>CM075204.1:19463309-19803309 GCA_037577475.1 Chaunax sp. Z400
AGCTGGATGCAGTGGATCAGCTGCTCCCTCCATCCTCAACTCCTTTCTCCTCTGTCGCCCTCCCCCCCTTGTACTGTCTCTCCCCCCCCCCATTCTCTTTGCCTTTCCCTCTCTCTCTCTGTGCACCTCTAGCTTTGGTAGCAGTAGTCTTGAGCATCCTTGCTGCTGATGCTGCTATAAATATCTGCTGGTAGCCGTAGAGCAGCAGAAAGCAGCAGGCAGGCCAGAGGGAGGAGCAGAAGACCAGAGGACAGGACAGGACAGGACAGGACAGGGGGAAGGGATCCGAGGCAGAGAGGATAACAAGATGACCAGTGGTTGACCTTAAAAAAAAGAGGATGAGGAGAGAAGAGGGGAGGGGAGTTGCTTAGTTAGCTCTAAGAAAGAGGAAGAGTGTGTGTTTGTCAAATGTAGGTCTAAACTTGGTTTGGACTGTGCACAAACTGCTACTGGAGCAGCCCTGGGTTGAGCAGAGTTGACATTCGGACTCCACGTTGTAGACTGGAGACGTAGACTTTTCCTTCCCAGCCTCTAAAAGCCAGGCTTCACACGTTGCCCGTGGGCGGCTGCCAACCAAACTCCGTCCAGGCTGCTGCTCTTTCACTTTCGCACGGACATGAGGGCCGGCACGGGCCGGGGCGGGGCTGAGATGTCATGCTCCTGTGTTGCTGGTGGTGCCTGAGGCCTGAGGCGGTGGAGCTGGACCACCACCGCGTGCTGAACTGCGAGGCCACTGCCTCCACCTCCATCGCAGCTGTAGCCCTAGACCAGTGGGAGCCAGGAGCAACCAGCACCACCTTGCAGTCCTCCCAGAGGTCTGCTGAGTGCTGCAGTTGGAACAACTTTAAAGCTCTCACTGATTGTCTAGGAAGCATGGGAGTGTCTTTTGGGGGGAATCATAGGTTTAGATTGTGGTCTTATTGTTGTGTTGAAGAGGAAATGGTGGAAGCTGTTTGTTTGCCTTGTGTTATTTTTTAATGTTTTGTTGAGTGCGTTAATCTTAACAGCACAGTTGTAGCCGTATTACATGTATGTGTAAAACAGGACTTTTCCTTTGCTTGTAGCCGTTTTACAAACCTGATCCAGCTCTTTATAACCTGCCTGTTTGTGCTTCTGTATGTTCGTTGCCTAGTGTGAAGAACTCCAGCTATAGTCTGCCATCCTACCACCCCTACACCAACAGCTATGACTACTCAGACCAGAGCAGGCAGAGTGAGCGCTCGGGACTCTGTGGACTCTCCAACTTAGGCAACACCTGCTTCATGAACTCTGCAGTGCAGGTAACCACATGCTTCAGGAGAGCCCGGCACAGAAATGAGTCTGACTCCACGTTACACTTAAAGCCCCACATGTATTTCAGTTTGAGCTCCATTCGACAGTGACAACATGGACAAATCTTGTGAAAAGTCTAAATCCATCCTTTACTGATTACTGTCGTCTCCTGCTTTTGTGCCCCCTGCAGTGTTTAAGTAATATCCCTCCACTGACGCAGTACTTCCTCAAAGACAAGTACACGGACGAGCTGAACGAGGACAACCCGCTGGGGATGAAGGGGGAGATCGCCAGAGCCTACGCCGAGCTTATCAAGCAGCTGTGGTCGGGTAAATACAGCTACATCACCCCGAGGCCTTTTAAGGTGACTACCTATTCGTCAAGATTTTTTTATGCTGGGTTTGCTACTCAAACTTTGTACTAGTAGTTTCTGCAAAAGCACCATCAGAAATCCTCCTGGTTTTTGGTTTTCAACCTTTTTGTCTTTTGTTTCATTTTTTATCGCACGTCTTCCGTCCTCCAGACCCAGGTGGGCCGTTTTGCCCCGCAGTTCTCGGGCTACCAACAGCAGGACTCTCACGAGCTGCTGGCCTTTCTGCTGGACGGCCTTCACGAGGACTTGAACCGCATCAGGAAGAAGCCCTACATCCAGCTGAAGGATGCTAACGGCAGGCCTGATAAGGTGAGGTCAAGATAAAAATGTTTTGTCCAGTTCAGAAAGCGTATGTAGCTCTTCAAATATATTAAAGTGATTAAACACGTCTTTTAATTTTATCATGTATATGCCTATTAGTTACTCTGCTTGTTCGTGCTTCGCTGGTTATCTCAGGTGGTGGCGGAGGAGGCGTGGGAGAACCACATCAAGAGGAACGACTCCATCATTGTGGACATCTTCCACGGCCTTTTCAAGTCCACTCTGGTGTGTCCGGTGTGCTCCAAAGTCTCCGTGACCTTTGATCCTTTCTGCTACTTGACCCTGCCCCTGCCCATGAGGAAGGAGCGCACACTGGAGGTCTACCTGGTCAGACTGGACCCTCTGGCCAAACCCACACAGGTTAATATGCAATGCAGAGAAGAGCACCTGAAGTGTAGCACCCTGACTTTATGGTTTTTATGTGACGGTTGACTGTGACGTGTTTGCGTTTTCAGTACAAGCTGACCGTACCGAAGGTGGGCTACATCTCTGACCTTTGTACCTCGCTCTTCAACCTGTCTGGGGTTCCTGCAGAGAAGGTATAAATAATCAGCACTGCCAGAGACTAACCCTGCTCTCTTTAAGCTGTGGATCAAGGGAAAGATTGGGAGCTGAAATGCAAAATAATAGCGAAAAATAAATACAGAAGATGGAAGATGAAACAACATTTTGCAACCAAGACCAAATAATGAATCTCTTAATAATATTTCTCTGACAGATTTACTTTGAATGTCTGAAATCTGTACTCTGCTATACTGATGCACTAAGTCGTCATGTCAGTTTATTCAGCCTACATTTACAAACGTCTTCTGTCTCTTTTGTTCTCAGATGATTGTAACCGACATCTACAACCACCGTTTCCACCGGATCTTCGCAACCAACGAGAACCTCAGCAGCATCATGGAGAGAGATGATATCTATGTGTGAGTGTCCAACTTGGCTGACAGGAAGTCACTGATCTAAACTTAGAAGTTTCTGACCTTTTGTTAACCATAACATAGCCATAAGGTTCATTTCTGATTGCTTCCTTGATAAATCTGCTGATTGTTCTGTTGTTCCCTCTGCAGATTTGAGCTGGCGGTGAACAGGGTGGAGGATACAGACCACGTAGTGATCCCAGTGCACCTGAGGGAGAAGTACAAACAGTCGGGCTACAACCACACCAGCACACCACTCTTCGGACAGCCCTTCCTCATAGCTGTCCCCAGAACTCTCAGCGAAGACAAACTGTACAACATGCTGCTCCTTCGTCTCTGGTACGTCCATGTTGGGGAATTGACACTAGCCTAAAGCGTTTAAACGTTGATGGCAGCTGATAGGCTCATCTTGTCCACAAGTCCAATCGTTTTGACGGTTAAAAAAAAAAAAAAACACGATTTAAGAATAGAAAAATGCTTTTTGTGTTTGCAGCCGGTTTGTCAGATCTTCAGTAGAGGAGGATGAAGAGGACTGTGAAGAGACGCTGTCATCCAAACAACACTCTGTCAACGGTAACGCCACTAATGGACTGCTGGAGGAGGGGTCGCCGAGTGAGTGCAAACACGGCCGCATGTCACAATCACATATTTTACCCTTAGACCTTTTAAAGTGTCTCACTTCTCCTCCGTCCTCCCTCAGGCGAGATGGAGACCGACGAGCAGGACGACGAGTCCAGTCAGGATCAGGAGCTGCCCTCCGAGAACGACAACAGCCAATCGGAGGACTCTGTGGGCGGGGACAACGAGCTGGAGAACGGCGTGGTCGGCCCTCAGAACTCCACCAAAATCCAGCAGACGGCCGGGCACAACAGAAAGAGACTTTTTACATTCCAGTTCAATAACATGGGAAAAACGGACTTCTCCCTCATCAAGGAGGACACCAGGCAGATCCGCTTCGACGAGGGACACCTCCGGCTCAGCGGTAGGAGGACAGGAAATCAATGAACCCCCATAACGGCCTCAAATTCAGGCAAAATATATTCAAACCCCTCATCAGGGTGGTCAGTGGTCATCTTCTCTCTAAACTACACATTTTAGCATCACCAAACGTCACACACATATCAGCCATATTACATTGTTGTGCCTTTTAACATTTAGATTTTTCTACAAGTCTTATTTTTTTAATTTTTCCATGGAAAGATGATTTTAAGGTGACTCTGAAGGTCGGTCTTCTCCATTGCACGTATAAGCGGCTACAGAAAATGGACGGATGAATGGAATGATATGTGAATGAATGATTGTAATAGTAAAATTAAAGAGGACCCCTCTGATTTATCTGTCCACCTCTTTACAGACCGGTCTTATCTCTCCTTGGACTGGGAGCCAGAGATGAAGAAGAAGTACTTCGATGAGACTGCGGTCGAGGTAAAGCCAACATCAGGGGACTGAAGATGTTCTCCAATGCAGATATCCAACCTTATAGTATTAGCAGCTGTCTGCCATCATGTTACGAGACATGCAGTAACACCCAGACAGGAGTATTGTTAAGCAGCATTAAGGTCTTGTAATCAGAAGGTATCATAATTTGATCTGCAGCAGCCACAGCATCCTTAAACCTGCATCCTGCTCCTCGTGAGATTCAATGTAGAAATTGGAGCCTCCACTATTGTTTCCCCCATATAAGGCCTCTTCAAAGTAAAGTATTATAAAGCACTGCTTGTGTTATGAGAGCTGTTTTGTAAGTGTGTGTGTTTCTATGTGTGTGTGTCAGGACTTCGACAAGCATGAGAGCATGGAGTACAAGCCTCAGAAGAAGGCTTTCTTCAAGCTGAAGGACTGCATCGAACTGTTTACCACGAAGGAAAAGCTGGGAGCAGAGGACCCATGGTGAGGGATACTTCCTGCCCTGCACAGACGACACAAACCTCCGTCAGCCCAGATGCTGGAACGTGTGGCTGCGTCTGCTAACATGAAATGTGCATGTGGGTCTCTCACAGGTACTGTCCGAACTGTAAGCAGCACCAACAGGCCACGAAGAAGCTGGACCTGTGGTCTCTGCCGCCGGTGCTGGTGGTCCATCTGAAACGCTTCTCCTACAGCCGTTATATGAGGGATAAACTCGACTCCCTCGTTGATTTCCCCCTCAGGTACGCCCCCCCCTCTCATTAAGAGTGTAACTACAAGCACATCTCATCACCTCTGTCTGTTCAAGTAGCTCCATTTGAAGGGTTGATGCTTTTTCTGCCTCCACAGTGTAGATTTAAAAAAAAAAATCATTGTTCAGTTTTATACTTGACACAAGACTGGTTTCCATCTGCCTGTTTTTATGTGCATTTTCAATTTGTGCATAAAGGAAATGTGAAAATGCCGCAAAAAAAGTGAGAGAGGTGGAAAACTTTGTGCATAGATAAAATGAAAATACGATAGCGTGCAGAGGGAACACATTCATCGTATAAGTCATGATATACATGAAGCACTGCACAGTGTTTCCTCTGGGTTTATTGGTTAGAGGGGCGGGAGGACTGGTCGGCCAGGGGTGACTGTTTGCAGAGAATAAGTAGGCTCTTGTACATTTATTATATTCCATCAGTTCTCTTCATCCTCCTGGCCACATGGTGGAGCCGTTGCCTTGACTTCAATTGTGGTCTGAGTGCTTCAAGATGTATGGTGTAATTAATTGTTGGTTGGCCTGTCTGTGTGTGAAGCGTGGATAAGCCACGCCCTCAGTAGGAACACCAAACCAGAGGAGAGTCGAGTCATTGATCAGGACAGAAAAAAGGCATAAAGACACTCCTGCTCTGCTGAAATGAAACGAGTGCACATTTAAGTTATGTAAATCCCACAAATAAAATATTTCGTTCTTTTTTTGGGGGGGGCAGAAGGTCGTGTTGACCCACTGCCATGTCTTGCTATTAGTCTAAATTATAAGGTACCTTCAATACCCTGGATTACTTCAGAAGGTTTTTGTGTCCACAGAAATAATGTAGATTTTTGAAACTGTATGCATACTCTATTGTCGACATACTAATATGCTGTATGGTGTGTTTCCTGCAGAGACTTGGACATGTCTGAGTTCCTGATCAACCCTAACGCAGGGCCCTGTCGCTATGACCTCATTGCTGTGTCCAACCACTATGGCGGGATGGGTGGAGGCCACTGTAAGACTCTCCACATATTATCACTAAGTAGAATAAAAGCCTCCTTTCTGTAGTTTTATTGCTGCCATCTGTGTCACGTTGGTGCGACACTGTTTAAATGTAAAACCAGACAGCTGTCATTATTGCTACATGTAACTTGTTTATCATGCCTGAAACCCCAAGATTGCAGCAGGCAACAAGAATGATAAATGGAAATGTATCAAGAAACGGGAGCCGTGCTGTGCTGAGTTAAATGCTGTAGTAGAAAATACAGGATCCATGGGAAACCTGTATAATACATTATCCTCTGATGTCGTCCTGTTCAGATACTGCTTATGCCAAGAACAAGGATGATGGAAAGTGGTACAACTTTGATGACAGCAGCGTGTCGCCTGCCAATGAAGATCAAATAGTGGTGAGTCTCCTCATCTGCCTAAACCAGGCGACAGGCCTGCTGTCTGTTCATCAGGGGCAGATTTACTGGACACCAGAATGATTCATTTCATCACAGTAGTTTGGATTAACTGATTCCTCACAGACGTCCTGCTGCTGCTGATACGTTACTGAGAACGCTTACTGTAGCTGACACATGAACGAGTAGAGTCCAAACATGTTGGCTGTGGGGCAGGTTGGGGAAGTTCATAAAGGCTTTCACAGTTCAGCATATATACAGCTCCTAAATAAATCTATCACATAATTACAGCTGATGCTTTTAGATGGATAGAAAGAGAGATAAAAAGAAAGAAATTAATACATTAAGAGAGAAAAAAAGAAATTAAGGAGAAAATAAACAATATCACCAGACTGATCATTTAAGTTTTCCAGGAAGTACCGATTAGTCATCATTTATTTAACCAATCAGAATTCAGGAGGTGTTCCCTACTAAGTCCTCAGGGGATCCTCCAAAGGATTCTGTTATGTATTCTTTGTGTCGCTGAACTCTGCTCGTCGTTGTCTTTCCTTCAGTCCAAAGCCGGCTATGTGCTGTTCTACCAGCGCCAGGACACGGTGAAAGGCACCGGCTACTTCGCTCTCGACCGCGAGGAAGAGGAGGAGGAAG
The DNA here is from genome assembly GCA_037577475.1 of Chaunax sp. Z400. NCBI lineage: Eukaryota > Metazoa > Chordata > Actinopteri > Lophiiformes > Chaunacidae > Chaunax > Chaunax sp. Z400. The sequence continues at coordinate 19,470,390 of CM075204.1, forward strand.
AGGCGGAGGAGGAGGAGGAGGAAGAAGAGCAGGACAACAAAGGTGAGGGTAGGCAGGAGAGAAAGGCCGCCTCTTCTGCTCAGGGCGCCCTTTCCAGCGCTGGCGCCTCCGCTCAGAGCGACGAGGAGGACCTGAACGAGAACCGGCGCAGGAAGAACGACAATGAGCAGGAAGACGAGGAGGAGGACGAGGAGGAGGAAGGGGAGGAGGAGGAGGAAGGGGAGGAGGAGGAGGAGCAGGTGCCCAATCGAGACGTCACCATGAAAACCAACTGAGGCTAGCAAAGACAGGAATAGATAGAGAAAGAGACTAGGATCTTTCCATCCAAAGCCATAAGGACACACAGCATGGCAGCGGCTGCCTCTAGTCCCGCCCAGGGGCTCGGACTCTGCCGCTCGACAGGCGGAGCCACGTCGGGGCTGACGGCTGTGAGGTCAGGGGGCTGCCGGGGTATGCGACGAAATCAGGGCCCTCCTCTGTGGTGGATCACTGTGTGTGTGTGTGTGTGTGTGTGTGTGTGTGTGTGTGTGTGTAAAATGTGTGAGAGTGTCGTCACGTCCATTTGTTGAAGTTTTGCTCACCGACCGGACCGGAGGATCGACTTCGAGGCTTCGCAGTCCTCGTGTGTCACAATCTGAATCACCTCTTACTTCCTGTGTTCCTTTGTCATTTTTTTTTTTTTAAATATCATTTTGAGAGCACTGTTGGCATATAATTTTATTATCATTTAGATTTTGTAAATATTTTAAACACTGAATTATATCGGGTTTTCATGATGCGCTGATACGTTTATGAACTTGCACAATCACCAACTGTACACCATCCATGTTTTTTTATGTTTTATCGCCAGACTTTCTTAGACGGTTTCCTCACATAAAGGAAGCTTTAACAAGCCAGTGGTTGGACGTGTCTACAGTCTAGACTCAACGTAGAGAAGCGATGCTCATAGTTGCGTGTTTTTATAACGTGTCGAACAGCCAAACTGTCCAAGCTTTGTGCTGCTGCTGCTGCTGCTTTTTGAGACAAATCATTAGCGTATTGGTATTTTTTGGTCCTGCTTTTGCCTTCTCCCTCTGGTCTCCTCTGTTTGTCAGTCATATTTCTTCAAACCTAGAGTAAAGCAGGAATGAGAAGCTATCCAGCTAAATCTACAAATTAATCAGATTCAAATTTTATCTGCAAAAAACAAACAAAACGATTAGGCAAAATGAATTTTAGATTAATTGTCTTAACATAACGTGCAGTGGTGTTACCAGATATTTGAAGGCGTAGATTCTAACCCGACACGTCTCCTCAGCTCTCCCTCTTAAGTTCTTCATAGGCGGTGATGTGAAGCTTTAACACTGCTTGGCAGTTTTTCTCCTCTGTCTACAGGAGGCGCTGTGAGATTAGATACATCGGTGATTTCGCTGACATCGGATGGCATCGTCTCTTGTTTGCGTCACCTCAGCCTTAACTCTTAATCTCAGACAAAGTCGCCTTTTCTTTGCACGTCGCTGTCGACACCTTCACACAGCGCTGTCCACAGCGTCCGTCTGCTCGTCATATCGGGAACCACGTCTCCCACAAGAGGGCCAGAATGTATGCTGAATGAAATGAAATGAACACTGACCAGATGTATGTGATCGATGCCTTTTTGGTTCTTTCTGAGGCCAGATTTCCTTCTTTTTCTCGGTTTGGTTGAATGTGATTGTAATGAGGTTCATTATCTTTGATATTAGCTGTTTGAATTCATGGGTACAGCTGAATGCATCCCTTTCCAGAAGGGGAGAAAAAAAAAAAGTGTCTTCGTGTACCTGAGCTTTGACGATGGGGGGGGGGGGACAAAACAGGAAACTATGGGGTGAGTCTGCCCAAAAGGGCTTCCAGCTTTTTGGGATCATGATACAGTGAAGATATTGTGTGGCAGATTGTTGCAGGAAATTCCTCCATCAATGTAACTCATGATGAAACTATTCTCCATGGTGGAGTGTTACGTTCTTTTTCTACCTGTTCTTTCCATTGTAAGCAGCATTAGCATTAGCATACCTGTCTGCGCCTCAGAATACTAGATGTGTACCACGCCTTTAGGAGCATCTCTGTGCTTTGACTTCAGCTGCCTTGCCTTTTGGGCGACTCACCCCATCCTGGTCTGAGATGAAATTGCTTCTATAGGCTTATACAATACTGTACATAAGAGTTCACTCTGTGAGTGCACATTTGATAAAGTTTATTTATTTATATGTAAGCATTTAATAATGAACAGACAATATATTTAAAACCTTGGCAAGAAATGCCGGGGTGGGGGGTGGGGGTGGGGGGGAATCGTGGCTTGAGTCCACACACTAGTTTGCAGAGTCTTGCCTGTGCTCTCGTCAGGGAGGGAGTATTTTTAAATAAAAAAAGGATGCCTCTGTTGTTTTGGGACTTTTTTGTAAAAAATAATCCAGACATCCTTGCATGACGACATAACGGGGGTTCCAGGTTTGACTGCACTTGAGTTCACTTGGGTTTACATTTGAAATGTGCATGTGTATTTATACACAATCTACAATAAAGTTGTGTAAAGCTTCCCGTGGTTCCTGCGCTGATTTCTTCACTGTCACACTGTTTGTGTGTGTGTGTGTGTCCCCACAGTCCCTGATGGGTTCTGTGTGTTTTTCATGAATAATCAAACATGCACTTAAAGACTTTAGAGTTTCTAATCTGCAGAAAAATTATTCAATTCACATTGTTTATTACTTTTATTGGCAAAATCTATTTTTCAGCTGTTTGCAGTAAACAAATCACACAGGAACACTTTAAATAGATCAAAACAACAGATTTTAAAGTGTTTTTCCTCAATATAACACAAAAAAATACTTTTCCTGACTCCTGCAGTCTCTAAATGATTCAACCCTTAATCACCAGCGTCTCTGGTTCTTTCTAGAGACCCTTTAGCTGCAAATTTGATGCATATCCAGACACCAGCTTCTACAGCGTTCCTGAGGAATCTTAGCCCATTCCTCATAGACAAAGGCCTCCAGTTCTGGAATATTCCTGGGTTTACCTGCTGCAACCACCTTCTTCAAATCCCACCAGAGGTTTTCTATGGATTCCAGTCAGGCGACTGTGACGGCCTCTAGAATGATCCAGGACTTCTTCTGAAACCAAGTCTTGGTGGACTCTGAGGTCTGCTTGGGATCATTGTCCTTCTTCAGCTTCATCTTCCTCACAGATGGAGAAGTTTTCTTCTAGGATTACCTGATCCTTGATGGAATCCATCTGACCCTCTACCGGCTGCAGGTTTCCAGTGGCCCAGGAAGCAAAGCAGCCCCAGAGCCTCACCGAGCCGCCGCCATGCTTCACTGTAGGTACTGTAGGGTGTTCTTCTCAGCATCAGCTTCATTCTTCCTCCTCCAGACGTACCGCTCATCCAGAGGCCCCCAAAAGTTCCAGTTTGGTTTCATGAGCTCCACAGAACAGCATCCCAAAAACTTCTGGGCCTGATCTAGATGGTTCTGAGACACTGGAGCCGCCTTGTCTTGTTCTCTTGGGTCAGGTGAACGTCTTGTATAGTTCCCTCCTTACTGAGTCAACTAAAACCTCGTTGCCTCCAGGTGCTGAGTCTTGCTGCGGATCTTTTTCATTTCACTTGACTACTTTTGTCCATCTGCTTCCTGAGGAATCTGGTGGCAGCCGTTGGTAACTTCCTCTTTCTGCCACGCCCAGATAGTGTAGCCACTGCACCTTTGTCTCTTAACCTGAGAACTACCTCTAGAAACTCTGTGCCTTTGTTACCTGTTTGTATCCTGTTCCTTGCTTGTGCAAAACAATCTCTTAACTTTTTGGACAACACTCATGACTTCACCATACTTTTGATATAAAGTAAAATAATATGTAAATGTAGGACTTAACATAAGAGACACATTTTGAGGCTCTACTGTTAAATAAGTTTCTTCTGAGGAAATTTTGAAACTGCAGGATTCAGTAAAAGTAGAAGTTTTGTGTTGAAAGTAAAAACTTAAAATCTGTTCCCCTTTCCTTCCAACTGTAGGTGTAATTTTCCATCAGATCTGGTCTAATATTGATCAAAGATCTTGATCACAGCACAAACAAAGAATTCTTTCAGTCGCACATGTTTCCTTCTTAGTTTAAACGACACGTGCAGTTTTTTTGCATCCGCTCTCTCAGCCCAGTGTGAGCAGCAGGAGGAAGCTGAGGTCTGAGGAGGAACACGGTGTTCTCTCCGGGTACTGATGGGTTCCGAGCCCGCTCACAACTGGGAGGTTCCACCGTTCGGGGGCTCGTCCTTCTGTCCAATTGGAGGGAGGAGAAGAGGGGCCGACTGTGCGCAGAGCAGTAGATCACTCTTTAGGAGAAAACGGCAACCAACAAGTTCATGACCGAACCGCGATGTCCATCAGAAAACATGATGGATTCAAACAACAATGGATATAATTAACATGTAATTTTGATTTATGAAGCTACACACGGTAAAGATTAATTTGTTTCCACATCACCCATTCCACAGTGGTGCTCCTAGACTCTGGGGTGCCCAGGTAAAAAAGCCCCCCCCCACAAATACAATAACACCATGTATACATACGCACACATCTGACTATTAAAAAGGAGGCACATATTATTATGTAAGTTGTTTGGCTATAGTTAGCTTGGACACCTCTATAAATGAACTTTAATACAGCTGTCATATGGTGGCTAGAAGGGGCCCCACTTTAGGGAGTTTTGGGGGTGCTGGTGGTCCACTCAAGGGAGGTTTAAGTATTTTAATTAATTTTTTTTTTTTTACCTCCTCCATGTAGGTTATGTTTATACCCATGTCTGATTGTCAGCTGGGTTATGCAAAAATTACTGAACGGATTTCCATAAAATTTGGTGGAAGATGGTTCTTCATCTAGAATATATCCCACTGAATTTTGGTACGGATCCAGACCCAGGATTAAAAAAAAATGTCTTTAACATTGCGAGATAATGTGTTTCTGCACCTCTTCTTTAATTTATTAACCTATTCTTGATGAATAATCAGGCATATTTAGGGAGTTTGTGCCATTTGTTGCGGATCCAAATAAAAACCTGGATCCAGCAGGTTTAAATGTTTGGCTGTTATAAATCCAGTAACTTTAAATTATGGTTACATGGCTATAAGTTTGATTTTGGATAAGTATTGATTGAATTAAAGGAGACTGTATTTGTGCTCCACGTGGTTTCCTGGTTTGCCTCTACTGCTGCAGAAAAACATCAGTGTCACTTTGATCCTCCTCATAATGCTTTATTTATCATTTTTCATCTGACATTTTATATATTATTATATTTAATCCTTACAAACCATCATATGACATCATAAAAACTTGAATAAAGAAGAATGTGTAGTTTTGAGTGCCACCAGCTGATGGCGCCTCCTCTGCTGGTATTTGGAAAACTCCTCGGAGTGGGACATCTTCGTCTTCTCTTCATCTCCGCTCGTGCCGACACCCTTCCTGACGTTCCCCGCGAATTTTATCCACACCACTCCGCCAATTCTACTCATTCTCTACATCGACCTGACACGCGACGCTTGCAGTAGAGAGAGAGGCGAGAAGAGGAAACCCGCACACAGATCCCTCCGCGGTGGATTTGAGAACATCTTTGTGTTTTGGAATCGCGTGGCTTTCCTTCACGACGCAGAGACGGGAGACAATAGATTATAAAAAAGGCTTCTCCTCAGCTGCGAGGAAAAGGAGTCGATGTGGAATAAGATCCAGTTAATTCCTGGGGATATTTTTTCAGAATCACAGCTTTCACTTTAACCGTTTGTTGGTCTGCTGCTGATCTAATTACGCGCACAAAGACTATAATAATCAGTTTTTCCTACAATTCTTTAAAATGTAAGCAGTGTTTTATTTGTGTTTGTTAAATATTGTGGTGTGATTGGAGTTTGATGTCTGGATACTGGTATAATAATGTGTTGTGTTGATCTTTGATGTTTTTATATTAATACCACTACATTCGTTGTCTAGGACATTCTTACCTGCCATCCGTCACTTTCACTGAGGTCACCTCAGGAGAGCAGCGGGTGAAAGAAATACGGGACATTTTTTCTTTGGGTGGGGTTTTTTTCTCTTGCTTTATTGCGGCCACGTTTTTGCGCGCAGCTTTTTCGTGCGCTTTTACGCACGGTGCGACGGAACGGAGACTCTGGCTGAAAGCGAGGAGACCCTCGAGGCAAAAAAAAAAACCCACCAGGGGGCCACGCGCTGGTTGAGGTAGTAGTTTGTGCTGTTTGTTGGGTTGTCATATTACCCCTAATGGAGATGACTGCGCAATCTACTGCCTTGTCGGCGCTGGTGACTTACGACGGAGGAGTGAAACCAGATCAACTGTTTGGAAACCGAATGGAGACGAAGATGCCTTCAGAATAATCACGTCTTCTGTGAAATATCTTCTTACATTTTGCAATAAAGTGATTTTAATAATTTTATCATGTGGGTTTCCTCTTTCAACTCTTTCTCTCTACTGCACCTGAGAGATATTTGTCCAGCTAAAGTCAGGCTGTGTTTCCAGAACTCCCATCACTGAGAAGGTCCTTCATCATCCAGGAGCTACAGAAGATGAGACCAATTATGTCACCGTTTGGTATGATATAATTTAAGTGTTGATATGTGGACATACATAAGTTTTTGGAAGTCTGAAAACCCCTCTTGCTGTTTTTTATTAAGACAAACACATTTTTACATTGATATTAAACATTTATTGACTATTTCTTTGTTTCTTGAAAACAAACACTGAAGGTAAACATCGTTTTTCCGCCCAAAAGTCAGAGTTACACAAGGAGACATTAAAAACGGTTCTTTTTTTTATCCCTTAGTTATACAAAATGTACATTTTGCATTCACAAATGAACATGATGAGGGTAGCATGACGATGGTAACTTAAAAATGGGGTTTCAAACCTCCTGCTACAGAAAAAACTCCCAGTTTTCCTCATATTCCCAGTACGAGCCTTATCTCAACACCAGTGCATCCTCTCACAATACAGCAAGTTCAAAAAGGGAAACCAAGAACTTCCTGAACACAACAATCCAGTGCCAAGTCATTACAAACCAGGCTGGATAGAAAATGACACTTAAAAGCTCGTCCATTTTATCTACACAGGATAACTGAACCTGAGTTGATGTGCAGCAGATGGGTGGCAGATGAAAAAATAAAACATATTCATTCTGACATTCATCTAATAGAAAAAGTAGGAGGATAAACATTCAATACATTCTGATGCCCCATTCAGACTTTGTCTTGTTCACAGTTCAAAACATTCGCTAACTGCTCTGTTGAAGTGGGACACATGCTAAGACAATTCATAGGTGGTGGCAGGACGGGTCCGACTCATCAAAGAAAAAAGAAAGAACAGAAAGACATTCAATGAATTAATTAGAGAACAATTTTTCAGAAAAAAAACTTGGTAACTGTGAAATAGAAAAAAACCCAACATCGAATAATAGTGACGTATTACAACAATTTACACAATTTTTAAATTAAATTATTCTTTCATGGAATCTACAGGAGGAAAATGCACCATAAGAACTTTCAAGCAAAATGACTGCTGCTTGGAGGAATGAAGATAAGTGTCGACTACAAAAAGTCCAAAGCTAACATGATAAATAGCTCATGCAACACAATGGCACGTATTGTGACATAAAGCAAAAAACAAATTTTTTTAATTATGTATTTGCCCTCTGGTAGATGAAAAGAATCATGTCTGTATGCTAAATATGAAGCTAATGCCAGGAGATGGTTAGCTTAGGTTAAAAGCAAGGAAAGAGCTACAGTGCTAAATCCGTATGCTACCACCCCTAATGGTGTTCACATGAAATGCGAAACAAATTTTTTGAGAGTCGCGGTTACATAGAAAGGCAAAGCAAAGCCGTGAGTAGATGCGAATTCGCGCCGGGTGACGCAAACGGCATGAGAAGCGGAATTTGTGTTATTTGCATCTTTGTGCGAATTGAAAAAAAGGTTAGCTCTTTACCCCTTTCTGCTGTTATTATGCTAAGCTAAGCTAAGAATTAGCCAATAGATATTCCTTTACCAATGGACAATAAACCATTAAAACATGCAGTTTGTTTTAATTGTACGAAGTTTTTTCCTTGGAATCATATTATTCAAAACAATTTAGCACTTTTCTTCCTGAAATTCAACAAAATAAAAAAAGTGCAAAAAACCAACCCCCCCCCCCAAAAAAAAACCCCAACAACAAAAAAAACAAAACAAAACACAATTTGGTTTTGTGTCTGGTCATTAACCTTTTTTTCCACTCATTCATTTCCCTCAAAGTGCATCACTTTCTTAGCTCTTATGCTAAATGTCTGGGATGCTAATAACGCTAACGGAAAAACAACCTTATAAATATATGCATTGTCTTCGCACATTTACAAATAACATTATCACAAACTCTTTGATACATGACAGAAACACAAATTCAGTCCATATCAAACAAACAGCAGTGTAAACCATTGCACCGTCGCTCAGATTCCCAGGCCTAGAATATGTCACTGCATGCACAGACACACAGTAATTCATTACATCCAAACATAACATTACACCCAAACCTGTCCCTCTGAAGACAAACGTGGACTGTACCAATCCCTCAAAGCTCATGACACATGCCAAACATGTTAAAGCTAATAAGTGAAACCTTTGTTCACTGTGTAATTGTATTTGATTAGATTTTTTTAATAACCATTTGGACTTAAATGTAATATTTGCTTCTTCATCATTTCATCATGGCTCCCTGATTAGATGTGGGTTCGCCTAAAGTGCAATTCAACTGATATCCAAGTTTTTAAATCCACTGTTTAGTTTTAAGAGGTTATTTTTCACTAATTCCCAAATTTTAGGAAACAAACATATTTGCTCTCTTGGAGTTGAACGAGTGTATTGATACCGTACCGTACTTTGATGTCTGTACATTTAGTCAGGAGACGGTTAGCTAAGCCGAAAGACTGGAAGCAAGGAAACAGCGAGCCTGGCTCTGTCTAAAAGGTAAAAAAAATCCACTAACTGGATCACAATAGTGTTAATTTTGTCAGTTTCATTGTATAATTTAGTCTTAGTCCTGTGTCAAATGTCCTCACCTTGAGAGACTAAATATGATAAAAACTAATTTTTATCATATTTAGTCAACACTATCCCGTTTTTTTAAGCTAAGTTTTAGCCAAGTAAAAAAGTCTATAATATTTTGTCTCCACCTCTTTTTTTGGGGAAAAAAGAAAGAGAAATTTTAATTGTTTAAAAAAAACTAAATAATATATCTACCAAATTTCAGAAGTCTCGGTCAAACATCGTCCAGGGCGCTGTAGGGCCATTTTACCACACCCAATCCTGAGTACCATAAAATAATTTTTATTTTTTATTTTGACAATTTCATTTTTTTTAGTAATAATAATCCTATCAAAAACTGAAAGAAAAGAAAAAAGTTAAATTTTTTAAATAATATTTTGTCTCCTCCTCTTTTTTGTGGAAAAAAAGAGAAATTTTTACGTTTAAAAAAAACTACATTTCAGTCTCACCTTTCAAGATGTCTATTTAGACAGTCAGTGTTTAATGATGTCGGTGGTCGGCAACGAACATTTTTCGTCAATAAAATTAACACTTGTTCACAAGTCAACGTATGATGTCATTTGTTTAATCTATACAAAACTAGACACATAAAATGTTCATTTATACATTTTAAAGTGCATTGACTGAGCCAAACTAACCATTTCCTGCTAATTCCAGTCTTTAACTTTCTGACTGTAGCAGATACGAGGATGGTATCGATCTTCTCCGACTCTCCGCAAAATAATCTAATGTATTTCATGAATGTTGAAGCATGGGTGGTTTTTATAGACTCATGTAACTTCATGAAATATCGAACCAAGTCAAAACATCATAACTATGACTGCTAATCAACAACTAACTGGAAATATAAAAACTCACAGATACAAACAGACCAACTCATTGATTTTTTTTGTTTTGAAATTGATTCTGATTGATTTTTAGTGATATTTTGGAAATGATGATGACTAAAACTTGTCATATAAATCTTCTTCATGTCCCAACCTACTGTTAGGTGTAAACTTCAGGTTAACTTCACGTCTTTGTCTCCTTCCTGAATTGATTCCACGTGAAAAGGCCACACTGTGGCTGAACGGAAAACGCAGCTGACCTGTCAGCTTGGTCCATGGTCACGACACGGAGGAGGTATTTTTTTTTCTTTACAAACAAGTTGACTGTACAGAAGAGAAGGAGAGGAGGAATAAAAGAGAGGGAAGAGGAGGAGCCAAGCACTGTACAGCACTGCAACAGAGGTAACAGAACAGAGGGAGGTCTTCACTTTGGAAGAGCATTCGCTGATTTCGGCTTTCACATCTCTGCAGAAGTTCAGGTGCTTCCTACCGGCCGTCACTGACAGCATTCAGGATATTTCTCCATCACTTCTACCGACTCTAAACAAGCCAATTTATTTTTTTCTTACCATTCTGATTCATGACCGGTTTTGTCTACATTCTCATTTTAGAGTTTTCCAGACTTGTGAGTCAAAGATAAACAAAGCAGTGCTGACTGTAGCTCCCCTCAGGAGCTAATTCTGAACTCCTACAGAGATATGAAATCTAAATCTCCAAATATGAGCACATCCTTGGTCTCAGGAGGAAAACAAATGTGCAAACGACACTACGGAAACCAAAAGAAGATTCTCAGTCCAGTACTCATCACATCTGTTGGTTTTAAGAGCCGACACGCCCATCAGGTCCTTTACCCTGCGACATCTCCGTCGGGCTCCTCAGGGCTGGCGGTTGCCGTACATCAGCGGTATGATGAAGACGGAGATGTCATCTCCGGACCCCAGACGCTCGTTGGAGATCCTCCAGCCTCTGTCCCTCAGCACGCCACGCGCTCGCATCACCAGGTCCTGTGCTGCCATTGTATACCTGGACAACAGAGGAGATAGGAGTTAAACCTATAACCCCCATGACATTGAGTTGGCATTAAAGTGACATGTGACTGAAGAGAGGGGAAAAAGAAAGAAGCTGCAGACCTGTGCAGGTCGTCAGGGTCGCAGTTAGCCAGGAATGAGGTCACGGCTTCGGCTACTTCTTGGTTGGAAAGGACGTCCCAGAGGCCATCGGTTCCCATGACCAGAACATCATCGGCCCCGTGCTCGTACTGAGTCAGGTTATATACTTTAACCTGCATGCAAAACACAAAACAAGGAAGAACTATTAATAATAATAATAAATAATAATGATAACAAGTCAACTGATTCCTGATGCTTCACAACTTCAAAACTGATGCGGCAACAATAGTTGATGGTGATGGTGCTAGTTGATGAGCTAAAGAATGGCATATCATCCTGAAAAGGACATCAGTGTCAACATCAAATTTCATAGCAATCTCAAAGCCACCTGTGGGTGGAGCTAGAGGGTGGATGACCAGAATCATAAAGGATCATCCAGGGACCATGAATGTCTTTGACTAATGGAGATATATCCAATAGTTGATGAGGTTTTCCAGTTTGGACTAAAGTCGTTAGTGGTTAAAATGACTGGTCTACATGAAAAATGACCAAAATTGCCGGTGTGAAATGTCCCGGGGGACCAAGGTCCGCATCAGAGATTCGATCTTTGATCTGATGGAAAATTATTTCCCTGTGGGCAAAATAAAGTCTAAGTCTAGGGTCCGGATCAAACGTTTACAATGTGACAAAAACCAGAACCTGGGTTCGGACCTTGGTCCGGACTTTCAGGTCTGAAAGCATCCTTCGGGTTTTCTGCGTAGTAACCAGTAACGTGCGTAGTAACGTAGTTTACTTCTCTGCTTTTAAACATGCAACAAAAATAAGTGAAACTAAACTATGTAGAAGACAATGACACCAATACATCATTCATCAATCATCTCAGGAAAACAGTCAAAATTATATATTTATACACTCAACTAAAGAGCTAATGGAAACGTACTAAGACGGCACAGCGCACGGCATTTTCACGACTTAATGAATTTGATGCAGCTTTCATTCGCTGAGGTCACCTTGAGAAACCACACGGGACACTTTGGTGAGAGGTGAGGTTTGTGTTTGCGAGAGAAATGAAGAGACGCAGTCGGAGACGCTGAGCGGAGTTCGGTCTCTCAGGTGAACTTAGCATGAACCCGTGAATTAATGAATTAAAGATCAAGCAGAGAGCTGTGGGAGGAAAAATGCTAAACTCTGTCAGACAAACTACCAGGAGCAGATGATGCCGCTTTCAAAGCAGCGGCAGACGCTCAGACAGGTGAGCTCAAAGTCTCGGCGATGCAGGGGTAGAAGAAAGGCAAGTCATGTGACTGACTCATCCTTTAATATGTGACATCACTCGTGAGGCAAAACAAGGTAATGCCAAGAACTTTTTAATAAATGGATGCATGTCAGCAGACAGCTGCTTCTTACCTCGGGGCAACAGGAAAGGAACGGTTTGATGTAGATGTTGGAGTCGTGAACTTTGAGGTCATGGTCTCCGAGCCCACGGGTCACACCGATGGTGGCCAACACCCGCGCCTGTAGAACACAGACAGCTTTAATGTAGCTTTCTTACACTTTTTATTTTTATATGCAATTTTTAGTTTTAGTTTTAGAACAATCAGCTGGTCATGATCATCACAATGTGGTCATAATCTGCTCGTGAACAAAGTGTTCGCTGTCCTCCTGAGCAAAATGTCTTGCTTATGTTCGTTACTGGTGCGTCCTTTTGGGTTTGAGTACCATGAGTACATCACATATGTTTTTTTTATTTTTTATTTGGACTGCTTCAGTTTTGGTGTCTTCTTTTTGGTCCTGCCGTCCCACTTGGAGACAACTCTCACCTCAGAGCGGTGCGTTTCTATCTGAATCTGAATCTACTAAAAACAGATGGACGTCTGCTTTCGCTTCTACTGAAGGCCTACATAGACACATACATGCAAGCCTGGCGTGTTACACTCACATCAGAGTGTTGGGCCCCTTCCTGGAGCATGTGTCAGATTTATAATAAAGGAAGTACTTACCTTTTTCCCCTCCCCGTATATCAGTGGAAACTTGAGATCTTCTTCCTCGATGGTCTTGTACGCCCTGTTTGAGGAATGAAAGGAAAAGCAAACCAAGAAAGTGACTGATCCACCAGGTTCTTCAACCCATCCAGATGTAACATAACCAAACACTTCAACCAAATAAAGTTCCCATGATGCAACTTCTCTCCCAATCTGATAAAGCCCACATCTTTGTGACGCAGGTTTTCTTGTAAAAATGTAGGTAAATTTGAGATAACCCAGCTTTGCACTGAACATTATAAACCTCCTTTCAGAGCACTCTCCATGATGAGGAAGCTGCTGCTGATGTCTAAATATGATGGCATCATCCTTTAAAAGGTACAAGGTTCATGTTCTGTGTTTGTCTTTTTTATCATAGGGATGGGAAACACAGATACTTGCCGTCCTGCTCTCATTGCCAGAGTGTCTCTCTGCAGTGTTTTGGCTGCTGAAAAATTCAGCGAGCGAAAAAAAAAAAAAAAAAGAGTTCACAAGTGCACAAACGGAAGCAGGAGCTCAGAAAACGCACTTAGAAATGGAGCTTTGATGTCAGACTGAGAGACTCCACGGCTGACGCTGATGTGCTTAAACCAGACAGATTAGACCCGTCACCAGTCAACTTCAAACAACGTCATATCTGACCAGGGTTAGCACCAACTATCAGTCTGTGTCTTTCTCTGCCCAGTTTTCTGTCTCAGAATTGAAACGCGTACTTTTCCTGACCCAAACACAACCCTCTCTCTCTCTCTCTCTCCATCTGGCTCTTTTCCCTTGAGCCTTTGTGCTGCAGAGGTAGAGCTACGACGAGTCGATATTCATCTCTTGGTTTTATCAAATACTTCTAAAAATTAATCTGCATCTTCCTTGGTTTGTGATCCAGGCTGAGGGAACCTGAGGTTTGACTTCACATACATTATATATACACTACCAGTCAAAAATTTGGACACAGCTTCCCATTCAAGTGGATGGGTAACTGTGTCCAAACTATTGACTGGTACTGTACATCAGCATAAAAGACTAAATAAAAGAGTAATGTGGTCCAAGATGTGGTCCATGCAAGTATGTGAATGCAAATGACACTGCCTGTGAGCTCTTATGCAACAGTGGAGGTAAAACCTCCATCCACACAGTACTGTATGTATGCCTCTGTCAGTAAGAGCAAATCTCTCTCCTGGCTTTCAGTCAAACAGCATGGTGGCTCGCTAACACACACAGCGCTGCACATACAGGCCATCTCTGCTCCGTCATTATACCATATCAGCTTAAGCCGCTTCCTCATTAGCTTTCTGCTGCTCTCACTGTTTGGATGAGACCAGGCAGCAGTAAAGGAGCGAGAGAAGCAGAGATCCAGATGAATGAAATCCTTTTCAGATTCCAGTTTACTGCCCTGATGAGGTGCTGGAGTTCCCAGAACATGAGCAGGTTTCATTTCACGGTGAAAACAGTGTTTCAAAGAAGACATGGGACGACCTACCATCCATTCATGGTGAAATCTCTGTAGAGCATCTTCTTGCCAACTTCCTTCCTCTGAACTCGCCGGGGAAATTCCAGGTGCGTGAACTCGTTTCCTAACAGGTGAGGTTGCATAAAACCCTGGAGGACAGACAGTGATGGTCATCAGTCGAGCAGGTAGATGTTTGTGGTGTGGACAAAAGGAGGACCCTTTCTCCCTACAAACATCTCTATTTATATGCAACACCTTAATTTAGATTCTTTCACAAGGAAAACACACATTTAATTTGGATCCATCCATAAAATCTGTCGTAAAGAAAACAGCTGTTCCAGAGGAGTCAGCACTTCCTTTTCTGCTGGGTGGATTCTTCCAAAAAGAAGATGATAAACGCTCCTCTTCACTCTCTGCTGCACATCTATCTGTGAAGGTAATATATGCAGAAGGAAGCTTTTCATTGCTTCCAGCTAAAGACGCATCTGTTTATTCATGGATCTTTGAGACGTTCATTCATGCAGCTATTTGAAGCTCGAAGGCTTGTCGAGTTGTCGCACACCTCTCTAGGAAACTGGTGGACCTGAAATGTCCTGCTGATTGTGTTGCATGTTGTGTTGCAAAATAAATTGAGATCATTGGTCTCGAGTTGCTGACCGTTTGTGCAGAGTGTGCATAATTTAGAGGCTTTGATGTCTTTTCGAGGACTAAACGTCTTACCAGGAACTGAAGTCGCTGTCGTTCCGACTCTGGTGTAAACTCCGCTGACATAGGAATGATCTCATTGTTCCTAATAATGATAGCCCTGCAGACACACACAGTAAAAGTTGGCAAAGTAATATACACACAACCTTACATTCAAAAGAACAAGCAGCTGTACTGGCGGAGCCGTCTTTGCTCCGGCATGTTCATGTTGTCACAAACTGACTCAGGGAATGTGATGAAGAGGAATTACAGATCCTCTCACTGAGTGGATGGAAGATGAGCACACACACCTGCTGTCGCCTGCATTCCCGACGTAGAGTTTACCGAGCAGGTAAACGACAGTGAGGGCTGTGCATCCTCCTGTGACGTTGTAGACTTGCTTCTCCTTCTCAATCTGGGCATCCTGGGAAAGGGATAGACTTTGTTAAACTACATCGAAAAAGGTCTTCAAAACCTCCAACATTCACCCTCTTGTGACAGTAAAAATGAAGAAATCACAAAGCAAGAGTGCTTCTTCTTCTATTACATGAAGTATGGCGGCTGTCTGGGTCCGGCTTGAACAGCGTGGGGCATTGCTGTTGCTCCACTGCCATCTAGTGGTGACTAAATACCTTCTTTGTTTACTATTTAGGGAAATCTTTACTACATACTTACACGTTGTTACTGCAAAAATATAGTTTACACGCCATGTTCTCGTGTTTAAGAAAAAATAATTTATTTTAATTTTTTTCCTTTTCTGTTCTCATGTGTTATTATTTTCCCTCAAATAAGAAAAGAAATGGAAAACGTGGTGAGATGACACAGCGTCTTTAATTACCACATAATCAATATTTGTCGACCATCATCTGCAAAGAAACACATTTTTGCTCGTGAATTTACTTCATGAATTAAACATCCATCATACTAAAGTGCTTCATAATATAAAACCTAACAAAATATTCTTCTTCACCCTTTTAAGTCAAAATTTTCAATCAAATTAAATTTTTTATTCAGTCATAGAGGCAACTGAGAGCATGATCATGATATGAAATTATTTTCTTAACTTGCACTGTACAATATCAGAAAGTTACTCTTAAGAGTAGGAGAGATTTAAATTTCTTATTTTATCTCTTTGTAATATTTTCCACTAACTATCATAGACATTTAATGAAACTGAATTTGGTCTTAAATTTGCTTCAACAAACTGATCAACAAAGCTGTCCTAATTATTTAACTGACTAATTATTCCAGCTTTAAATACGTTTAGATTTACTTTACATTCAGGAGATATAGATAATAGATATTGATATAGATGATTTTTGTACACCCTCAGAATGAGTGACCCTCCCAGCCGTCTCTCACCATCTCCTTGAAGGCGTTCTCTATGGCTCCTACCACCAGGCTCTCATGTTGGATCTTCTTCTCAGTGAAGAAGCGTGGCGGGGGCGGGGTGCTGCATGGGGAACCTGGGGCACCCGTGGCCCCGCGCAGCGAAGCGGCCCGAGTCAGGCCTCGTTGAGGGCCTGGGGTGTTTCCCTGGAGGTAGGGGTTGCTGTCGGGCTCCTCGCCCAGGACAGTCGGAGGCACGGAGGCCATGTTGCGTAGGATCTCGATGACGGCCTGGAGCTGGCAGGCGATGTGGTGCTGCAGAAGACGGGAGGCGACGACTGCCGCGCCCGAACCGGCGTGGCCATCGAACAAGGCCCAGTAGTGGAACACGAATCCTTCGCTCTCCTGCAGACACATGATTGACATAGTTACAAAGCAACAGCTCAATTAATCGTAATCACATTAAACTGCACATTAATGACACAAAAGATAACAGGATTATTATTTTTTATCTCAAAAATGCTTCGTCACACCCACTGATCAGTATCCCAGTCGGATCAGAGTTTCTTTAGAGAGGATCTATAAAAAGTTCATAATTCAGACACTTTTATTTAAGATCTGAATTTAATACATATAAATAAAATAATATTTTGCATATGAAGTTTTTAGTGTGCCACAGTTCATTACCAAAGTTTTTATATCACTGAATAACAGATTCCTCAAGAAACTTTTGTGGCTGTCTAAAAAAAATCTGCCTAAATTTAAGCTAGAGCTGCACGATGTATTGTTTTGCAATGTGTGCACGTGCAAAAAGTCACATGGCAGCGCTAGCATCCCTCCCCTCAGCAGCAGAGGGACTATTAGCATCCTCGCCGCGTGTGTTTCCATACCTCCCCCAGCTTGCTGTGCTCCATACGGAGCCCCAGACCCTCTCCGTTGGGGAGGGAGCTGCGTCTCTTGTCCGTGACGTTCTTGCTGGGTGTGGAAGGAGGGCAGTAGCTCATGGGCCTCCTTCTCGCTACGACCACCTCGCAGCAGGCCTGGTCCTCGTTCAGTGCACTCTTCCCAGCATTAATCACCCTGAAACAGAAGTGTGACACGTGTAGGTCGACTCATGTTGTGAATGAAAGCCGACATCAGATGCTTTTTGCTGGATTAAAGGTTACTTTAGTCTTTCGTGGTCATTATGGCTCCGCAGGATCACAGAAACTAGTCTGAATCAGCCGCCTTTGTATGTTTCATTTGGCTGATGAGGATCAAACAGGATGGCCTGTTTGTGCTCCTGCCCTGCTGGTGAATTACAAGTCTGCTGTTGTTGTGCGACTGTACATTTAAACGCACAAAGCTGTGCGCCTGTTGCCTCATTCATCTGCTGTCTCTTATTTAATTAGGCGGATCACAAAGAGAGATGTTGGACATGCAACAGCTGAACACAAGAGCTGTGATGTTTGCATAAAGGCCACGTCTCCATTTCCTGTTTCAGAGTTGAGCTTCTGCTGCTTTTGCGTCGTCGTCAAAAAGTGGATGACAAGTTAGCTGAAATATGTTTTTGAGATGGGCCGTGGTCAGGATTTCAAATACACTGACGTCATGGGTTTTAATTACACCAACATGGACCTCACCCCTCATGATGGACATGGATGCCCTCCCATAATACAACAAACCTTGATGTGTGCAACAACAGCGATGGACACGGCTGCAAAATGCATCACACAGGAACATTTTAAAGAACATATTTCTAAACCAACGGAGCCAAAATGTCTGCATTCACACAGCTTTTCTGGGTCGACCTGATCTTTTAGTGGCTATTAAAAAAATAAATAAAAAAAACTCACTAAACCGGCTGAATAATAAACTTGGGCTGAGAATAAATAGTGAGGTGAGACTATGGAGACCGATGAGACCGACACGTCTGACAGACGTCTCTGCAGGGCGTTGTGTGGGTGGATGGGTGTGTGTGTGGGCTGAGGAACTGAACTATTAATAGACAGACACTGGATGTTTTCTGCAGGGCTGCATCATTGTCTGGTTCCCTGCCTCAATATGGTTCTCAACCGAAATTTGAGACATAGCAAACATTTATGCGTGTGTTTATAGTGTGTAGATGAGTATATGTACATATTTCACTTGTTTGTTTGTTGGTTTGTCAGCAGGATTGTAGTAAAAACTACCATGAAACTTGGTGGGAGGATCAAGATTTCACCTTCTTTAACGTTGCAAGATTTTTTTGAAAATCTCTTTAAATTCTCAGGGAATGATGCACAAAATTTTTTATGAAAAAAAAAAAAAATCTCCACCAGATTTAAAAGTGTTTTCCCAGCTGCTGTGTGGTAACAAATACGGCTATAGAAGCCTGCAACTACCACCAGGTTCAGATGAATTAAAGGGGATTGTTGGGCCTTGGTGGAGGTGTATGATCTGAAGAGGGAGAAACAGAAGGTGTGGAAAGTCTTTTTCAACCACAGTACATTCAGAATATCAAACGTTTCCATTCAAACATGGTAAATTAGCCTCTGATGGGATTGTTGGAACAAGAAATACATTGCAAATCTAATTTTTCCTTTACATACCTGCACCATGCTACACATATACAGACAGCAAATGGCAGTTTACATGCAATATTCTGCACAGTGCATTTCCACATTTAATGAGCATAGAGCATAACGTGTTAACAAGCTGGCTGCCGTGCCAAGTCTGTCGGTATCCAGGGAGATCCTGAGCTAAAACTGCGGCTACTTTGCTCATGATGTGTCGTTCTCCATGCATGCTTTGCATGTATGAAAGCCATCATGTCCGGAGGGCTGCTTACTCAGCTCTGTTACCACTGTGCCCATAATTATAGCAGAAATGCCCTCTGAGTTATTAGAGTCATAAAACACCCTGACGCATCCACCACACAGAGGTCGAAGAAGCCTTTGTCTGCTCCATGTAATCTGCTGTCAATAAACATGATGACATCATGACCTGTGTGTGTGTGTGTGTGTGTGTGTGTGTGTGTGTGTGTGTGTGTGTGTGTGTGTGTGTGTGTGATCACGTCCTGCTGATCTTTACATCACTGTGTGTAAGAAAAACGCATGTTTTTAAGAACGTTGCAACCCTGAATGTAAAAAACTAAGAATGATCTCATATCCCTGCCAATCATTTCGGAGCAATTATCTTCCTCCCATTATTAACAAAACCTCATTTCCCCCTCCATTATCAGACATGTAATGGCCTCTTTGTTTCTCAAGCTGCAGACACCGGCCCTAAGGATGAGGTAATTATTTTTTGCAAAGTGCTTTGAGAGATGGTTAGAAGCTAAAAGGTATTTCAAACAGTTCCAATCCTTTTTTTCTTGAGGGGTTCTGATCAGGAATGCACAAAACATCTGAATATATGAGATAAGAAAAAACAAAGGCGTGACGGGAGAGTTTGAACAGAAACGTACTTCTAATGGGAAAGTGAGGCACAGCAATGAAAACGGTTTACTATTCTTTACATTCATACAGATCAAGACAAAAGCATCACCTTTGTCAGCTACAGCTAGCATGTTAGCAAGTAAGCTATCGTTAAATCTGTGAGCTAGTTGAGAAAACACCATTTAAAACTGATTTTAACTTGTTTTACAATGAATAAAAGGTTAAATTATTACGTAGCGTCTCCATGCATGATGTCATGCTAAAAGACATGAGGCTAAAGCTACATGTCTTTTAGCATCTCAGCAGCTTCTGATCCATATAGAAGACATGGAAACAAGGTGACAGCATTGTTCTTGTATTAAAGTGAACCTCACCAGTCCCAGTGTTACTTGTTTAATAATGACAATGTCAAATCAGACTCATTTCATTCTTTCTGTCAGAAGATTGTTCCGTTGCTTCTTTGACTAATATTGTGTTATCTTTGGAAAATAGGGTTTGAGTCCCACTCATGGCCCTTTGCTCTTTCTCCCCATTTCCTGTCACAAACTTGGATGTCCTATCAAAATAAAGGCAAAAGATAACCCCCCCAAAAAATAAAAAAATTAAAGAAAAAAAAATTTACTTTCAAAAATAAAAAAATAAAATGCTTAAAATTCCCAAAACATCTAAAGGCACCTCTCCAGTACATGGGAGATGTAACCATGGAAACAAAATAAATAAATAAATAAAATATCAAAAATCCTTAGAAAGCAAAAGATGGTTGAGTTTTTTTGCTTGAGTAGAAAATTTTGTGACGAAATATTAAACAGTTTCTGAGTTATGGTTCAGAAACAAAACATTACAGGAACAATTATTATAAAATGGTTCATTGATTGTATCAGTAATAATATCATAGTGTCTACAATGATCCTAATCCTCTGTTATCAGAGTCATTGAGGATTATTGTGAAATGTTAACCACACATATCTCTGGTATCAGGGTGGAGACGTTTGTGACACATTAACCAACGGAGAAAAACCAGTGACAAAAACTGCACCTGACATCTAGTAACAAATATACTAATAAGTCTAATCACATCATGTATTGTCAGTCAGGAGGACGCTGTGGTGTTAGTACTCTGTGTTCTTTAGTTACTGCGCTCAAAAAGCACAACAAACACAAACATCTGTGCTACTAATCATTAACAATGGTGGTGAAATGATGATAGAAGCTGCTCCGAAGCTGATATTTAGTCTTTTACTGCTTGCTGTCGTCATAACGGTCGTGAACCATGTCCTTTATACTACAGATGAGGGTTCTTGTCTCCCTATCAGCTCCCTGTGATACTGCATTCACTGCTGATGTGACCTTCAGTCATGCCAACAGAGGCATCTGAGCTCTAAACCTTTAGTACTACAACCTACTGTACTTAGCTGTTAGTTACTGCTTGTTGCACCATTAATGTGACGCATCACTCCTTTCACAAAATAAAGGTCTGAATACATTTTTTCATGCCATAATTTGGAGCTAAAAATTGAATTTACACCAGACTTTTGGCTCTTCTGCTCCTCGAATCTAATCCTAAGCTTTTATTACCTCCAGCTATAGGAGGAACGTCGGCAAGACGACTCAAAAAGTTATGAACAGATTTATAGGAGAGGTCGTGTTTGACCAGAGGAACGATTCATGGTATGAAACCGAGCTGCCAGGATGAGCTTTATTTTCACTCAGCCGACCGCAGCTTAAGATCTTGTCCTGTTTGGATTAATTCTATTAATTCTTCTGTGTAATTTTATTTGTTGATTGTGAATTTAACCATTTAAATTTTTTTTTTTATGTCTCCATCATTGTGAAGCATTTTGTAATGGTTGCAATGAAAGGTGCCAAATGAAAAAAAAAAGAAGCTATTTATTATTATTGAAATATTGTTTTTCTTGAACATCTATCAAACTAATAATGATAGTTTTAGATTCGTGCAAAAGAAATTCAGCTCAGTCTGGAGTCAGGAAAGCCACAGCAGGATGTTGGGAGCTGGTTTCCTACAGTGTGTCCAGAGGCTGTTTACATGCAACCACAGGCCACCGATAGAGACCAGCTCATGTTGCTGCTGCTGCTGCTGCTGGTGGGAGACATGCATCATCCCTTTACACGTGAAAACCAGCTTGGTGCTTGATCCTGCGGATGAATGCGTTCATCCATTTGCAACAGCACGCAATTTAAACTTCATACATGCAGAGGTGGACCCAGAGCCATGCAAGGAGGTGGATGGAGGCCACAACAGGTGCAGCCAGGCGGTGCTTTGCGTTTAGTCGGAGACCTGCCTGTTTTGTCTGTCCTGCAAACACTCGGGCCTGCAAAACACTTTACATTAAACGCCTCTTTAGAGTCGATAAGAGCCGCTTTGAGAGCAGCTGCCGTCGGGTTACTTACTCAGCGTATCCGGTGGCCCACGGTAATCTCCTGGTTTCCTTCAGGATGAGGATGGGCCGGGCTATGTGGTCCGCGGAGCACTCGATCTCATCCGGGGACAGTCCAAGGAACTGAGGTCTCATATAGGGGAATTTCAGCGGCAGCTCGGATCCATTGTTGCCTCCTCCGCCGGAGCCGCCCCCGGCCATGATTCCACCCATGAGACCGGCCACTGCGGTCTTGACCCGTGTGAGCATGTTGGTGGCGCGTCGCGGCGGGGCGTCCGTCGGCCGGTGCGTGGCGCCGCGGCTCCCTTTCCCCGGATTGCCCCCCAGCTCGGCCGCGCTGGTCGACGACAGGCTCGATGGAGAACGAGAGGCAGTGGAGGAGGAGGAGGAGGAAGAGGAGGAGATCCTCAGACGGTTAAAGCTTCATTCATTCAGAGCTGATGCATCATCCAGAGACGAGCACGGTGAAAACAGGAATGATGCTTTAGACAGAAGCCCGCACGCCCCCACGGAGAGTCATGATAACAGCTCGGCCGTCGTGAACGCGGAAATACACGGAAGATTATCACGTCATGTGATCCAACCATGGAAGCACACTGCAAAAAAAAGAAAAGGAAAAAAAAGAAAAAGAGAAATCAATAATCTCCAGGTTTATCTGTTGGCCTGCATATAAATTTAATCTTAAAATCATGGTATAAATTCTACAGAAGCAAAATTGCTTTCACTTTAGAAAATATTTTTGCCCTATTTTTCTGAATTAATGACATTATTATCTCATTAATTCAGAAAAACAGAGCAGAATTTTATTTTTTCATGAAAGCTTTTGTTTTTCTGAATCAACGAGATAATTTTTTTTCTCTCAAGTGAATGCTATACGCTTCTGTGAAATCCTCCAGTGATGTGAGATACTATATTTGCTGCTGTTTGGTGATTTAAATTATAAACCAAATGTTTAGGGATCAGCTGCATCAGGAGGAGTGATGCATTATTATTTTAAGATGGCTCTACTTTGGAAACAGTAAAACAGACATTTTAACAAATTAATAACAAATGTTAACATATGAAGATTTCAAGGCTCACGCAGATTGACTTGGTCAGGATGATATTTTTTGCAGTGCAGAATGTGCAAAGATTGATAATTCTTACAGTAGGCAGAGCAGCTTATGGCGGCTGACACCAGGTTAAAGGTGAATCAGGCCCGTAGACAGACAGGCTGTAGTTACGCTGTGTCAGGGGCGTCGCTAAACCCATTTTACTAGGGGGACGTGCCCCAATCTCTCTCTGCTGTGCCCCCCCCAGCTCATCCTGGAGGATCGTAGGCCCTCCCCAGGCCAGATGAGATCTACTGTATAATGCCTCCAGCAGGTTCTTAGTCTACCCCAGGGTAAAGTTTGGTGCTCTGGGCAAGACGACTACCCCTTAGACTCACCTTAAAAATCACATTTCTATAGAGACAACAATAAATACAATTTGTAGAAAATTCTAAATTCCATAAGGCACAACTACTTATCATGGTTAATACATGTGTAAAGTTTGAGTGATGCTAGTATGTATCGTGTGCACGATATGCTCGGGACAAAAAGATGATTATGGACAGATGGACAGATATACTGATGACTATATACTCCACCATTTTTATGTCATCTTTATGCAGTTTATGTATGATTATGATGATGTAAATTCACTTCAAATGTTCTTTGCTTTGAACGTGTTTTTTCCCCGTTCATTATTAAAATTGTAGAATGGAGAAGAATACAAATTTGCAAATGTAATGAATGTAATTTACATATACAGTGGACTACCTCTGTAATGTTTTAAATGATAGTAACTATATTACTACAATGTAATACTTTAACGTTTATACAAGCCGTTATGACTGTAGACTTCATTGCTCACTACAAATAAAAAAAGAGAGTTATTATTAGTGGCTTGTTATTTATAACTTCACTATCATCACACAGAAAACAAAAGCAGAGCAGAGTCGTAACATTCCAGCAGATGGAGCCCTTACACCAAGGGAGACGAGCAGGTTCAACCCAGTGATAACACAATAAACGAGGATTTCTTTATAGTTTTTGTTCAGGTAACTCTTCAAACCACATTATAGTGTCCTTATGTCAAATAGTAACAAGGGCTGTGAAGAAATACTCCAATAAATGTGTCTCATGTCAATAGGCCCTTTGTGAATCTATGCTCCAGGTTGAGGTCATATCTGTATTGTTTGTGACATTTTCATTGAGGAAGCTCAGAGAGAGTTCACCAGCTGGGCCGAGTGCCAAAACGAAAACTAGTTCACTGCCTGTGGTGGTTGTTGCCTGACAGTGTTGCGTTTTTCCATTAGCATATTTGCGTATTTGTACTTACACAGTCACTTTTCATTTCAAACAGCTATGTGCGTGTTTGTCTCCTACGTCTGCATGGGCTCGGCACAGAGGTTGGCACAACAATGGCAACATAGCTGGATATTCGTCACCGTGCTATTATTAGGCACATGTGTAACGGGATCATGGGTTGGTCTGTTGTTCTTTTCTGAGGGTGTATCCGGGACATTAAGCTCTTTGGCACTTGCATAATGAAAAGAACGAATCTATTTTAAAGGTCACAAACTCCAAGAATCCTCTCTTGGACTGAAACTGAGCATAGCAGTAGTCGGGTTACCTGTGTCACTGCCTCAGCTTTTTATTGCCATGCACTTTGATGTCATTGCACAACGCCTGATGGTAACGCACAACTGAGGCTGTTGCTCTTGCATTGCTATGGGACACAGACAGGTAGTAGAGCTCTCTCCATGTGAGTTGGGCCACATTTTGTTGAGTTATGAACTACCATCCAACTTCTAAGATCTCACATCTGAGATTATCTTGGAAGTAATTTGAAGCTGTGAAATAGGAATTCTCTATCCTTTCTCATTCCCGGCTTTAAGGCCCATTTATGCTCCCTCTACGTACGTAAACGGTCTATCCGTCAACGCCTACATTCCATTCATCCTTTACATCGATATCGATACAACCGCAGGAGGACAGTGAAGTTTCACAAGTTTCAACAACAACAAAAAGGTTATGATGATGTACCTAGTAAAAACAAAGCCTCTGCAAAAGATACTGTACATCATTACCTCTGCCGAGGTGGTCTTTGAGGCCATTATGTACATCGAGACTTGAGGACGGAGAGATTTTTTCACTGTACTGACAGAAAATTATCACCTGACCTTGCAGTTCTGCAATTTCCTCGCTTTGGATTACTCTCACTGCTCTTATAGAGGGATCTTTTGGCCAAAAACCCAATTTAACATATAAAGAACCAGATATTTCCATCAGGAGTTGCTTGTTTGAAAGCTAAAAGGAGAGAGAACTTGTCCAATTGTACAATCTAAGATCGTCCTTCCAGCTACTTTCAACCCTACAGTCTGTTTCCTATGTCAGGGCAAAGGGTTGTTCTTTGAAGCCTAGAGGAAGTTCCCCTTATTTACTCATCGGGGAGTTTAAATGTCAGTGTGACATTATTATGACTAATCGAGGCCTTGACATGAATGAAATCTTAAGAATCTTAAGTAACATGACTTGTTAAAATCCTTTTTTTTATGACCCTCCAAATTCAACAAGCAATTATAATTTTGTACATGGCCTGTGGCTACAGGGTAAACACAAGATAAGGAACCCCCTGCTTCTGTCAGGTTTCAACCACTGTTACTCAATTGTCTCCCATTATGATTGGGACACGATCAATCAGACTTAACGGATTGACCCAGATTGAATAGAGGGATTGTTATTATGACTGTAAATGTAAAAGGTTATAAGTGCTAGGTGTGCTTTGTTTTCTGCGCGAAGCAGAAGGAACTGAAACAGTAGTAAAAAATAAGTCGGGAATTTTCTTTTCTTTTCCAGTAAATCCTGATAAGGTATTTCTACTTGTAGCTACTTGACTAAAGTTAATGGCTGTGACAGATAAAGGGAATTGTTTTTCATGGCTGCCAATTATGAAAAAACAATCAGAGGGTGACAGGATGTTCTGTGTGACTCGTACGACTCTCGAATTACACCTAAAATTTATTGGAAGTGTTGCTAAAGAGGAAAAGCCCTAATGTTTGTGTCTGTTTCCCACACACAACCGGTGATACTCAGACCTACAAGCCCCGCCCCCACTGTGAGGAATATTTAAATACACTTTTCTACTGCTTCTCCCTCACTTTGTGTGCTTGGCTCAGCCACAGTACACCAAACACTGGATATCATCACACAGAGGCCCCCCACCTGTCCGGACCAGGCAGTGTACCCTCATCTGACCCTGGCACTCAGCCCAGCCAGGGAAGAGCAACAGAGGAGGGACGTAAAGAGCAAGAAGGAAGAGAGTGACAGATCACAGGAGCAGAAGAAGAGTCTGTGGTGCTGGCCGGTGAAAATGATCCTGTGGCTTGCTTTGCTGATGTCTCCCTGTTGTTTGGGTCTGACTGGAGCTGCAGCAGGAAGCGCAGCAGGACTGGAGAGGATAGAGAAATGTGGAATCAGGTGTTCTCAGGTAAAACTGCATCCTCAGGAACCAAACTCTTGTGTCCTATTATTAACTCCTGTTATCTCCTATTTCTGTTGATGGCAGTGCTGCTTATACTACAGATGAGTAATATTTTTACGACTGCTTCTACTACTACTAAACCCTGAGTACGGCTTTTCCTAATAAGGATGACTGTGTTCTTGTGAACTGCTGTAAAACCTACTGCTGATACAGAATGACTCACCTAAATGTTTCAACAGTGTAAGGGTAGGTCAAAGGTGAGCATGTACATTGATGCATGCTGTACAGCCCCTGCTGCTCATTTCCTCTCGTATATGAGGAGGAAACCAAAACAGCTGCAGATCTAGTTGGATAGAGTGGACAGGTGACACCAAGAGCATTTTTACTTCCCTCTCAGCACTGGTGGGATGTGACTAAGTACTTTTATTCAAAGTTTTATGCAACTTGTTAGAGCATGTTAGAGCCAAATGTTGTATTTTTTCACTCGATTACATTTGTCCGACAGCTCCAGTTGTCCACACATTTCCTATTTGTTGAATTTGATTTTTTTTTTTTGTTGATTTGACAGAATATGAAGCATTGCTATAGAGAAAAATACCAAAAAGTATTTTAAATTTAAAATTACCTCAACTTTAAGCAATAAAATGCAACATACACATGAATGCAGGAGTCATATTAATAAAACAAAAATCATATATAATTATAAAACACTGACAGGGACCAGTTTGCTTTGCAATGAATGCTTTATCTTTTCATATTTTAAGTACATTTTGTTCATAACATTTTCATAATTTTACTTATATAAGGGTTTGAATGCAACACTTATACTTGTAGAGTATTTTTACAGTTTGGTAACTGTACTTTTGCTGCAATAAAGGATCTGATCTTCTACTTCTGTCTCTCAGTGACCTGAATAGACTCATGAACTCCACTCATCCACATGCTTTTTTTTCTTCTCTGCGTTGCAGATGCATAATAAAGACAAAGTTTCAGCATTGAATCCACCTAAAAACATAAATCACATCAAGCTGTACGGAGAAAACAGCCTCCCAAAAAAGCCCATGTTTTTTTTTCCAGATATGCATTAACAATCTGAGCCTAAATGTGAGTTGTGTTGACTTTGAAAACATCAGTATCACCTACATACACATATATAGTGTTGTTTTTCCTACTGAGAAGTACATTTAAGCAAAGAACAACTTAGAATTTTTACCTTATTTAGGAAAATCCCAAAGCATTTGATGACAAATGACATTCCTTACATCTTGCAAGTGAAAACACTCCGTCAGTCTTCGCTGGGTGCTGGCAGCACATGTAAATATCTGAAATATTTTTCTTAGGTGATATTTCCTGGGTGATGACTCACCATGGATGCATAAGTCCTGGAACTGAGCCTTGGCAAATCGCGCTGATGTACGCTATTGCATGTTTTGCGTTGCTGTGTGGGATTAAATTTCATAGAAATTCAGCACACACTCTTGTTGCAACTGTCTACGTAAAGCCCAAAAAGACAAGCATAGTAACCGATTAATAGAACCCTTTACATCTCAATTAAGCTGCAGCAAAACAACAAACTGGTTGGGTTATATAACTGAAGAAACAATGAGGATGTAAAAAGCTTTTTCATTGCCTGGGAATTCCCTGCTCTGCAGACTTGCCATCTTTGTTCTCTCTGATAGGAAATCTCTATCACTGCAGCTCCTGCTCCCAAAGATTCACAGCCCGTCTCACGAGTGCCTCTTTTTTCCTTCCCTCCTCATAGGGCCTTCGCTGCAAGACCAAGCCGCATTGTGAGTATAGAGGTGATAGCTGCATAACATCTGCACTCAGGCATGCACGTAGGGAATAGTTCTGCACAATAGTCCAACAAAATGCTGTGTTTATTTGCATAGTTAGTACGTGAAAGTAGACACCCAGTGTGATGATTTGCATTGAACTTGAACACATACACACATATTTGGAGAAAGCAGGAACACCCATCTGGACAGTCTTTGTTACGACATGATTCTAGCGTTGGTTTTGTTCTAAAAGTCTCAGTATGAGTCCTGAAACATGTTGTGCTACATCTACTTGTTTTTTTTCTTCCTGGCTCCGTCTCGTGTAGCTTTGTTTCCTCGTCCGTGTCAAAACCCTCCTGAAGGTCTCGACACGTCCTCCGTGTTCCACAACATCAGCCTCTCCACAGTCATGAGATGTGAGGGGAGGCAGAAGTGCTCGCTACACCTCAGAATCAAAATCAAGTTGCAACTTACGGGTATGTAAATGTGGTGACTTGAATACACAAAAAAGTTGCCAATGAGTTGTTCTCTGATTGGCCATCTAGTTGACCTTTCTCCTCCAGTGACCATTTCTAACTCTCATCCACAAGGAGGAAAACTCCAATGAACAGTTACCACATGATTTAGTTGTTAAAAGCATAATAAGTCATGTAGAGTTATGTTTTATCATGTTATTTTAATTTGCTCTAGTTCCACTTAAGAAGTACAGAAGTTGCTACTTAACTTATTTAACTCTATCATAATGAGGAAGTTTCAAATGCAGCTGTTTGGGTGTAATCAAGCCGACACTGGTGAGACAGATCAACAAGGAAGGACATCTCATTCATAAAAAACACTTTGCATAATCAAACTTCTTCTTCAGCATAATGATGATTGATGTTTTCTCTTCCTGATTCTGGTAAGGGTCAAAGCACACAGTCAGCCATATAACCTTTATTGATTCCCTCAGTGTCCGGCTGGAGATGGGAATTCTCTTTCATCCTGTTTAATCACTTATCCAATAAAATGTGACACGTACTGTACTTCCTGTATACTACCCAAACTACTGCTGACTCACTGAAATGCATCTTTAGTCTTTGAGTAAATGGCTGGTTAATTATTACCATCTGGCACCGGTGCATTGTGTCGTCATGTCATCTCCTGCCTGCTGACTTTGGGATATTTCTCTCCCCAGAGTCCATCCCTGGTGTGTCCATCTGCAGCGTCACCACAGGGATGATGGAGATGTGCCAAAACATCAGCTTCAGAAAAACTTCAAGAGAGAGAATGTCTGGACGAGAGGTATATCTAAAATAATCCATCTTCTGGTCCTTTTCTGGTCCTTTTCATGTCCTGCCTGTCCATGCAGCTTCTGTATCACTAAGACAAACGTCTAATTTCGGCTTCCAAATCACAGAATCCATATTTTTGCACGCCGTGACATTACTGTAGGTTGATATCGGTTGGTAAAGGTTGCTGAACTGTGGCCGACATGTGACCGCTTGTGTGTTTTTATTTGTCCTTTTGCTGAAGGTGGACGTCGAGAGCGACTGCACTGAAATTTCTCCAAGCCAACAAGCCAAAGTAACGGTGAAGACTGTGCCAGGCTACTGTGGCCTAACCTGGACAGGCACCTATAAAGCTCCAGGTAAGAACAAGTGTGCTTGTTTGCATTATTTTGGAGACACACAACTCATGAGAGCGTGACTGTTAACTAGCAGGAAATGAATTAGCTGAAGCTGCAACTTATTTATAGTACATAAGTGGAGCCAATAAGGGGTGTTGTGTGAGTATTTCCTTGTAAATGAGAGAACATTTGAAACCTGATTCCCATTAATGCTGAGATGATTCATAAGGAGAAACATGTAGAGGGTTAATAAACACACAGGAAGTATGTCACAAGTCTGGGCTATTAGTTTTAACATCATTACTTTCCTCCACAGGATGCATCAGTGAAGATCTGCAAACACATGTCCCTGAATGCATCAGTAAGTCCACTTTTATATATATTTATTTTTATATTTTATAATAATGTATTCTATGATGTACAGTATTATAAACCAATGCTCCTCTCTTAGGTTGTTTATGTCACTGATTAATAAATCATTTAAAAGTAACTTTCTTCTCTGAGAATGTTATTGATTGTTTTTTATCAACATATGATGATGATACAACATATGATAATAACGATACAACATATGATAATAATGATACAACAAATGATACTACAGGTCTCACCTATGAATGCACCCATGACTCTCACACAAACGTGTCTCTTTCAGCTGGGAGGCTGTCGTATGATGTAAACCCACAGAGGAAGGAGCTGATTGTCGGTGTGTCAGACATGCTGGAGGATCACGACTACCGTCTCCGTCTGTGCCATAAGGATTTCATCTGCATTGGCACTGGATTCAATGCCCTGGTTAGTCTGAAAACTGAGCATCAGAATGACTTTGGTGGAAAAATACTGAACATGAAGCCACATTCTTTGACAGACAAGGTGCAGTTCATGGTTCAGGTTAAGGTTTTGCAAGTGTGTGACAGTTCAGTTGCATGTAAAGTTAGATCTATATCATCACCACACATCAAAAGGGATTCCTCTTCCCCCATAGTCCAAAGTCTTTTTTAAGTAAAAAGACCTCCTGGTAAAACGTTCGTGAGTCACTTTGTACTTGTTGACTATTACCGTAAATCCATTGATGGACTCACTGACTCACTGAAGTTTGGTACCTTTTGAAAATTCCCACAGATTCCTTTGTTCAGTATGAAACTGCAAAAGTGCTATGTTCATGCGACTCATGAATCAGGAAGAAATTGCGAAACACAAACCCATGCAGACACACATGCTGAAGAAAGATGGCTAAAAATTATGTTTCCTTCCAGATTAAGAAGGATGACCCCGTAAGGAGCGTCACCCTCCCCTACTCTCGACCTTTGCCCTGCCTCTGCATTGAGGTAAAACTCTCTCATGATCTGTTTCCACTTGTAATCAAGAGATTCAAACTATGAGACTCATTGATACATTTCTCAGGGATGGTCAGATACGTTGGACGCCCCCAGGGTCCGGGTCTGCCCCTTCGAAGACCGTGAGTCATCATTCAGTTCTGTAGCGACCTGAGCGTGTGCTGTAGTCCTCCAACGTAAAGACTGTGACCTCACCTTCCCGCAGGTCTCGAGGAGCTGTGGTTTGGGATTACCTTCGACCTGCTGGAGGGGACACTATCGTGGAAGCCCGCCTGTCCCGTTACTGCTGTGGTTGTGCTGTGTCAAAAAAGAGAGGAAGTCTGCGTGGATCTGCCTCACGCCTCCAGGAACGTCAGCAGAGAAAAGGTACAAGTCTCAGACATGTTGAAGGAGGTGGCTACGTTCACATTAACGGCCCATTCATGCTCTACGTTAAAGATGGAGATGATGTCCAAGACAATTTACATATGAACTAAACATGTAATGCTACCTTCGATTCAAAGTTAGTTCATTCAAACCTGTTGCTCCAACTCATAAAAGTATATATAATATATATATAATATAGGTTGAGCAAGCCAGACCCATATAAAGCTCATCCAAACAGCAGCTGACAAGGAGTCTCCACACACCAGGGAGTCCTTAGACGAAACAGAGATCACAATTGATCCGATGTCGTCATAGGGCTAAACCTGATGCCGTGTCACCCGAGAAGGGAATTCTCTGTTCATTTAAAAATAGCTGCTGACGCAGTCTCCCGTCGGTACGCTGATTCCAGTTGGCCTAAAAAAAAATCATGCTCTACACTGAAAGTATCCGCTTTAACTTTCGTCACACTGCTCTGTGAATGAAGCCTGTCATCAATAACTATTCAATGAATCATTGCTTTTCAGATTACATTTACTGAAGTGGATCCACACCCTCAACTGTGCATAAAGGTAATGATCGCTTTTCTCCCCGTCGGCTGTTTAGCAGACATTGTTGGCTGAGTATCACTCATGCTGTGCTAACTGGCTGCAGGCAGTAGCTTCATATCTGCTCCACAGACATGAGTTATCAGTTTCATGTCATGTTAGTGCTGGATTAAAGGTGCAATAAGCAATTCTGGATAAAGAAAAAATGCTCGAGGCTCTTTCTCAGTTAGCTTAGCGACGCTTTGACCTTTAAGGTCTGTTAAGATTCCACAGGAAGGCATGAACACATCAGGACATAAATCTAATTAATGCTATTATTTAGTAGCTCAGAATCACTCTAATGGGTCTCTTTACGGGAAATAACACTACTAGTGTGTCCTCTGCTCACTGTAAAGTGTGTTATCACACCTTCACTATGGTAACAACAGTGAAAAAAAGGGGGAAGCTCATCCATTACATTACCTGGTAACTTTTATGACGCAAATTCTCACATTTAGATTCCCATCATAGAGTGAAGGGTTATGTTTATGAGCTTCATATGTTAGATGAAGACCGCAAAAAAAAACTGTTTCCTCTTTCCTCTCCAGTTCACTGCAGGCTCTCAGTCCTGGACCAGGTGTCCCTTTGCTGAGGCCAGATTCCAAGGTACCACTTTTTTTTTTATCACATCACACAAGCATCATCTTATTTTAGACTTATTGTGAAGATAATGACAGACATAATGCAACATTTGGTTATAGAATTGGTCAGTATGACATTAGCGCTGCGCTCATTTCCAGCATGGGAGCTGGTTTCAACGAGACGGGAGGGTCACGAAGATGTGAAGGTGTTGTCACAGATCTCGGCGATGTTTTCTGTGGAGCTGTGCGTGACGTCTGAAGGGTCGCCTGTGTGCCAGGTCACAGAAACACACACTGTGCATGTGGTAGGTATCGCACACCTGCTTTGTACTCAGGGTATTATGAAGGCGCAGCCACAACGTGCTCGCTATGATTCTACTGCAGCTTCTTGTGTATGTTCCTGGGAGGCGATGTGTTTTATCTAGTGTGTTGTCACTCATCCATGAAGCAATTAAAGGTAATAATACTTTAAAAATAATCTTTGGTTATAATCACTGGACGCCTGCCACATGAAACATGTCTGCAACATAAAACAACTTGTTTTTCCGGTAAACTTTTCAGGAAACTGTGTTTACATATATTAAACCTTAATGCTTCCTTAATCAATCATCGCTACTGAACAGTGGGATGACTGACGGCACATAAAAGACATAATAGTATCAACACAACTACACAATTCAGCTACAAAGGCCTTTTGTTTGTGCCTTTTGTCTGTTTCTTAGGAGAAGCATAAAGCTGTTGGCTTAAATCTGGCAGGCGAACTATGCGACTCTTGTCTCCAGGTATGTTTGTGCAGGTCATAAATCATTTGAAGTCAACTCTACTGTCGCCTTGAAACAGACTTTTAATGCATGTTTTGTGTTTGAACAGGTGACGCGGATCGATGTGAAGTTTGCTCCTACAGTTGTCTACTGTCCTGGGAAATGCAGTGAGTATGTTTTCTGGGATGATCAAGTAGAGATGAGATCACCCATCTTTTTTTTTTTTTGGTCTCATCCTGTGTGGTCCAGTCAGTTTATCTCAACTCTCTCCTTCTCTTCCTTTAAATATTCACAACCTGAAGCACCACATCAGTTTGAAATGTGCATGTGCTTTATAACAACCTACTGTGGCCGCCGCCATATTTGTTATTGTCGGAACTTTTGACACTTCACTGCCCCACTTCAGTTCTATTGATGTCGACATAGAGGACGAACAGAAGTATGTTCGGGTCAAATTTTGTGTGCAATGATGGATGAAACTATTACGTATAACAAAAGGGCTCTGGAAAAAGCTTATTAGACCATCTTTTGTGCACCGTTTTCATTTAAACTCCAATAAGTTAAACCCATAACGAAGAACTCCAAACATGGAGAAACTGAGTGCACAGTGGTGAAGCCTGATAAACACAGAATTGATTAATTATCCTTATTATTTTATAGGAATAGTTTAAAAAAAAGAAGGCAAACACACTTATTTGCCTTCTTATCATGAGTTGCATGTCTGTACATAATGAGGCTGTGGCCAGTTAGCTTAGCTTAGCAAAAAGGTGGAAACAGCTAGCCTGGCACACTTCCTCAAATCTGATTTGTTTATTACATACAGAGGTAGTTTCCACTATTCATGTTAAGTTCTGTGAACGTTCTCCTGGTATATTTATAGTAAAAAAATGTCAGCTTTTGAATTCATTGCTTCTCTGTGAGGATTGTGATTTACATGTTATCCCTGAATGACTTCTCATTCAGCCTACAGTTTCTATTGTTATTGCCGTGTTGGATCTGCACCGTAAAAATTCATCACATAGTTTATTCATGTTTTCAGGGTGTAGGATGTCTATACACATCATAAACTGTTAATCCTCCTCACAGATCACTCATCACTCCTCAGACCTGTCATCTCCCACCCAGCCTCCTGGGACTTGACCTGGGTTGTTGTACCAGCTGGTGTTTTCCTCTCTGGCATCATAATTGTCACTCTGGTGTTTCATGCACTGCTAACCGGTAGGTAGAAAACAGCACATGTTCAGGTCTGTAAAATTCTGCTCTTTGTTGACACACTATTATGTAAAGCACTTGTTCCGAACTTGACTTTGGCCCCGTTCCAGTTTCAACTCCTCCAACTCAAAGACTTATGTAAGGGTCTGGATCATTTTAGTAACGGCTTCAGTTCTGCAGACCTCGGTTAATGAAGTAAACAATGTTAAAAACATGCAGAGATAATAAAGTAGCAAATTCTCAATAAAGGTATTCATATGTGTTACTTAGAGATATAATATGTAACATTTCCACAATAAAATATCTAAAACATAGATCTTTAATTTATATTTTGTGGCGGATCTGGGATTTTTTTTTCACTCTCTTTAACATTGCAATAAAAGGTGTTTTTCTACATTTTCTTTAATTTCTCTGGGAATAATGCAAAATAAAAAAGGTATCAAATAGATGCTGTGGAGTAAAAGTTACAATATTTCCCTCTGAACTTTAATGCGTTACAAGTATTTAGAGCAGAAAATGCAAATACCTAAGTAAAGTGCAAGTACCTTAAAATTGTACTTAAGTACATTATATTTGTGAATGTTTATTTCCACCCTCTTCTCATAGAGTTGTGTTTGTAATCAGGTACAAAACTCAACAATTATACACCTGCTTGCATCCTGTTGGTCTATTACCTCATCTGATCCCCTGTCTTTTATTTCAGTGTGTAAGAGGAGGAAACAAAAAATAGCTGGATGTATGTCTGAACAGCAGACAGGTAAGATTATCACCATGTTTTTATTCTTCTTTCTTTTGTTGACTACACAACAATTTGAAATACCTAAAACCTGAGCTTTGTTTTGACAGGTCTTGATTTTGACTGCATGGTCCCTGGTTTACAAACGAAACCTGTTCTCCATGGAGGAGTCCTCATACCTGATTCGCTGCAGTGTGGGAACACCGAGAAGGCCAACTTAATCTCTGACTGAAGAACTGAACGAAGAAGTGCCATTAAGATGTTACACAAACCAAACAAGTTCTCTGTTGAATGTTGGAGCAGATATTTCAAATATGTTGCTGAATATGTGTGGGTTAGTGTGCTTGTCATAGTTGTTGTTTATGTGTGCTGTGTGGTGTTGTATCATTGGGGGAATATGTATAAAGTTAAAATATTCATCCAGCTTGTGGCTAAAAAGTCAGTTCATGACCTTATTTAAATTTCTATTTTCAATTAAAAAAATTTCAAAGAAAACCTGCTCATTTTTCAACAGAAGGGAAATAATGATTCCCTTCACACAAAATCTACCAATGAATTTCCCTGTAACTTTGTGGGAGGTTGGTTCCGGGCCAGAACAGCCCCTGCAGAATGGTAGGGGAAACCCCGTACCTTCACGTGAGATCACACTCTCTAGCCTGCTCATGATTGTCTCATGACCTCTTTAAACCATTCCTCACTTCTCCAAAAGAAATCTTTCATTGATTTATTCCTTGGATCAAACCACTTCTTTTGATCAGTCATATATTCTTCTCTTTTGTCATAAATTGCTTCAAACCAGAATTCAGATCAGAGAAGAAATGATTTCCATAAGAAATTATTCAGTGATTAATTTTTGGGATCTAACCAGTTCCTGCAAAACAGCATTCAGATCAGAGAGGTGACTAAAGTCAACATGTAACTCGTGTTTGTTTAAAAAACAAAACAAAATCCACGCTTGCATCATCTTCCATTAATTGCTCACTTTGCCTTTCCATGCTAGTTAGCTGGGATAACTTTTGTTCAGAACCTTTTCAGTCATCCTTACCATCTGTTTGTTAACTTTCCTGTTCATCCATATAGTGAGCAAAGTTTTCCACACTTAGAACTAATGTCTCAAAGCACTATTGAGCTTTATGATTAATGATTGAATGTGTTCCACTCCGTCATTCAGCTGAACAACGAACGTCCTTCTGCTGGTATGATCCAGACACACGTGCACCAACTAGCAAGGCACAAAAAGATGATTTGCAGCTTGTTTCATTTGTTCCCAAAACCACAGTGTCGTCTGTTCCAAGTCCCTTTTTTCCCCTCTTCTGTTCTGAATCAGTCTGTTCCAAATTCAATCAATCCATAAGGAGCAGGTTTTTGGACTGAATGTAGGTTTCCAATGAATGAAGCCTTAGCAACCATTTCTCTCATCTGAATGCACATCAAAATAAAATCCACAGGACGGCTTCAGCAAAAAATACACAAAAAAAATAGTTACAAAGGTTCCATTTCCAAAAAGAATTGTGTCTGACTGAACCTTTGTTCATCAACCCACCCCCCCTCCTGTGTATGATGGCAATTAAAGATTAATTAAGGTAAATTACAAGGTTTTACAATGTAAACATGAAATTCTATCCATTTTAAACGTTACACTAAATGTTTCATGTGCAAAAAAATAGATAAAAACAAACAACAACTTATTGCGATACTATTGTTTTGCAATGATCTGATATTATTTGCCTTAATTAGTTAAATATCAATGAAGTGCATTTAGGCTCCAGCAGGCTGACAGCAGAGAATTAAGACTTAGATGTGATTGACAGGATGGTCTGAGAATAAAACATGACCTCTGTGTGCAAAGAGCTTCATTACATAATATTAAAACGTCACTTTTTGACTCCCTGCAACATGTTGAGAGGTGAGTATAGAAAGACGGTTCTGCCACCAGCATGTAGCTGAGATAAAGCAGATTCAGACTCATTCAGATGGATTTCATGTAAATGTTAAAGGTAAGAAGTGATGTTGAGATGAAAAATAGTTCTTTCAGGTTGTGTATTGCTTTGCGTTGGCTCTCATTACATCCACTTTAAGTAGGCTAAAAGCCTCCAATATAAAGCCTGGTGTTAAAATCACCACATCACACATTCATAGAGGTTAATTCTTCTTCTTCTGGTCTCTTCTTCCTCTTTATTCCTGTCCTGTGTTTTAGCTTTAATGGGCTGGATATAAGGAGTGACACCTGCTGGAATTAAGGAAAGCATCAGGTTCAGATAAAGGTGCTCTCCCCTCCTGCTCCCGTCTCATCCCCTTTACCACTTCACCTCTCTATCCACACCGTTCTCTGTGTGGGAATCATTTCTGCTTGGCTTACATAGGCAAATGATGTTGCTTTTAGAGTACAGGACTCCCAATACAGAGAACAGAGGCCTCTGTGTGCAAATACTGACGTAAACGACCTGCAGGCGTCACAATCTGCCCTGTGACCGGACTTTTCACACATGAGGAACTTGTTACAGTAAAAAGTCTAACTGGGCCAGTATCTCTTGGTGTGCTGGAACACATTTCCTTGTTAGATTGGCTCTGAATGCACAGCAGGCGTGCGTGTAAAACGTGAGCGAAACATTAATCACAAGGAGAAAAAAATAAGGCCCTCTTTGATCAATCGCACAACTCATGACCTCACAGAAGAGATGTGGAAAAAAACACAAAAAAAAACACGTCTGATTTGGCCTCTTTCCCAAAAATCTACACAGGGAATGCTTCCTCATACGCATGCCTACATTGACTAGCCTTTTTATAATACTACTTAATCATAACTTAGTCACATTGAGGAAATAATTTGAGCTGCTTGTTGTGTTGTTAAATATTATTGGAATCCATGGTGACACATCAGCAGGTGCTTCACCTCAAAGAATCCTGGACCTGAAAGAAATGTTCCAGCTCTGCTGAGTCACCTTCTTAAAGAATAATTCTACCCCATGAATAATAATGACAATAATAGTAATTATAAAAATAATAATATCCAGTTCCACTATGCCCAGTGCAAAGTCATGAGCGTCTTCTTTAGGATGTTGCAGAGACACTGCCTCGTGTTCATGTTTTTTTTAATTTTTTTTATGGACAGTTTTAATGTACCGAGTCTGACGCTGTGTTGACAAGAAAGAACGATATGGCTGTCCAGTGATTTACAGACTGTACATCCTAAAGATGATAGATATAAGATATAAGATAGAATTTGTGCATCTTGCAGAAAGAAAGAAAAGAAAAGAAAAGAAAAGAAAAGAAAAAAGAAAGAAAGAAAAAAGAAAGAGTTAGCGAAGGGAAAAATAGCACAAGGACATAAATGAATAAAAAGAATATGATGGGGAAAAACACATTCCAGCAGCATTGGAATGAAATCAGACCATATTTACTGCAGTTTGCTTGAGGCACCAGACAGTTTCTCTGCCCTCCTTTATATTTCCATGGAAAGCTTGGACTGATAAAATCAGAGCCATCATCACGTATCAAAAACACAGCATCACTCGGCTGAATGCTCAAAAGCTTGATTCACTCCATCAAAGAAAGGTGCAGGTTAGAACCTGCTGCCACCACATCACAGCTGATCACGCTGTAAAAAAATAATGTTTGATACAACTGTAGTTTTGACCAAACTTACAATAGGTGTAAACAACAGCACTCTGTAGGCAGACATACTGTATGTACAGGATCACCAAACAGGATTCGTTTTTTACATCTCCCCCCACCTTTATCTCTCCCTGTAGCTTTTTTAATTACGCTGCAGTGTGAGCTTTTCTTTATAGTGTACCTGCAGAGACCCTGCATGTGCCTGTATTTTCTTTACTCTTCCTTATCATTATTATTTTGTTGTGTTCGGGGCATTTCTGCACATCAGTTTTTGGATAGTGGGCTTCTTGTAACAGTTTACTGAGTCTGAACTTTACAAATCAGTAAATAAGTCAGACATGGCAAACTTAAACAGGCAGGGAAATTTAAGTCCTGAGTCCAGATGATGAAGCAAAAATGGAATGCAGGACAGCTGAAACACTAGACAAGGACACATCAGACTATCTGGGAAGGACTGAACGAATCTGGGATGGTTTATATATGTTGAGAGATGAATGAGGTAATTGGCTGCAGGTGAGGTGATGGGCGGGGAAAAATCAGGTGAGGGGAATGAGATCACTGGAAATGAGTGGAAAGATCTGAAATGAGATAAGAGGATGATGTGTTCATTTGTACTTTAGAACTTGAATACCTAGAAACAATCATAAAATGGACCTTTTTGTTGTCGCTGATATATTTACTGTCTGGATCTGATCGATAAATGAATGCCGCACACTTTCACCAAGTTGAATGAAAATCAGTAGTTTTCCTGTAATCCTGCTGACAAACAGACAGAAAATATAATGAAGGTAAATATTATTCTTTTACAGTAATGATAAAGGGTGATAAATCAATATACTCCATTAAATAGTACATATGTGCCATCTTCTGGCCATTTTCTCCACAAGAAAGATTTGATAAATTAAATACTTTAATTATTGTTGTACTTACTTGAAATTCAGTTTTCAGTATTTGTAAGATTTGACTTCCTCGTTACTTTCTGGCACTAACTGCGCTGTAGCTTAATTTATTATTTTATTCTTGGCTAAAACAGTAAGATCATGTTTAGATGTTACACAGTTGACATTTTTACAAAACAAAAAATCATCTCAACCTAAATTCGCCAACATCAACATGCATTTATTTTAGCTTTCAAACTCTTTTTTAAATTTTTTTTATTCTTGTCAGAGCTGCAAATACATGTGGAATCACAGGGTCACAATGAAAAGAAAAACATATAGATTATGTTTCTAAGTGTATAAAAGAGTCATTTTAAATGGCTCCTGTTGAATTAAAGCAGAGACGATGGATTCATCTCAAACTGAGCCTTTGTTCATTAGTGACTGTAAATATTTCAGTGTGCAGATTAATCCTTGGAATTTCCCAGATATTTTTAAACTCAATTAAACAAAATACTACATATTAAATGGCTTATAGTGGGATTTTATTATTATTTATATAGTATTTTATACTCTGAAAGGCAGAAATAAAATATGGTGTGAGTTGTGTTGGAGGTCTGATTGATAATTTTATTTTTTCTTATATTCATAAACACCAACTTCACCCTCCAACAGGACTATAATGTTCTACCACAGCCACAGGATGGCGCTGTTCACCAAGCCTTGACTTAGAGGGAACAGCAACACAGGAGATACCAACGGCTTCTGTTCATGATGTAAAATAATAGTAAAAATATTATAAATAAAATACTTTAGTATGTAAGGCAATATATTTTATTTCAAATATTCAATGTTCCTATTTATTTCTTTTCTTTAGTGCTACTTTTGTACACTTTATTTTATTGTCTATATTCTATTCCAGTTTAAATATTTAAATATCTGTTATACTATTATTATTATTATTATTACTATGTGTATAGCGTGGGGGGGCAGCTACAACTGCATTTCATTGTGCGATACTGAAATCAGCGTAACATGAATGACTAATGAGAAATGAGCTCTGACAGGAGGCTGAGAGGCTTCAAACAGCAGCAGCATCTGGAGCTACTGGTGAATATTCACACTAAAACTGAACGGAAGCCTTTTGAGCCAAACATTAAAATCCAATCTGTGACATATCACCGGTCTAGTTGTTTCCTGTATTCCCAGGATGCCTTTGGATATTGTCTGTATAGTTGTATGCATTCAGTTGTTTTACATCTAGCATTTGGATAGAAAATGAAGAACACTGTCTCCAACAATGTGCCGAGAAAAGAAGAGAAAACGGCACCCTGATATTTAAAATACTATCTTTATGGTCTATATTTGTATTTCTCAGTGATTTCCTAAAATTAAACTCTGCTGTAACTTCGCTGGAATTGTCTGCACATGATGTCATGCTGTCGAAGCACGGCCGGTTATCCACAGGGATAAAAATGCCAGGTGCCGTGCCAACAGCTGTCTTTGGTGAAGTTTCCCTTCAAAACAATTAGCAAAGAATGTAAGAACCAAAGGAATCAATGCTTTTTAGGGTTGT
This sequence comes from Chaunax sp. Z400, assembly GCA_037577475.1. Classification (NCBI taxonomy): domain Eukaryota; kingdom Metazoa; phylum Chordata; class Actinopteri; order Lophiiformes; family Chaunacidae; genus Chaunax; species Chaunax sp. Z400. Next base: position 19,512,208 of record CM075204.1, read on the forward strand.
ACTGGTTCATAGGACGAAGCTTGAGGCCTTCAGGTAAAAAAACAAACAACCCTGCTTCTGTATTTATCTTTATCTCCGTCTATCTGTCTGTCCATCTCTGCCACTGAGCCCACACGCTGAAAGAATGGCAAACAGGGAGAGCCAGAGACAACAGACAGGGATGAGCTAATCCTTGTTGTGTGTAATTCCAGACATTCCAATGGGGTGTTGTTCACGGGCGGGTTAATCGGTGAGCGCCGACGCAGCGCTCGCGCCGGGGCTTTGCGCTAAACAAACAAACACGGGCCTCTAGGGCCACGGAAAGTGGAAAGCTGATGTCAACCGGCAAACATCAGGCAGGCACTCACAACCTCCGGCACGCATGGAAAGACACGTATCAGTAAAACATATAGGCTCACATAGGAGGACAGCTGGGGAACTGGGATAAAGGTGAAAGGTTCAAGGGTGGAAAAAAAAGGGGAATGGGTGGAGGGGAGGGATGGGAGGCAGGAGACTCCAAACTGAGGAGAGGAAAATGCTGTCTCTTTGGTATTTATGAATAAATGGAAAGTTTGTCTTTAAAACAATACATATTGAAAATGAATTAGCATTAACTCCTTAAATGGGAATGTTTGAATTACTGCATTACTGCATTATTTGCATTTTCAAGCAGCAAAAGTTAGATTTTAGGTCCTGCAAAGGTCCAGACCTGCACCTTTGGGATCTACCAGGTTTATGGGCCATTAGGGTGAAGAGCCCAAGAGGATGGCAAGTACAAAATGAAAGGATGAATAGATGAGCGGAGGAGGAAGAGGCTAATAGGTACTGTGGGTCTAAGTGGTGACAGATGACAAGGTAAAGCACCTCCTGAAGGAGGGATGAAAGACGGGGATTGTCAGACGGAGAGGATGAGCAAGACGGGGGGGGGAACCTGGAGGGGAGACGACAAGTTCGTCAAAAGAGGAGTGACAGGAGGGATTTAGGAGAAAAGTGGAGAGCGTGTCGGTGGGTCCTGTTGATGAGGAGAGGAAAAGCTCTCCCGCACACAGAGGCCTCTTTGTTCCTTTGTGAGTCATTCTAGAAAGGGCACAGCTGTAAACAGTCGAGATCAGTCCATTAGGCCCCGAGGTGCCAGAGCTCCAGTGTTGACTGTGTATCCGGAAAGAAACGGCAAGCTTGAGTCATCAATAAACAGTGAGATGAGTGTGTGCATGTGTGTGTGTGTGTGTGTGTGTGTGTGGACGGGGGTTAATGGGAGGCAGACAGAGGAGGAGTGCAGGGTTTAGGGGATAACAGTGCAGAGCAGCACGGGGCAATGATCTCATGCCTCGCCCAGCTGGCAAACAAGGCCTTTTCCATGGGCTCCTATCTCTCTGTCACCCCCGATGCTGCCTCTCCAAATCCCTCCCTTTCTCACACTGGCGACTCCCCCTTTGCTCTCCCTTCCATTTCTCTCTCTCTCTCTCTCTCTCTCTCTCTGATTGTTTATAACGTAGAGAAATATTTTGTGGCGCTAGTGGCAATTTTTTCCATCTCTTGATTCTGTGTCAATGCTTCAATTTAAAGCAAGTGAATATCTGTCGCTTGATATAAAGCTGGAGGCCAAATTATTCAACCTCCATTGTATATTAATTGGTAAAATCAACTTTCAATCAGCTGTTTGCAATAATCAAATTAAACAAGAACAGTTTGATTATCTCAATACAACATACATGACAAGTATTTTTACAAAATCTAACCCGAAAGTCTCCTTTTACCGACTTCTGCAACCCTTAATGACCAGCGTCTCTAGTTCTTTGTAGAGACCCTTTTGTTCCTGAGGAATCTTAGCCCATTCCTCATGGACAAAGGCCTCCAGTTCTGGAATATTCCTGGGTTTACCTGCTGCAACCACCTTCTTCAAATCCCACCAGAGATTTTCTATGGGATTCCAGTCAGGCGACTGTGACGGCGAAGCTAGAATGATCCAGGACTTCTTTTGAAACCAGGCCTTGGTGGACTCTGAGGTCTGCTTGGGATCATTGTCCTTCTTCAGCTTCATCTTCCTCACAGATGCCGAGATGTTTTCTTCTAGGATTTCCTGATACTTGATGGAATCCATCTTACCCTCTACACGCTGCAGGTTTCTAGTGGCCCCAAAAGTTCCAGTTTGGAGCCCACTTTTCTGGTGCTTTTAGGGTCAGCGGTGGTGAACGTCTTGGTGCTGGACTGATGAATATTTTTACATCATACTGGATCAAACCTAACCTTTAGATTTACCTCCTTCTTTTTAATTAGTAGTCACCTCGCTCATTTTTGACAGGACTTCAAATCACCAGGGATCACAACACAAATGCCAGGTCACTAGCAGCGCAGCAATAAAAGGCTGTGAATAGCAGAAGCCCTGGGCTACTGACCTCTGACCTGCCGTGACCTCGGCACACGCCAAGCCTGCTCTCGACTCCTGCCCCATCCTCTGTGTTGTATTTGTTGCCACGTTAAAGCCATGTGAGTACACATCAGCAATCAGCCCTTCCCAACCCCCCGACAAACACACACACACACACACTCAAACGCACACAGTCCATCTGTTGGAAGGCAACCTGTGACCCCTGACATTTCAATAGTTGAGGTCAGGCCACAAGGCAACTGGCCAGCTGTGGAGGTTCCACTTTCCTGTGTGTGTTTGTGTGAGACATGGGCAGGTGGACCGGAGCACTTGTACAGTACTATAAAGACAACAAAACAATAGCAAAGGCGGAGTTAAGACGTAATGAGGTCACTCAGCACGAACATTGTTCACATAAGAGAGGGTGGGCCACGATATAGCCTCGGTACATGGAACCTGTTTTCAAACATTGGCATTTTCAGGCCCCGATGCCCCAAAATTTACCGTTTTAAGGTAAAACCGATGTCGTGTAAACAGCCCATAAAATCACACACTGGGGCGGCTTTGTTGTGGCACAGTTGCTGGATGTCTGTGTTTAATTAGAGAAACGCCTTTCTGCCTCCAACCTCTCCGGGTAATGAGTATCACCATTACACGAACCCGACGCACAACCTTTAATTATGACTAGCTTGAAATCTAGAAAACATGCCTGAAAAGAAAATCTGAAATAATTACATGAGAGTCTATGGAGCACACCTGTGTAGGTGTCGGACCCTGGATTGAACCTGGCTAATGCTACGCTAACACTGGACAGTCTGGACTTAGTGAAGGGTCAGTTTGGCTGAAGTCACCCTTTGGTTTTCATCTCTTTTGGCTTCTTATTAAAATCTCTCATTTTGTCTGAATTACACATGAACAAAAACTAGTATTCATTGATTCAACATGATCGTTGAATGTTTTGTGTGTGTGTGTGTGTGTGTGTGTGTGTGTGTGTGTGTGTGTGTGTGTCAGCTGTCAGACACTTTCATCCCGCCTTTGTTCGTGAAAGCTCAGCTGAAACACAACGTGCCCGTCTTCGCTGCGAGCCCTGGGATTGGCTGAAAAAGAAGAATAACACGGAAACACAATACAGAAGCTGTTTTTCCTGCAGGGGGTGGATGGAGTGTGTGCATGTGTGTGTGTGTGTACTGACCCCCCCACTGCGTGCTAAGCAGAGAGGGTGGGGGTTGGGGTAAGAGGCCTGTGGGTGGATGAGTGCCAGGCCTTCCCTGCAGTTCTATAAGCCCCGCACTTGTCGGGCTTTGCTTGATAATCACTGGTGTGTGTATCTGTGTGTGTGTGTGTGTGTGTGTGTGTGTGTGTGTGTGTGTGTGTGTGTTTGTGTATGTGTGCTCGTTGGCACAGGAACTGGCATGGCTTCAGAGGGATCTGCCAACCCCCCGTGCACAATAGCTTTTGTCAGTACAGGCCCACTGCACCAGACCCCAATCATATTCTATGCAAGATACAAGCATCCCATCAAAGAAAAGATGCGAGTGAGTGTGAGATGGTGGAGGAGCGTTGGGAAAGAGAGGAAGAGAAACTTGTTAATTACAGAGGGGAGAAAAAGAGAGACGAGGGTAGGGAAAGAAAAAAAAGGAATAGGAAAAGAAGAAGTGAACAAAACATGCACACATGCTACACGTCACAACACATGGAGGAATTCTGTGCTGGTATTCACATATGGCTCAGATGCTGGCAGTCATGTGAGGCCAATTTTTTAACCGCCGAGTTTATCACAGTGATATACTGCTACTCTTAAAATCCAAGGCGATGCCAAAGATGCCTCCATATGGGAGTTTTTTTTTCATGCACATCACATAATATGGACATATGGGTTGTTAGGATTTACACAGAACTATTTTTTTCCTTTTTTTTTTACCACTAGTGCTACAAATTTTCTTTGGTGCCCCAATAATGCATCAGCCTTGTTGTAATTATGAGCTGATTTTTGCTAATCACCGATCTTTCAGTATCAGTGTTTTTATTGAAGTAACAAGACATTTCAGGGTCTAGTTGACCATGAAAAAGAAATGACTGCTTATTTTTTAAACTGTAAATAAAATCCTGTTACATTGGTTGCAATATTTAAATATCCAAATTTTAGGCATCCTCTTGAAAAATGATTAAATGTGCATAATGCTAAAAAACATATTGGCTCACATATCATCATCTCATGTTTTAAATACTTAATAGGTCAATATTGGCATTTTCTCAGAAGTCAAGTATACTGGCAATTGATCGGGCAATTTACGTCAAAATCGTCGGTTTTCATTGCATCAAAGAATATAAGGTTTTTTTTTGCCTTTTAGCCCTTTATTTCTTGCTTCAAATTATAAATACTGTATGATAAGGAACAGCCTTTTAAAAGATGCCTTAAAACACTGACAGTATGCCCATAAAAGCATTTCTGCTCCTTTAAATTGTTCCTACTGTTCATAGTGGCCATATGAGTAATGTTTGTTTCATATCATATCATATCATAGAATAATTAGTCCATGCATTTGGGTTAGGGTTAGGGTTAGACTGGCATTCTCAGAGATCCTGAAAAAAAAACAGAGGGATGTTGGTCCCGACTCTTTATGATCTTCCGTTCCCGAGATATAGAATTCAGTAGGGGTACTGAATTGAGTTTTTATCCTCTTAACCCTAACTTAACCCTATCCCTAGTCAAACCCTAACCCTAACCCTAGCCCAACCCTAACCCTAGTCTTAGCCCAAGCCCAACCCTAACCCTAACCCTAGCTCAACCCTAACCCTAGCCCTAACCCTAACCCTAACCCTAACCCTAGCTCAACCCTAACCCTAACCCTAGCTTAACCCTAACCCTAGCTCAAACCCTAACCCTAACCCTAACCCTAGCTCAAACCCTAACCCTAACCCTAGCTCAAACCCTAACCCTAACCCTAACCCTAGCTCAAACCCTAACCCTAACCCTGGCTCAAACCCTAACCCTAACCCTAACCCTAGCTCAAACCCTAACCCTAACCCTAACCCTAGCTCAAACCCTAACCCTAACCCTAACCCTAGCTCAAACCCTAAACCTAACCCTAACCCTAGCTGAAACCCTAAACCTAACCCTAACCCTAGCTCAAACCCTAAACCTAACCCTAACCCTAGCTCAAACCCTAACCCTAACCCTAACCCTAGCTCAAACCCTAACCCTAACCCTAACCCTAGCTCAAACCGTAACCCTAACCCTAGCTCAACCCTAACCCTAACCCTAGCTCAACCCTAACCCTAACCCTAGCTCAAACCCTAACCCTAACCCTAGCTCAAACCCTAACCCTAACCCTAGCTCAAACCCTAACCCTAACCCTAGCTCAACCCTAACCCTAACCCTAGCTCAAACCCTAACCCTAACCCTGGCTCAAACCCTAACCCTAACCCTAACCCTAGCTCAAACCCTAACCCTAACCCTAGCTCAAACCCTAACCCTAACCCTAGCTCAAACCCTAACCCTAACCCTGGCTCAAACCCTAACCCTAAACCTAACCCTGGCTCAAACCCTAACCCTAACCCTAACCCTAACCCTGGCTCAAACCCTAACCCTAACCCTAACCCTAACCCTAGCTCAAACCCTAACCCTAACCCTGGCTCAAACCCTAACCCTAACCCTAACCCTAACCCTAGCTCAAACCCTAACCCTAACCCTAGCTCAACCCTAACCCTAACCCTAGCTTAACCCTAACCCTAGCTCAAACCCTAACCCTAACCCTAACCCTAGCTCAAACCCAAACCCTAACCCTAGCTCAAACCCTAACCCTAACCCTAACCCTAGCTCAAACCCTAACCCTAACCCTGGCTCAAACCCTAACCCTAACCCTAACCCTAGCTCAAACCCTAACCCTAACCCTAGCTCAAACCCTAACCCTAACCCTAGCTCAAACCCTAACCCTAAACCTAACCCTAGCTCAAACCCTAAACCTAACCCTAACCCTAGCTCAAACCCTAAACCTAACCCTAACCCTAGCTCAAACCCTAACCCTAACCCTAACCCTAGCTCAAACCCTAACCCTAACCCTAGCTCAAACCCTAACCCTAACCCTAGCTCAACCCTAACCCTAACCCTAGCTTAACCCTAACCCTAGCTCAAACCCTAACCCTAACCCTAACCCTAGCTCAAACCCTAACCCTAACCCTAGCTCAAACCCTAACCCTAACCCTAACCCTAGATCAAACCCTAACCCTAACCCTGGTTCAAACCCTAACCCTAACCCTAACCCTAGCTCAAACCCTAACCCTAACCCTGGCTCAAACCCTAACCCTAACCCTAACCCTAGCTCAAACCCTAACCCTAACCCTAACCCTAGCTCAAACCCTAACCCTAACCCTAGCTCAAACCCTAACCCTAACCCTAGCTCAAACCCTAACCCTAACCCTAGCTCAAACCCTAACCCTAACCCTAACCCTAGCTCAAACCCTAACCCTAACCCTAGCTCAAACCCTAACCCTAACCCTAACCCTAGCTCAAACCCTAACCCTAACCCTAGCCTAAACCCATAGAAGTATGGGTTTAAAAAAAGTTGCTAAACAAATGGTACCAATCAACTCCAAATGGCCTGAAACGTGCTCCTAGACACTTCCTGCAGACACGATTTTGACCTCAACACTTAGTAAAATTTTCACTCCAACTGGCACCCATTCATTCCAATGGGGGAAACATTTCGGTCTATAACTCGGGGACGGAAGGTCGTAGAGACTCGGGACCCAGATCCGTCGGACATAATTCGGGGTCTCTGAACACGCCAGACTTGTCCCTGAGTCTCTACGACCTTCCGTTCCCGAGATACAAACAGTCCAAAAATACCCAAAAACACAGGTCATATCTCGGGAACCGTAGGTCGTAGAGACTCAGGACAACTGCTGGCGTACTCAGAAAACCCATAAACCCCTAGACGGACCTCATCCCCGAGTCTCTACGACCTTCCATTCCCGAGATACAAACAGTCCAAAAATACCCAAAAATACAGGTCATAACTCGGGAACCGTAGGTCGTAGAGACTCGGGACAACTGCTGGCGTACTCAGAAAACCCATAAACCCCTAGACGGACCTCATCCCCGAGTCTCTACGACCTTCCGTTCCCGAGATACAAACAGTCCAAAAATACCCCAAAATACAGGTCATATCTCGGGAACCGTAGGTCGTAGAGACTTGGGACAACTGCTGGCGTACTCAGAAAACCCATAAACCCCTAGACGGACCTCATCCCCGAGTCCCTAACCCTAATCCTATCCCTAGCTCAAACCCTAACCCTAACCCTAGCTCAAACCCTAACCTTAACCCTAGCTCAAACCCTAACCCTAACCCTAACCCTAGCTCAAACCCTAACCCTAACCCTAGCTCAAACCCTAACCCTAACCCTAACCCTAGCTCAAACCCTAACCCTAACCCTAACCCTAGCTCAAACCCTAACCCTAACCCTAACCCTAGCTCAAACCCTAACCCTAACCCTAGCTCAAACCCTAACCCTAACCCTAGCTCAAACCCTAACCCTAACCCTAACCCTAGCTCAAACCCTAACCCTAACCCTAACCCTAGCTCAAACCCTAACCCTAACCCTATCTCAAACCCTAAACCTAACCCTAGCTCAACCCTAACCCTAACCCTAGCTTAACCCTAACCCTAACCCTAGCTCAAACCCTAACCCTAACCCTAGCTCAAACCCTAACCCTAGCTCAAACCCTAACCCTAACCCTAACCCTAGCTCAAACCCTAACCCTAACCCTAGCTCAAAGCCTAACCCTAACCCTAGCTCAACCCTAACCCTAACCCTAGCTTAACCCTAACCCTAGCTCAACCCTAACCCTAACCCCTAGACGGACCTCATCCCCGAGTCTCTACGACCTTCCATTCCCGAGATACAAACAGTCCAAAAATACCCCAAAATACAGGTCATAACTCGGGAACCGTAGGTCGTAGAGACTCGGGACAACTGCTGGCGTACTCAGAAAACCCATAAACCCCTAGACGGACCTCATCCCCGAGTCTCTACGACCTTCCGTTCCCGAGATACAAACAGTCCAAAAATACCCCAAAATACAGGTCATATCTCGGGAACCGTAGGTCGTAGAGACTTGGGACAACTGCTGGCGTACTCAGAAAACCCATAAACCCCTAGACGGACCTCATCCCCGAGTCCCTAACCCTAATCCTATCCCTAGCTCAAACCCTAACCCTAACCCTAGCTCAAACCCTAACCCTAACCCTAGGTCAAACCCTAACCCTAACCCTAACCCTAGCTCAAACCCTAACCCTAACCCTAACCCTAGCTCAAACCCTAACCCTAACCCTAGCTCAAACCCTAACCCTAACCCTAACCCTAGCTCAAACCCTAACCCTAACCCTAGCTCAAACCCTAACCCTAACCCTAACCCTAGCTCAAACCCTAACCCTAACCCTAGCTCAAACCCTAACCCTAACCCTAGCTCAAACCCTAACCCTAACCCTAACCCTAGCTCAAACCCTAACCCTAACCCTAGCTCAAACCCTAACCCTAGCTCACACCCTAACCCTAACCCTAACCCTAGCTCAAACCCTAACCCTAACCCTAGCTCAAACCCTAACCCTAACCCTAGCTCAACCCTAACCCTAACCCTAGCTTAACCCTAACCCTAGCTCAAACCCTAACCCTAACCCTAACCCTAGCTCAAACCCTAACCCTAACCCTAGCTCAAACCCTAACCCTAACCCTAACCCTAGCTCAAACCCTAACCCTAACCCTAGCTCAAACCCTAAACCTAACCCTAACCCTAGCTCAAACCATAACCCTAACCCTAGCTCAAACCCTAACCCTAACCCTAACCCTAGCTCAAACCCTAACCCTAACCCTAGCTCAAACCCTAACCCTAACCCTAGCTCAAACCCTAACCCTAACCCTAGCTCAAACCCTAACCCTAACCCTAACCCTAGCTCAAACCCTAACCCTAACCCTAGCTCAAACCCTAACCCTAACCCTAGCTCAACCCTAACCCTAACCCTAGCTTAACCCTAACCCTAACCCTAGCTCAAACCCTAACCCTAACCCTAGCTCAAACCCTAACCCTAACCCTAACCCTAGCTCAAACCCTAACCCTAACCCTAGCTCAAACCCTAACCCTAACCCTAACCCTAGCTCAAACCCTAACCCTAACCCTAGCTCAAACCCTAAACCTAACCTTAACCCTAGCTCAAACCCTAACCCTAACCCTAACCCTAGCTCAAACCCTAACCCTAACCCTAGCTCAAACCCTAACCCTAACCCTAACCCTAGCTCAAACCCTAACCCTAACCCTAACCCTAGCTCAAACCCTAACCCTAACCCTAACCCTAGCTCAAACCCTAACCCTAACCCTAGCTCAAACCCTAACCCTAACCCTAGCTCAAACCCTAACCCTAACCCTAACCCTAGCTCAAACCCTAACCCTAACCCTAACCCTAGCTCAAACCCTAACCCTAACCCTATCTCAAACCCTAAACCTAACCCTAGCTCAACCCTAACCCTAACCCTAGCTTAACCCTAACCCTAACCCTAGCTCAAACCCTAACCCTAACCCTAGCTCAAACCCTAACCCTAGCTCAAACCCTAACCCTAACCCTAACCCTAGCTCAAACCCTAACCCTAACCCTAGCTCAAAGCCTAACCCTAACCCTAGCTCAACCCTAACCCTAACCCTAGCTTAACCCTAACCCTAGCTCAAACCCTAACCCTAACCCTAACCCTAGCTCAAACCCTAACCCTAGCTCAAACCCTAACCCTAACCCTAGCTCAAACCCTAACCCTAACCCTAGCTCAAACCCTAACCCTAACCCTAGCTCAAACCCTAACCCTAACCCTAGCTCAAACCCTAACCCTAACCCTAACCCTAGCTCAAACCCTAATCCTAACCCTAGCCTAAACCCATAGAAGTATGGGTTTAAAAAAAGTTGCTAAACAAATGGTACCAATCAACTCCAAATGGCCTGAAACGTGCTCCTAGACACTTCCTGCAGACACGATTTTGACCTCAACACTTAGTAAAATTTTCACTCCAACTGGCACCCATTCATTCCAATGGGGGAAACATTTCGGTCTATAACTCGGGAACGGAAGGTCGTAGAGACTCGGGACCCAGATCCGTCGGACATAATTCGGGGTCTCTGAACACGCCAGACTTGTCCCTGAGTCTCTACGACCTTCCGTTCCCGAGATACAAACAGTCCAAAAATACCCCAAAACACAGGTCATATCTCGGGAACCGTAGGTCGTAGAGACTCAGGACAACTGCTGGCGTACTCAGAAAACCCATAAACCCCTAGACGGACCTCATCCCCGAGTCTCTACGACCTTCCGTTCCCGAGATACAAACAGTCCAAAAATACCCAAAAATACAGGTCATATCTCGGGAACCGTAGGTCGTAGAGACTCGGGACAACTGCTGGCGTACTCAGAAAACCCATAAACCCCTAGACGGACCTCATCCCCGAGTCTCTACGACCTTCCGTTCCCGAGATACAAACAGTCCAAAAATACCCCAAAATACAGGTCATATCTCGGGAACCGTAGGTCGTAGAGACTTGGGACAACTGCTGGCGTACTCAGAAAACCCATAAACCCCTAGACGGACCTCATCCCCGAGTCCCTAACCCTAATCCTATCCCTAGCTCAAACCCTAACCCTAACCCTAGCTCAAACCCTAACCCTAACCCTAGGTCAAACCCTAACCCTAACCCTAACCCTAGCTCAAACCCTAACCCTAACCCTAACCCTAGCTCAAACCCTAACCCTAACCCTAGCTCAAACCCTAACCCTAACCCTAACCCTAGCTCAAACCCTAACCCTAACCCTAGCTCAAACCCTAACCCTAACCCTAACCCTAGCTCAAACCCTAACCCTAACCCTAGATCAAACCCTAACCCTAACCCTAGCTCAAACCCTAACCCTAACCCTAACCCTAGCTCAAACCCTAACCCTAACCCTAGCTCAAACCCTAACCCTAGCTCAAACCCTAACCCTAACCCTAACCCTAGCTCAAACCCTAACCCTAACCCTAACCCTAGCTCAAACCCTAACCCTAACCCTAGATCAAACCCTAACCCTAACCCTAGCTCAAACCCTAACCCTAACCCTAACCCTAGCTCAAACCCTAACCCTAACCCTAGCTCAAACCCTAACCCTAGCTCAAACCCTAACCCTAACCCTAACCCTAGCTCAAACCCTAACCCTAACCCTAGCTCAAACCCTAACCCTAACCCTAGCTCAACCCTAACCCTAACCCTAGCTTAACCCTAACCCTAGCTCAAACCCTAACCCTAACCCTAACCCTAGCTCAAACCCTAACCCTAACCCTAGCTCAAACCCTAACCCTAACCCTAACCCTAGATCAAACCCTAACCCTAACCCTAGCTCAAACCCTAACCCTAACCCTAGCTCAAACCCTAACCCTAACCCTAGCTCAAACCCTAACCCTAACCCTAGCTCAAACCCTAACCCTAACCCTAGCTCAAACCCTAACCCTAACCCTAGCTCAAACCCTAACCCTAACCCTAGCTCAAACCCTAACCCTAACCCTAGCTCAAACCCTAAACCTAACCCTAACCCTAGCTCAAACCCTAACCCTAACCCTAGCTCAAACCCTAACCCTAACCCTAGCTCAAACCCTAACCCTAACCCTAACCCTAGCTCAAACCCTAACCCTAACCCTAGCTCAAACCCTAACCCTAACCCTAACCCTAGCTCAAACCCTAACCCTAACCCTAGCTCAAACCCTAACCCTAACCCTAGCTCAAACCCTAACCCTAACCCTAGCTCAAACCCTAACCCTAACCCTAGCTCAAACCCTAACCCTAACCCTAGCTCAACCCTAACCCTAACCCTAGCTTAACCCTAACCCTAACCCTAGCTCAAACCCTAACCCTAACCCTAGCTCAAACCCTAACCCTAACCCTAACCCTAGCTCAAACCCTAACCCTAACCCTAGCTCAAACCCTAACCCTAACCCTAGCTCAAACCCTAACCCTAACCCTAGCTCAAACCCTAACCCTAACCCTAGCTCAAACCCTAAACCTAACCCTAACCCTAGCTCAAACCCTAACCCTAACCCTAGCTCAAACCCTAACCCTAACCCTAACCCTAGCTCAAACCCTAACCCTAACCCTAGCTCAAACCCTAACCCTAACCCTAACCCTAGCTCAAACCCTAACCCTAACCCTAGCTCAAACCCTAAACCTAACCCTAGCTCAACCCTAACCCTAACCCTAGCTTAACCCTAACCCTAACCCTAGCTCAAACCCTAACCCTAACCCTAGGTCAAACCCTAACCCTAGCTCAAACCCTAACCCTAACCCTAACCCTAGCTCAAACCCTAACCCTAACCCTGGCTCAAACCCTAACCCTAACCCTAGCTCAACCCTAACCCTAACCCTAGCTTAACCCTAACCCTAGCTCAAACCCTAACCCTAACCCTAGCTCAAACCCTAACCCTAACCCTAGCTCAAACCCTAACCCTAACCCTAGCTCAAACCCTAACCCTAACCCTAGCTCAAACCCTAACCCTAACCCTAGCTCAAACCCTAACCCTAACCCTAGCTCAAACCCTAACCCTAACCCTAGCTCAAACCCTAACCCTAACCCTAACCCTAGCTCAAACCCTAACCCTAACCCTAGCTCAAACCCTAACCCTAACCCTAGCTCAAACCCTAACCCTAACCCTAACCCTAGCTCAAACCCTAACCCTAACCCTAGCTCAAACCCTAACCCTAACCCTAACCCTAGCTCAAACCCTAACCCTAACCCTAGCTCAAACCCTAACCCTAACCCTAGCTCAAACCCTAACCCTAACCCTAGGTCAAACCCTAACCCTAGCTCAAACCCTAACCCTAACCCTAACCCTAGCTCAAACCCTAACCCTAACCCTAGCTCAAACCCTAACCCTAACCCTAGCTCAACCCTAACCCTAACCCTAGCTTAACCCTAACCCTAGCTCAAACCCTAACCCTAACCCTAGCTCAAACCCTAACCCTAACCCTAGCTCAAACCCTAACCCTAACCCTAGGTCAAACCCTAACCCTAACCCTAGCTCAAACCCTAACCCTAACCCTAGCTCAAACCCTAACCCTAACCCTAGCTCAAACCCTAACCCTAACCCTAGCTCAAACCCTAAACCTAACCCTAACCCTAGCTCAAACCCTAACCCTAACCCTAGCTCAAACCCTAACCCTAACCCTAACCCTAGCTCAAAACCTAACCCTAACCCTAGCTCAAACCCTAACCCTAACCCTAGCTCAAACCCTAACCCTAACCCTAGCTCAAACCCTAACCCTAACCCTAACCCTAGCTCAAACCCTAACCCTAACCCTAGCTCAAACCCTAACCCTAACCCTAGCTCAACCCTAACCCTAACCCTAGCTTAACCCTAACCCTAACCCTAGCTCTAACCCTAACCCTAACCCTAGCTCAAACCCTAACCCTAACCCTAGCTCAAACCCTAACCCTAACCCTAGCTCAAACCCTAACCCTAACCCTAGCTCAAACCCTAACCCTAACCCTAACCCTAGCTCAAACCCTAACCCTAGCTCAAACCCTAACCCTAACCCTAGCTCAACCCTAACCCTAACCCTAGCTTAACCCTAACCCTAACCCTAGCTCAAACCCTAAACCTAACCCTAGCTCAAACCCTAACTCTAACCCTAACCCTAGCTCAAACCCTAACCCTAACCCTAGCTCAAACCCTAACCCTAACCCTAACCCTAGCTCAAACCCTAACCCTAACCCTAGCTCAAACCCTAACCCTAACCCTAACCCTAGCTCAAACCCTAACCCTAACCCTAGATCAAACCCTAACCCTAACCCTAGCTCAAACCCTAACCCTAACCCTAACCCTAGCTCAAACCCTAACCCTAACCCTAGCTCAAACCCTAACCCTAGCTCAAACCCTAACCCTAACCCTAACCCTAGCTCAAACCCTAACCCTAACCCTAGCTCAAACCCTAACCCTAACCCTAGCTCAACCCTAACCCTAACCCTAGCTTAACCCTAACCCTAGCTCAAACCCTAACCCTAACTCTAACCCTAGCTCAAACCCTAACCCTAACCCTAGCTCAAACCCTAACCCTAACCCTAACCCTAGATCAAACCCTAACCCTAACCCTAGCTCAAACCCTAACCCTAACCCTAGCTCAAACCCTAACCCTAACCCTAGCTCAAACCGTAACCCTAACCCTAGCTCAAACCCTAACCCTAACCCTAGCTCAAACCCTAACCCTAACCCTAGCTCAAACCCTAACCCTAACCCTAGCTCAAACCCTAAACCTAACCCTAACCCTAGCTCAAACCCTAACCCTAACCCTAGCTCAAACCCTAACCCTAACCCTAACCCTAGCTCAAACCCTAACCCTAACCCTAGCTCAAACCCTAACCCTAACCCTAGCTCAAACCCTAACCCTAACCCTAGCTCAAACCCTAACCCTAACCCTAACCCTAGCTCAAACCCTAACCCTAACCCTAGCTCAAACCCTAACCCTAACCCTAGCTCAAACCCTAACCCTAACCCCAACCCTAGCTCAAACCCTAACCCTAACCCTAGCTCAAACCCTAACCCTAACCCTAACCCTAGCTCAAACCCTAACCCTAACCCTAGCTCAAACCCTAACCCTAACCCTAGCTCAAACCCTAACCCTAACCCTAGGTCAAACCCTAACCCTAGCTCAAACCCTAACCCTAACCCTAACCCTAGCTCAAACCCTAACCCTAACCCTAGCTCAAACCCTAACCCTAACCCTAGCTCAACCCTAACCCTAACCCTAGCTTAACCCTAACCCTAGCTCAAACCCTAACCCTAACCCTAGCTCAAACCCTAACCCTAACCCTAGCTCAAACCCTAACCCTAACCCTAGGTCAAACCCTAACCCTAACCCTAGCTCAAACCCTAACCCTAACCCTAGCTCAAACCCTAACCCTAACCCTAGCTCAAACCCTAACCCTAACCCTAGCTCAAACCCTAAACCTAACCCTAACCCTAGCTCAAACCCTAACCCTAACCCTAGCTCAAACCCTAACCCTAACCCTAACCCTGGCTCAAACCCTAACCCTAACCCTAACCCTAGCTCAAACCCTAACCCTAACCCTAGCTCAAACCCTAACCCTAACCCTAGCTCAAACCCTAACCCTAAACCTAACCCTAGCTCAAACCCTAAACCTAACCCTAACCCTAGCTCAAACCCTAAACCTAACCCTAACCCTAGCTCAAACCCTAACCCTAACCCTAACCCTAGCTCAAACCCTAACCCTAACCCTAGCTCAAACCCTAACCCTAACCCTAGCTCAACCCTAACCCTAACCCTAGCTTAACCCTAACCCTAGCTCAAACCCTAACCCTAACCCTAACCCTAGCTCAAACCCTAACCCTAACCCTAGCTCAAACCCTAACCCTAACCCTAACCCTAGATCAAACCCTAACCCTAACCCTGGTTCAAACCCTAACCCTAACCCTAACCCTAGCTCAAACCCTAACCCTAACCCTGGCTCAAACCCTAACCCTAACCCTAACCCTAGCTCAAACCCTAACCCTAACCCTAACCCTAGCTCAAACCCTAACCCTAACCCTAGCTCAAACCCTAACCCTAACCCTAGCTCAAACCCTAACCCTAACCCTAGCTCAAACCCTAACCCTAACCCTAACCCTAGCTCAAACCCTAACCCTAACCCTAGCTCAAACCCTAACCCTAACCCTAACCCTAGCTCAAACCCTAACCCTAACCCTAGCCTAAACCCATAGAAGTATGGGTTTAAAAAAAGTTGCTAAACAAATGGTACCAATCAACTCCAAATGGCCTGAAACGTGCTCCTAGACACTTCCTGCAGACACGATTTTGACCTCAACACTTAGTAAAATTTTCACTCCAACTGGCACCCATTCATTCCAATGGGGGAAACATTTCGGTCTATAACTCGGGGACGGAAGGTCGTAGAGACTCGGGACCCAGATCCGTCGGACATAATTCGGGGTCTCTGAACACGCCAGACTTGTCCCTGAGTCTCTACGACCTTCCGTTCCCGAGATACAAACAGTCCAAAAATACCCCAAAATACAGGTCATATCTCGGGAACCGTAGGTCGTAGAGACTTGGGACAACTGCTGGCGTACTCAGAAAACCCATAAACCCCTAGACGGACCTCATCCCCGAGTCCCTAACCCTAATCCTATCCCTAGCTCAAACCCTAACCCTAACCCTAGCTCAAACCCTAACCTTAACCCTAGCTCAAACCCTAACCCTAACCCTAACCCTAGCTCAAACCCTAACCCTAACCCTAGCTCAAACCCTAACCCTAACCCTAACCCTAGCTCAAACCCTAACCCTAACCCTAACCCTAGCTCAAACCCTAACCCTAACCCTAACCCTAGCTCAAACCCTAACCCTAACCCTAGCTCAAACCCTAACCCTAACCCTAGCTCAAACCCTAACCCTAACCCTAACCCTAGCTCAAACCCTAACCCTAACCCTAACCCTAGCTCAAACCCTAACCCTAACCCTATCTCAAACCCTAAACCTAACCCTAGCTCAACCCTAACCCTAACCCTAGCTTAACCCTAACCCTAACCCTAGCTCAAACCCTAACCCTAACCCTAGCTCAAACCCTAACCCTAGCTCAAACCCTAACCCTAACCCTAACCCTAGCTCAAACCCTAACCCTAACCCTAGCTCAAAGCCTAACCCTAACCCTAGCTCAACCCTAACCCTAACCCTAGCTTAACCCTAACCCTAGCTCAACCCTAACCCTAACCCCTAGACGGACCTCATCCCCGAGTCTCTACGACCTTCCATTCCCGAGATACAAACAGTCCAAAAATACCCAAAAATACAGGTCATAACTCGGGAACCGTAGGTCGTAGAGACTCGGGACAACTGCTGGCGTACTCAGAAAACCCATAAACCCCTAGACGGACCTCATCCCCGAGTCTCTACGACCTTCCGTTCCCGAGATACAAACAGTCCAAAAATACCCCAAAATACAGGTCATATCTCGGGAACCGTAGGTCGTAGAGACTTGGGACAACTGCTGGCGTACTCAGAAAACCCATAAACCCCTAGACGGACCTCATCCCCGAGTCCCTAACCCTAATCCTATCCCTAGCTCAAACCCTAACCCTAACCCTAGCTCAAACCCTAACCCTAACCCTAGGTCAAACCCTAACCCTAACCCTAACCCTAGCTCAAACCCTAACCCTAACCCTAACCCTAGCTCAAACCCTAACCCTAACCCTAGCTCAAACCCTAACCCTAACCCTAACCCTAGCTCAAACCCTAACCCTAACCCTAGCTCAAACCCTAACCCTAACCCTAACCCTAGCTCAAACCCTAACCCTAACCCTAGCTCAAACCCTAACCCTAACCCTAGCTCAAACCCTAACCCTAACCCTAACCCTAGCTCAAACCCTAACCCTAACCCTAGCTCAAACCCTAACCCTAGCTCACACCCTAACCCTAACCCTAACCCTAGCTCAAACCCTAACCCTAACCCTAGCTCAAACCCTAACCCTAACCCTAGCTCAACCCTAACCCTAACCCTAGCTTAACCCTAACCCTAGCTCAAACCCTAACCCTAACCCTAACCCTAGCTCAAACCCTAACCCTAACCCTAGCTCAAACCCTAACCCTAACCCTAACCCTAGCTCAAACCCTAACCCTAACCCTAGCTCAAACCCTAAACCTAACCCTAACCCTAGCTCAAACCATAACCCTAACCCTAGCTCAAACCCTAACCCTAACCCTAACCCTAGCTCAAACCCTAACCCTAACCCTAGCTCAAACCCTAACCCTAACCCTAGCTCAAACCCTAACCCTAACCCTAGCTCAAACCCTAACCCTAACCCTAACCCTAGCTCAAACCCTAACCCTAACCCTAGCTCAAACCCTAACCCTAACCCTAGCTCAACCCTAACCCTAACCCTAGCTTAACCCTAACCCTAACCCTAGCTCAAACCCTAACCCTAACCCTAGCTCAAACCCTAACCCTAACCCTAACCCTAGCTCAAACCCTAACCCTAACCCTAGCTCAAACCCTAACCCTAACCCTAACCCTAGCTCAAACCCTAACCCTAACCCTAGCTCAAACCCTAAACCTAACCTTAACCCTAGCTCAAACCCTAACCCTAACCCTAACCCTAGCTCAAACCCTAACCCTAACCCTAGCTCAAACCCTAACCCTAACCCTAACCCTAGCTCAAACCCTAACCCTAACCCTAACCCTAGCTCAAACCCTAACCCTAACCCTAACCCTAGCTCAAACCCTAACCCTAACCCTAGCTCAAACCCTAACCCTAACCCTAGCTCAAACCCTAACCCTAACCCTAACCCTAGCTCAAACCCTAACCCTAACCCTAACCCTAGCTCAAACCCTAACCCTAACCCTATCTCAAACCCTAAACCTAACCCTAGCTCAACCCTAACCCTAACCCTAGCTTAACCCTAACCCTAACCCTAGCTCAAACCCTAACCCTAACCCTAGCTCAAACCCTAACCCTAGCTCAAACCCTAACCCTAACCCTAACCCTAGCTCAAACCCTAACCCTAACCCTAGCTCAAAGCCTAACCCTAACCCTAGCTCAACCCTAACCCTAACCCTAGCTTAACCCTAACCCTAGCTCAAACCCTAACCCTAACCCTAACCCTAGCTCAAACCCTAACCCTAGCTCAAACCCTAACCCTAACCCTAGCTCAAACCCTAACCCTAACCCTAGCTCAAACCCTAACCCTAACCCTAGCTCAAACCCTAACCCTAACCCTAGCTCAAACCCTAACCCTAACCCTAACCCTAGCTCAAACCCTAATCCTAACCCTAGCCTAAACCCATAGAAGTATGGGTTTAAAAAAAGTTGCTAAACAAATGGTACCAATCAACTCCAAATGGCCTGAAACGTGCTCCTAGACACTTCCTGCAGACACGATTTTGACCTCAACACTTAGTAAAATTTTCACTCCAACTGGCACCCATTCATTCCAATGGGGGAAACATTTCGGTCTATAACTCGGGAACGGAAGGTCGTAGAGACTCGGGACCCAGATCCGTCGGACATAATTCGGGGTCTCTGAACACGCCAGACTTGTCCCTGAGTCTCTACGACCTTCCGTTCCCGAGATACAAACAGTCCAAAAATACCCCAAAACACAGGTCATATCTCGGGAACCGTAGGTCGTAGAGACTCAGGACAACTGCTGGCGTACTCAGAAAACCCATAAACCCCTAGACGGACCTCATCCCCGAGTCTCTACGACCTTCCGTTCCCGAGATACAAACAGTCCAAAAATACCCAAAAATACAGGTCATATCTCGGGAACCGTAGGTCGTAGAGACTCGGGACAACTGCTGGCGTACTCAGAAAACCCATAAACCCCTAGACGGACCTCATCCCCGAGTCTCTACGACCTTCCGTTCCCGAGATACAAACAGTCCAAAAATACCCCAAAATACAGGTCATATCTCGGGAACCGTAGGTCGTAGAGACTTGGGACAACTGCTGGCGTACTCAGAAAACCCATAAACCCCTAGACGGACCTCATCCCCGAGTCCGTAACCCTAATCCTATCCCTAGCTCAAACCCTAACCCTAACCCTAGCTCAAACCCTAACCCTAACCCTAGGTCAAACCCTAACCCTAACCCTAACCCTAGCTCAAACCCTAACCCTAACCCTAACCCTAGCTCAAACCCTAACCCTAACCCTAGCTCAAACCCTAACCCTAACCCTAACCCTAGCTCAAACCCTAACCCTAACCCTAGCTCAAACCCTAACCCTAACCCTAACCCTAGCTCAAACCCTAACCCTAACCCTAGATCAAACCCTAACCCTAACCCTAGCTCAAACCCTAACCCTAACCCTAACCCTAGCTCAAACCCTAACCCTAACCCTAGCTCAAACCCTAACCCTAGCTCAAACCCTAACCCTAACCCTAACCCTAGCTCAAACCCTAACCCTAACCCTAACCCTAGCTCAAACCCTAACCCTAACCCTAGATCAAACCCTAACCCTAACCCTAGCTCAAACCCTAACCCTAACCCTAACCCTAGCTCAAACCCTAACCCTAACCCTAGCTCAAACCCTAACCCTAGCTCAAACCCTAACCCTAACCCTAACCCTAGCTCAAACCCTAACCCTAACCCTAGCTCAAACCCTAACCCTAACCCTAGCTCAACCCTAACCCTAACCCTAGCTTAACCCTAACCCTAGCTCAAACCCTAACCCTAACCCTAACCCTAGCTCAAACCCTAACCCTAACCCTAGCTCAAACCCTAACCCTAACCCTAACCCTAGATCAAACCCTAACCCTAACCCTAGCTCAAACCCTAACCCTAACCCTAGCTCAAACCCTAACCCTAACCCTAGCTCAAACCCTAACCCTAACCCTAGCTCAAACCCTAACCCTAACCCTAGCTCAAACCCTAACCCTAACCCTAGCTCAAACCCTAACCCTAACCCTAGCTCAAACCCTAACCCTAACCCTAGCTCAAACCCTAAACCTAACCCTAACCCTAGCTCAAACCCTAACCCTAACCCTAGCTCAAACCCTAACCCTAACCCTAGCTCAAACCCTAACCCTAACCCTAACCCTAGCTCAAACCCTAACCCTAACCCTAGCTCAAACCCTAACCCTAACCCTAACCCTAGCTCAAACCCTAACCCTAACCCTAGCTCAAACCCTAACCCTAACCCTAGCTCAAACCCTAACCCTAACCCTAGCTCAAACCCTAACCCTAACCCTAGCTCAAACCCTAACCCTAACCCTAGCTCAACCCTAACCCTAACCCTAGCTTAACCCTAACCCTAACCCTAGCTCAAACCCTAACCCTAACCCTAGCTCAAACCCTAACCCTAACCCTAACCCTAGCTCAAACCCTAACCCTAACCCTAGCTCAAACCCTAACCCTAACCCTAGCTCAAACCCTAACCCTAACCCTAGCTCAAACCCTAACCCTAACCCTAGCTCAAACCCTAAACCTAACCCTAACCCTAGCTCAAACCCTAACCCTAACCCTAGCTCAAACCCTAACCCTAACCCTAACCCTAGCTCAAACCCTAACCCTAACCCTAGCTCAAACCCTAACCCTAACCCTAACCCTAGCTCAAACCCTAACCCTAACCCTAGCTCAAACCCTAAACCTAACCCTAGCTCAACCCTAACCCTAACCCTAGCTTAACCCTAACCCTAACCCTAGCTCAAACCCTAACCCTAACCCTAGGTCAAACCCTAACCCTAGCTCAAACCCTAACCCTAACCCTAACCCTAGCTCAAACCCTAACCCTAACCCTGGCTCAAACCCTAACCCTAACCCTAGCTCAACCCTAACCCTAACCCTAGCTTAACCCTAACCCTAGCTCAAACCCTAACCCTAACCCTAGCTCAAACCCTAACCCTAACCCTAGCTCAAACCCTAACCCTAACCCTAGCTCAAACCCTAACCCTAACCCTAGCTCAAACCCTAACCCTAACCCTAGCTCAAACCCTAACCCTAACCCTAGCTCAAACCCTAACCCTAACCCTAGCTCAAACCCTAACCCTAACCCTAACCCTAGCTCAAACCCTAACCCTAACCCTAGCTCAAACCCTAACCCTAACCCTAGCTCAAACCCTAACCCTAACCCTAACCCTAGCTCAAACCCTAACCCTAACCCTAGCTCAAACCCTAACCCTAACCCTAACCCTAGCTCAAACCCTAACCCTAACCCTAGCTCAAACCCTAACCCTAACCCTAGCTCAAACCCTAACCCTAACCCTAGGTCAAACCCTAACCCTAGCTCAAACCCTAACCCTAACCCTAACCCTAGCTCAAACCCTAACCCTAACCCTAGCTCAAACCCTAACCCTAACCCTAGCTCAACCCTAACCCTAACCCTAGCTTAACCCTAACCCTAGCTCAAACCCTAACCCTAACCCTAGCTCAAACCCTAACCCTAACCCTAGCTCAAACCCTAACCCTAACCCTAGGTCAAACCCTAACCCTAACCCTAGCTCAAACCCTAACCCTAACCCTAGCTCAAACCCTAACCCTAACCCTAGCTCAAACCCTAACCCTAACCCTAGCTCAAACCCTAAACCTAACCCTAACCCTAGCTCAAACCCTAACCCTAACCCTAGCTCAAACCCTAACCCTAACCCTAACCCTAGCTCAAAACCTAACCCTAACCCTAGCTCAAACCCTAACCCTAACCCTAGCTCAAACCCTAACCCTAACCCTAGCTCAAACCCTAACCCTAACCCTAACCCTAGCTCAAACCCTAACCCTAACCCTAGCTCAAACCCTAACCCTAACCCTAGCTCAACCCTAACCCTAACCCTAGCTTAACCCTAACCCTAACCCTAGCTCTAACCCTAACCCTAACCCTAGCTCAAACCCTAACCCTAACCCTAGCTCAAACCCTAACCCTAACCCTAGCTCAAACCCTAACCCTAACCCTAGCTCAAACCCTAACCCTAACCCTAACCCTAGCTCAAACCCTAACCCTAGCTCAAACCCTAACCCTAACCCTAGCTCAACCCTAACCCTAACCCTAGCTTAACCCTAACCCTAACCCTAGCTCAAACCCTAAACCTAACCCTAGCTCAAACCCTAACTCTAACCCTAACCCTAGCTCAAACCCTAACCCTAACCCTAGCTCAAACCCTAACCCTAACCCTAACCCTAGCTCAAACCCTAACCCTAACCCTAGCTCAAACCCTAACCCTAACCCTAACCCTAGCTCAAACCCTAACCCTAACCCTAGATCAAACCCTAACCCTAACCCTAGCTCAAACCCTAACCCTAACCCTAACCCTAGCTCAAACCCTAACCCTAACCCTAGCTCAAACCCTAACCCTAGCTCAAACCCTAACCCTAACCCTAACCCTAGCTCAAACCCTAACCCTAACCCTAGCTCAAACCCTAACCCTAACCCTAGCTCAACCCTAACCCTAACCCTAGCTTAACCCTAACCCTAGCTCAAACCCTAACCCTAACTCTAACCCTAGCTCAAACCCTAACCCTAACCCTAGCTCAAACCCTAACCCTAACCCTAACCCTAGATCAAACCCTAACCCTAACCCTAGCTCAAACCCTAACCCTAACCCTAGCTCAAACCCTAACCCTAACCCTAGCTCAAACCGTAACCCTAACACTAGCTCAAACCCTAACCCTAACCCTAGCTCAAACCCTAACCCTAACCCTAGCTCAAACCCTAACCCTAACCCTAGCTCAAACCCTAAACCTAACCCTAACCCTAGCTCAAACCCTAACCCTAACCCTAGCTCAAACCCTAACCCTAACCCTAACCCTAGCTCAAACCCTAACCCTAACCCTAGCTCAAACCCTAACCCTAACCCTAGCTCAAACCCTAACCCTAACCCTAGCTCAAACCCTAACCCTAACCCTAACCCTAGCTCAAACCCTAACCCTAACCCTAGCTCAAACCCTAACCCTAACCCTAGCTCAAACCCTAACCCTAACCCCAACCCTAGCTCAAACCCTAACCCTAACCCTAGCTCAAACCCTAACCCTAACCCTAACCCTAGCTCAAACCCTAACCCTAACCCTAGCTCAAACCCTAACCCTAACCCTAGCTCAAACCCTAACCCTAACCCTAGGTCAAACCCTAACCCTAGCTCAAACCCTAACCCTAACCCTAACCCTAGCTCAAACCCTAACCCTAACCCTAGCTCAAACCCTAACCCTAACCCTAGCTCAACCCTAACCCTAACCCTAGCTTAACCCTAACCCTAGCTCAAACCCTAACCCTAACCCTAGCTCAAACCCTAACCCTAACCCTAGCTCAAACCCTAACCCTAACCCTAGGTCAAACCCTAACCCTAACCCTAGCTCAAACCCTAACCCTAACCCTAGCTCAAACCCTAACCCTAACCCTAGCTCAAACCCTAACCCTAACCCTAGCTCAAACCCTAAACCTAACCCTAACCCTAGCTCAAACCCTAACCCTAACCCTAGCTCAAACCCTAACCCTAACCCTAACCCTAGCTCAAAACCTAACCCTAACCCTAGCTCAAACCCTAACCCTAACCCTAGCTCAAACCCTAACCCTAACCCTAGCTCAAACCCTAACCCTAACCCTAACCCTAGCTCAAACCCTAACCCTAACCCTAGCTCAAACCCTAACCCTAACCCTAGCTCAACCCTAACCCTAACCCTAGCTTAACCCTAACCCTAACCCTAGCTCTAACCCTAACCCTAACCCTAGCTCAAACCCTAACCCTAACCCTAGCTCAAACCCTAACCCTAACCCTAGCTCAAACCCTAACCCTAACCCTAGCTCAAACCCTAACCCTAACCCTAACCCTAGCTCAAACCCTAACCCTAGCTCAAACCCTAACCCTAACCCTAGCTCAACCCTAACCCTAACCCTAGCTTAACCCTAACCCTAACCCTAGCTCAAACCCTAAACCTAACCCTAGCTCAAACCCTAACTCTAACCCTAACCCTAGCTCAAACCCTAACCCTAACCCTAGCTCAAACCCTAACCCTAACCCTAACCCTAGCTCAAACCCTAACCCTAACCCTAGCTCAAACCCTAACCCTAACCCTAACCCTAGCTCAAACCCTAACCCTAACCCTAGATCAAACCCTAACCCTAACCCTAGCTCAAACCCTAACCCTAACCCTAACCCTAGCTCAAACCCTAACCCTAACCCTAGCTCAAACCCTAACCCTAGCTCAAACCCTAACCCTAACCCTAACCCTAGCTCAAACCCTAACCCTAACTCTAACCCTAGCTCAAACCCTAACCCTAACCCTAGCTCAAACCCTAACCCTAACCCTAACCCTAGATCAAACCCTAACCCTAACCCTAGCTCAAACCCTAACCCTAACCCTAGCTCAAACCCTAACCCTAACCCTAGCTCAAACCGTAACCCTAACCCTAGCTCAAACCCTAACCCTAACCCTAGCTCAAACCCTAACCCTAACCCTAGCTCAAACCCTAACCCTAACCCTAGCTCAAACCCTAAACCTAACCCTAACCCTAGCTCAAACCCTAACCCTAACCCTAGCTCAAACCCTAACCCTAACCCTAACCCTAGCTCAAACCCTAACCCTAACCCTAGCTCAAACCCTAACCCTAACCCTAGCTCAAACCCTAACCCTAACCCTAGCTCAAACCCTAACCCTAACCCTAACCCTAGCTCAAACCCTAACCCTAACCCTAGCTCAAACCCTAACCCTAACCCTAGCTCAACCCTAACCCTAACCCTAGCTTAACCCTAACCCTAACCCTAGCTCAAACCCTAACCCTAACCCTAGCTCAAACCCTAACCCTAACCCTAACCCTAGCTCAAACCCTAACCCTAACCCTAGCTCAAACCCTAACCCTAACCCTAGCTCAAACCCTAACCCTAACCCTAGCTCAAACCCTAACCCTAACCCTAACCCTAGCTCAAACCCTAACCCTAACCCTAGCTCAAACCCTAACCCTAACCCTAGCTCAACCCTAACCCTAACCCTAGCTTAACCCTAACCCTAACCCTAGCTCAAACCCTAACCCTAACCCTAGCTCAAACCCTAACCCTAACCCTAACCCTAGCTCAAACCCTAACCCTAACCCTAACCCTAGCTCAAACCCTAACCCTAACCCTAGATCAAACCCTAACCCTAACCCTAGCTCAAACCCTAACCCTAACCCTAACCCTAGCTCAAACCCTAACCCTAACCCTAGCTCAAACCCTAACCCTTGCTCAAACCCTAACCCTAACCCTAACCCTAGCTCAAACCCTAACCCTAACCCTAGCTCAAACCCTAACCCTAACCCTAGCTCAACCCTAACCCTAACCCTAGCTTAACCCTAACCCTAGCTCAAACCCTAACCCTAACCCTAACCCTAGCTCAAACCCTAACCCTAACCCTAGCTAAAACCCTAACCCTAACCCTAACCCTAGATCAAACCCTAACCCTAACCCTAGCTCAAACCCTAACCCTAACCCTAGCTCAAACCCTAACCCTAACCCTAGCTCAAACCGTAACCCTAACCCTAGCTCAAACCCTAACCCTAACCCTAGCTCAAACCCTAACCCTAACCCTAGATCAAACCCTAAGCCTAACCCTAGCTCAAACCCTAACCCTAACCCTAACCCTAGCTCAAACCCTAACCCTAACCCTAGCTCAAACCCTAACCCTAGCTCAAACCCTAACCCTAACCCTAACCCTAGCTCAAACCCTAACCCTAACCCTAGCTCAAACCCTAACCCTAACCCTAGCTCAACCCTAACCCTAACCCTAGCTTAACCCTAACCCTAGCTCAAACCCTAACCCTAACCCTAACCCTAGCTCAAACCCTAACCCTAACCCTAGCTAAAACCCTAACCCTAACCCTAACCCTAGATCAAACCCTAACCCTAACCCTAGCTCAAACCCTAACCCTAACCCTAGCTCAAACCCTAACCCTAACCCTAGCTCAAACCGTAACCCTAACCCTAGCTCAAACCCTAACCCTAACCCTAGCTCAAACCCTAACCCTAACCCTAGCTCAAACCCTAACCCTAACCCTAACCCTAACCCTAACCCGTAACCCTAACCCTAGCTCAAACCCTAACCCTAACCCTAGCTCAAACCCTAACCCTAACCCTAGCTCAAACCCTAACCCTAACCCTAGCTCAAACCCTAACCCTAACCCTAACCCTAGCTCAAACCCTAACCCTAACCCTAGCTCAAACCCTAAACCTAACCTTAACCCTAGCTCAAACCCTAACCCTAACCCTAGCTCAAACCCTAACCCTAACCCTAGCTCAAACCCTAACCCTAACCCTAACCCTAGCTCAAACCCTAACCCTAACCCTAGCTCAAACCCTAACCCTAACCCTAACCCTAGCTCAAACCCTAACCCTAACCCTAACCCTAGCTCAAACCCTAACCCTAACCCTAGCTCAAACCCTAAACCTAACCCTAACCCTAGCTCAAACCCTAACCCTAACCCTAACCCTAGCTCAAACCCTAACCCTAACCCTAACCCTAGCTCAAACCCTAACCCTAACCCTAGCTCAAACCCTAAACCTAACCTTAACCCTAGCTCAAACCCTAACCCTAACCCTAACCCTAGCTCAAACCCTAACCCTAACCCTAACCCTAGCTCAAACCCTAACCCTAACCCTAGCTCAAACCCTAAACCTAACCTTAACCCTAGCTCAAACCCTAACCCTAACCCTAACCCTAGCTCAAACCCTAACCCTAACCCTAGCTCAAACCCTAACCCTAACCCTAACCCTAGCTCAAACCCTAACCCTAACCCTAGCTCAAACCCTAACCCTAACCCTAACCCTAGCTCAAACCCTAACCCTAACCCTAGCTCAAACCCTAAACCTAACCTTAACCCTAGCTCAAACCCTAACCCTAACCCTAACCCTAGCTCAAACCCTAACCCTAACCCTAGCTCAAACCCTAACCCTAACCCTAACCCTAGCTCAAACCCTAACCCTAACCCTAGCTCAAACCCTAACCCTAACCCTAACCCTAGCTCAAACCCTAACCCTAACCCTAACCCTAGCTCAAACCCTAACCCTAACCCTAGCTCAAACCCTAAACCTAACCTTAACCCTAGCTCAAACCCTAACCCTAACCCTAACCCTAGCTCAAACCCTAACCCTAACCCTAACCCTAGCTCAAACCCTAACCCTAACCCTAGCTCAAACCCTAAACCTAACCTTAACCCTAGCTCAAACCCTAACCCTAACCCTAACCCTAGCTCAAACCCTAACCCTAACCCTAGCTCAAACCCTAACCCTAACCCTAACCCTAGCTCAAACCCTAACCCTAACCCTAGCTCAAACCCTAACCCTAACCCTAACCCTAGCTCAAACCCTAACCCTAACCCTAGCTCAAACCCTAAACCTAACCTTAACCCTAGCTCAAACCCTAACCCTAACCCTAGCTCAAACCCTAACCCTAACCCTAGCTCAAACCCTAACCCTAACCCTAACCCTAGCTCAAACCCTAACCCTAACCCTAGCTCAAACCCTAACCCTAACCCTAACCCTAGCTCAAACCCTAACCCTAACCCTAACCCTAGCTCAAACCCTAACCCTAACCCTAGCTCAAACCCTAAACCTAACCCTAACCCTAGCTCAAACCCTAACCCTAACCCTAACCCTAGCTCAAACCCTAACCCTAACCCTAACCCTAGCTCAAACCCTAACCCTAACCCTAGCTCAAACCCTAAACCTAACCTTAACCCTAGCTCAAACCCTAACCCTAACCCTAACCCTAGCTCAAACCCTAACCCTAACCCTAACCCTAGCTCAAACCCTAACCCTAACCCTAGCTCAAACCCTAAACCTAACCTTAACCCTAGCTCAAACCCTAACCCTAACCCTAACCCTAGCTCAAACCCTAACCCTAACCCTAGCTCAAACCCTAACCCTAACCCTAACCCTAGCTCAAACCCTAACCCTAACCCTAGCTCAAACCCTAACCCTAACCCTAACCCTAGCTCAAACCCTAACCCTAACCCTAGCTCAAACCCTAAACCTAACCTTAACCCTAGCTCAAACCCTAACCCTAACCCTAACCCTAGCTCAAACCCTAACCCTAACCCTAGCTCAAACCCTAACCCTAACCCTAACCCTAGCTCAAACCCTAACCCTAACCCTAGCTCAAACCCTAACCCTAACCCTAACCCTAGCTCAAACCCTAACCCTAACCCTAACCCTAGCTCAAACCCTAACCCTAACCCTAGCTCAAACCCTAAACCTAACCTTAACCCTAGCTCAAACCCTAACCCTAACCCTAACCCTAGCTCAAACCCTAACCCTAACCCTAACCCTAGCTCAAACCCTAACCCTAACCCTAGCTCAAACCCTAAACCTAACCTTAACCCTAGCTCAAACCCTAACCCTAACCCTAACCCTAGCTCAAACCCTAACCCTAACCCTAACCCTAGCTCAAACCCTAACCCTAACCCTAGCTCAAACCCTAACCCTAACCCTAACCCTAGCTCAAACCCTAACCCTAACCCTAGCTCAAACCCTAACCCTAACCCTAACCCTAGCTCAAACCCTAACCCTAACCCTAACCCTAGCTCAAACCCTAAACCTAACCCTAACCCTAGCTCAAACCCTAACCCTAACCCTAGCTCAAACCCTAACCCTAGCTCAAACCCTAACCCTTACCCTAGCTGAAACCCTAACCCTAACCCTAACCCTAGCTCAAACCCTAACCCTAACCATAGCTCAAACCCTAACCCTAACCCTAGCTCAAACCCTAAACCTAACCCTAACCCTAGCTCAAACCCTAACCCTAACCCTAGCTCAAACCCTAACCCTAACCCTAGCTCAAACCCTAACCCTAACCCTAACCCTAACTCAAACCCTAACCCTAACCCTAGCTCAAACCCTAACCCTAACCCTAGCTCAAATCCTAACCCTAACCCTAGCTCAAACCCTAACCCTAACCCTAACCCTAGTTGAAACCCTAACCCTAACCCTAGCTCAAACCCTAACCCTAACCCTAGTTCAAACCCTAACCCTAACCCTAGTTCAAACCCTAACCCTAACCCTAGCTCAAACCCTAACCCTAACCCTAGCTCAAACCCTAACCCTAACCCTAACCCTAACCCTAGCTCAAACCCTAACCCTAACCCTAACCCTAGCTCAAACCCTAACCCTAACCCTAGCTCAAACCCTAACCCTATCCCTAGCTCAAACCCTAACCCTAACCCTAGCTTAACCCTAACCCTAGCTCAAACCCTAACCCTAACCCTAACCCTAGCTCAAACCCTAACCCTAACCCTAACCCTAGCTCAAACCCTAACCCTAACCCTAACCCTAGCTCAAACCCTAACCCTAACCCTAGCTCAAACCCTAACCCTAGCTCAAACCCTAACCCTAACCCTAACCCTAGCTCAAACCATAACCCTAACCCTAGCTCAAACCCTAACCCTAACCCTAGCTCAACCCTAACCCTAACCCTAGCTTAACCCTAACCCTAGCTCAAACCCTAACCCTAACCCTAACCCTAGCTCAAACCCTAACCCTAACCCTAGCTCAAACCCTAACCCTAACCCTAACCCTAGCTCAAACCCTAACCCTAACCCTGGCTCAAACCCTAACCCTAACCCTAACACTAGCTCAAACCCTAACCCTAACCCTAACCCTAGCTCAAACCCTAACCCTAACCCTAACCCTAGCTCAAACCCTAACCCTAACCCTAACCCTAACCCTAGCTCAAACCCTAACCCTAACCCTGGCTCAAACCCTAACCCTAACCCTAACCCTAGCTCAAACCCTAACCCTAACCCTAACCCTAGCTCAAACCCTCACCCTAACCCTAGCTCAAACCCTAACCCTAACCCTAACCCTAGCTCAAACCCTAACCCTAACCCTAACCCTAACTCAAACCCTAACCCTAACCCTAGCTCAAACCCTAACCCTAACCCTAACCCTAGCTCAAACCCTAACCCTAACCCTGGCTCAAACCCTAACCCTAACCCTAACCCTAGTTCAAACCCTAACCCTAACCCTGGCTCAAACCCTAACCCTAACCCTAGCTCAAACCCTAACCCTAACCCTAACCCTAGCTCAAACCCTAACCCTAACCCTAGCTCAAACCCTAACCCTATCCCTAGCTCAAACCCTAACCCTAACCCTAGCTTAACCCTAACCCTAGCTCAAACCCTAACCCTAACCCTAGCTCAAACCCTAACCCTAACCCTAACCCTAGCTCAAACCCTAACCCTAACCCTAACCCTAGCTCAAACCCTAACCCTAACCCTAGCTCAAACCCTAACCCTAGCTCAAACCCTAACCCTAACCCTAACCCTAGCTCAAACCATAACCCTAACCCTAGCTTAACCCTAACCCTAGCTCAAACCACAACCCTAACCCTAACCCTAGCTCAAACCCTAACCCTAACCCTAGCTCAAACCCTAACCCTAACCCTAGCTCAAACCCTAACCCTAACCCTGGCTCAAACCCTAACCCTAAGCCTAACCCTAGCTCAAACCCTAACCCTAACCCTAACCCTAGCTCAAACCCTAACCCTAACCCTAGCTCAAACCCTAACCCTAACCCTAACCCTAGCTCAAACCCTAACCCTAACCCTGGCTCAAACCCTAACCCTAACCCTAACCCTAGCTCAAACCCTAACCCTAACCCTAACCCTAGCTCAAACCCTAACCCTAACCCTAGCTCAAACCCTAACCCTAACCCTAACCCTAGCTCAAACCCTAACCCTAACCCTAGCTCAAACCCTAAACCTAACCTTAACCCTAGCTCAAACCCTAACCCTAACCCTAGCTCAAACCCTAACCCTAACCCTAACCCTAGCTCAAACCCTAACCCTAACCCTAGCTCAAACCCTAAACCTAACCTTAACCCTAGCTCAAACCCTAACCCTAACCCTAACCCTAGCTCAAACCCTAACCCTAACCCTAGCTCAAACCCTAACCCTAACCCTAACCCTAGCTCAAACCCTAACCCTAACCCTAGCTCAAACCCTAACCCTAACCCTAACCCTAGCTCAAACCCTAACCCTAACCCTAGCTCAAACCCTAAACCTAACCTTAACCCTAGCTCAAACCCTAACCCTAACCCTAGCTCAAACCCTAACCCTAACCCTAGCTCAAACCCTAACCCTAACCCTAACCCTAGCTCAAACCCTAACCCTAACCCTAGCTCAAACCCTAACCCTAACCCTAACCCTAGCTCAAACCCTAACCCTAACCCTAGCTCAAACCCTAACCCTAACCCTAACCCTAGCTCAAACCCTAACCCTAACCCTAACCCTAGCTCAAACCCTAACCCTAACCCTAGCTCAAACCCTAAACCTAACCTTAACCCTAGCTCAAACCCTAACCCTAACCCTAACCCTAGCTCAAACCCTAACCCTAACCCTAACCCTAGCTCAAACCCTAACCCTAACCCTAGCTCAAACCCTAAACCTAACCTTAACCCTAGCTCAAACCCTAACCCTAACCCTAACCCTAGCTCAAACCCTAACCCTAACCCTAGCTCAAACCCTAACCCTAACCCTAACCCTAGCTCAAACCCTAACCCTAACCCTAGCTCAAACCCTAACCCTAACCCTAACCCTAGCTCAAACCCTAACCCTAACCCTAGCTCAAACCCTAAACCTAACCTTAACCCTAGCTCAAACCCTAACCCTAACCCTAACCCTAGCTCAAACCCTAACCCTAACCCTAGCTCAAACCCTAACCCTAACCCTAACCCTAGCTCAAACCCTAACCCTAACCCTAGCTCAAACCCTAACCCTAACCCTAACCCTAGCTCAAACCCTAACCCTAACCCTAACCCTAGCTCAAACCCTAACCCTAACCCTAGCTCAAACCCTAAACCTAACCTTAACCCTAGCTCAAACCCTAACCCTAACCCTAACCCTAGCTCAAACCCTAACCCTAACCCTAACCCTAGCTCAAACCCTAACCCTAACCCTAGCTCAAACCCTAAACCTAACCTTAACCCTAGCTCAAACCCTAACCCTAACCCTAACCCTAGCTCAAACCCTAACCCTAACCCTAGCTCAAACCCTAACCCTAACCCTAACCCTAGCTCAAACCCTAACCCTAACCCTAGCTCAAACCCTAACCCTAACCCTAACCCTAGCTCAAACCCTAACCCTAACCCTAGCTCAAACCCTAAACCTAACCTTAACCCTAGCTCAAACCCTAACCCTAACCCTAGCTCAAACCCTAACCCTAACCCTAGCTCAAACCCTAACCCTAACCCTAACCCTAGCTCAAACCCTAACCCTAACCCTAACCCTAGCTCAAACCCTAACCCTAACCCTAGCTCAAACCCTAAACCTAACCCTAACCCTAGCTCAAACCCTAACCCTAACCCTAACCCTAGCTCAAACCCTAACCCTAACCCTAACCCTAGCTCAAACCCTAACCCTAACCCTAGCTCAAACCCTAAACCTAACCTTAACCCTAGCTCAAACCCTAACCCTAACCCTAACCCTAGCTCAAACCCTAACCCTAACCCTAACCCTAGCTCAAACCCTAACCCTAACCCTAGCTCAAACCCTAAACCTAACCTTAACCCTAGCTCAAACCCTAACCCTAACCCTAACCCTAGCTCAAACCCTAACCCTAACCCTAGCTCAAACCCTAACCCTAACCCTAACCCTAGCTCAAACCCTAACCCTAACCCTAGCTCAAACCCTAACCCTAACCCTAACCCTAGCTCAAACCCTAACCCTAACCCTAGCTCAAACCCTAAACCTAACCTTAACCCTAGCTCAAACCCTAACCCTAACCCTAACCCTAGCTCAAACCCTAACCCTAACCCTAGCTCAAACCCTAACCCTAACCCTAACCCTAGCTCAAACCCTAACCCTAACCCTAGCTCAAACCCTAACCCTAACCCTAACCCTAGCTCAAACCCTAACCCTAACCCTAGCTCAAACCCTAAACCTAACCTTAACCCTAGCTCAAACCCTAACCCTAACCCTAACCCTAGCTCAAACCCTAACCCTAACCCTAACCCTAGCTCAAACCCTAACCCTAACCCTAGCTCAAACCCTAAACCTAACCTTAACCCTAGCTCAAACCCTAACCCTAACCCTAACCCTAGCTCAAACCCTAACCCTAACCCTAGCTCAAACCCTAACCCTAACCCTAACCCTAGCTCAAACCCTAACCCTAACCCTAGCTCAAACCCTAACCCTAACCCTAACCCTAGCTCAAACCCTAACCCTAACCCTAGCTCAAACCCTAAACCTAACCTTAACCCTAGCTCAAACCCTAACCCTAACCCTAGCTCAAACCCTAACCCTAACCCTAGCTCAAACCCTAACCCTAACCCTAGCTCAAACCCTAACCCTAACCCTAGCTCAAACCCTAACCCTAACCCTAACCCTAGCTCAAACCCTAACCCTAACCCTAACCCTAGCTCAAACCCTAACCCTAACCCTAGCTCAAACCCTAAACCTAACCCTAACCCTAGCTCAAACTCTAACCCTAACCCTAACCCTAGCTCAAACCCTAACCCTAACCCTAACCCTAGCTCAAACCCTAACCCTAACCCTAGCTCAAACCCTAAACCTAACCTTAACCCTAGCTCAAACCCTAACCCTAACCCTAACCCTAGCTCAAACCCTAACCCTAACCCTAACCCTAGCTCAAACCCTAACCCTAACCCTAGCTCAAACCCTAAACCTAACCTTAACCCTAGCTCAAACCCTAACCCTAACCCTAACCCTAGCTCAAACCCTAACCCTAACCCTAGCTCAAACCCTAACCCTAACCCTAACCCTAGCTCAAACCCTAACCCTAACCCTAGCTCAAACCCTAACCCTAACCCTAACCCTAGCTCAAACCCTAACCCTAACCCTAGCTCAAACCCTAAACCTAACCTTAACCCTAGCTCAAACCCTAACCCTAACCCTAACCCTAGCTCAAACCCTAACCCTAACCCTAGCTCAAACCCTAACCCTAACCCTAACCCTAGCTCAAACCCTAACCCTAACCCTAGCTCAAACCCTAAACCTAACCTTAACCCTAGCTCAAACCCTAACCCTAACCCTAACCCTAGCTCAAACCCTAACCCTAACCCTAGCTCAAACCCTAAACCTAACCTTAACCCTAGCTCAAACCCTAACCCTAACCCTAACCCTAGCTCAAACCCTAACCCTAACCCTAACCCTAGCTCAAACCCTAACCCTAACCCTAGCTCAAACCCTAAACCTAACCTTAACCCTAGCTCAAACCCTAACCCTAACCCTAACCCTAGCTCAAACCCTAACCCTAACCCTAGCTCAAACCCTAACCCTAACCCTAACCCTAGCTCAAACCCTAACCCTAACCCTAGCTCAAACCCTAACCCTAACCCTAACCCTAGCTCAAACCCTAACCCTAACCCTAGCTCAAACCCTAAACCTAACCTTAACCCTAGCTCAAACCCTAACCCTAACCCTAGCTCAAAACCTAAACCTAACCTTAACCCTAGCTCAAACCCTAACCCTAACCCTAACCCTAGCTCAAACCCTAACCCTAACCCTAGCTCAAACCCTAACCCTAACCCTAACCCTAGCTCAAACCCTAACCCTAACCCTAGCTCAAACCCTAACCCTAACCCTAGCTCAAACCCTAAACCTAACCCTAGCTCAAACCCTAAACCTAACCTTAACCCTAGCTCAAACCCTAACCCTAACCCTAGCTCAAACCCTAACCCTAACCCTAGCTCAAACCCTAACCCTAACCCTAACCCTAGCTCAAACCCTAACCCTAACCCTAACCCTAGCTCAAACCCTAACCCTAACCCTAGCTCAAACCCTAACCCTAACCCTAACCCTAGCTCAAACCCTAACCCTAACCCTAGCTCAAACCCTAACCCTAACCCTAGCTCAAACCCTAACCCTAACCCTAACCCTAGCTCAAACCCTAACCCTAACCCTAGCTCAAACCCTAAACCTAACCTTAACCCTAGCTCAAACCCTAACCCTAACCCTAACCCTAGCTCAAACCCTAACCCTAACCCTAGCTCAAACCCTAACCCTAACCCTAACCCTAGCTCAAACCCTAACCCTAACCCTAGCTCAAACCCTAACCCTAACCCTAACCCTAGCTCAAACCCTAACCCTAACCCTAACCCTAGCTCAAACCCTAACCCTAACCCTAGCTCAAACCCTAAACCTAACCTTAACCCTAGCTCAAACCCTAACCCTAACCCTAACCCTAGCTCAAACCCTAACCCTAACCCTAACCCTAGCTCAAACCCTAACCCTAACCCTAGCTCAAACCCTAAACCTAACCTTAACCCTAGCTCAAACCCTAACCCTAACCCTAACCCTAGCTCAAACCCTAACCCTAACCCTAGCTCAAACCCTAACCCTAACCCTAACCCTAGCTCAAACCCTAACCCTAACCCTAGCTCAAACCCTAACCCTAACCCTAACCCTAGCTCAAACCCTAACCCTAACCCTAGCTCAAACCCTAAACCTAACCTTAACCCTAGCTCAAACCCTAACCCTAACCCTAGCTCAAACCCTAACCCTAACCCTAGCTCAAACCCTAACCCTAACCCTAGCTCAAACCCTAACCCTAACCCTAGCTCAAACCCTAACCCTAACCCTAACCCTAGCTCAAACCCTAACCCTAACCCTAACCCTAGCTCAAACCCTAACCCTAACCCTAGCTCAAACCCTAAACCTAACCCTAACCCTAGCTCAAACTCTAACCCTAACCCTAACCCTAGCTCAAACCCTAACCCTAACCCTAACCCTAGCTCAAACCCTAACCCTAACCCTAGCTCAAACCCTAAACCTAACCTTAACCCTAGCTCAAACCCTAACCCTAACCCTAACCCTAGCTCAAACCCTAACCCTAACCCTAACCCTAGCTCAAACCCTAACCCTAACCCTAGCTCAAACCCTAAACCTAACCTTAACCCTAGCTCAAACCCTAACCCTAACCCTAACCCTAGCTCAAACCCTAACCCTAACCCTAGCTCAAACCCTAACCCTAACCCTAACCCTAGCTCAAACCCTAACCCTAACCCTAGCTCAAACCCTAACCCTAACCCTAACCCTAGCTCAAACCCTAACCCTAACCCTAGCTCAAACCCTAAACCTAACCTTAACCCTAGCTCAAACCCTAACCCTAACCCTAACCCTAGCTCAAACCCTAACCCTAACCCTAGCTCAAACCCTAACCCTAACCCTAACCCTAGCTCAAACCCTAACCCTAACCCTAGCTCAAACCCTAAACCTAACCTTAACCCTAGCTCAAACCCTAACCCTAACCCTAACCCTAGCTCAAACCCTAACCCTAACCCTAACCCTAGCTCAAACCCTAACCCTAACCCTAGCTCAAACCCTAAACCTAACCTTAACCCTAGCTCAAACCCTAACCCTAACCCTAACCCTAGCTCAAACCCTAACCCTAACCCTAGCTCAAACCCTAACCCTAACCCTAACCCTAGCTCAAACCCTAACCCTAACCCTAGCTCAAACCCTAACCCTAACCCTAACCCTAGCTCAAACCCTAACCCTAACCCTAGCTCAAACCCTAAACCTAACCTTAACCCTAGCTCAAACCCTAACCCTAACCCTAGCTCAAACCCTAACCCTAACCCTAGCTCAAACCCTAACCCTAACCCTAACCCTAGCTCAAACCCTAACCCTAACCCTAGCTCAAACCCTAACCCTAACCCTAACCCTAGCTCAAACCCTAACCCTAACCCTAACCCTAGCTCAAACCCTAACCCTAACCCTAGCTCAAACCCTAAACCTAACCCTAACCATAGCTCAAACCCTAACCCTAACCCTAACCCTAGCTCAAACCCTAACCCTAACCCTAACCCTAGCTCAAACCCTAACCCTAACCCTAGCTCAAACCCTAAACCTAACCTTAACCCTAGCTCAAACCCTAACCCTAACCCTAACCCTAGCTCAAACCCTAACCCTAACCCTAACCCTAGCTCAAACCCTAACCCTAACCCTAGCTCAAACCCTAAACCTAACCTTAACCCTAGCTCAAACCCTAACCCTAACCCTAACCCTAGCTCAAACCCTAACCCTAACCCTAGCTCAAACCCTAACCCTAACCCTAACCCTAGCTCAAACCCTAACCCTAACCCTAGCTCAAACCCTAACCCTAACCCTAACCCTAGCTCAAACCCTAACCCTAACCCTAGCTCAAACCCTAAACCTAACCTTAACCCTAGCTCAAACCCTAACCCTAACCCTAACCCTAGCTCAAACCCTAACCCTAACCCTAGCTCAAACCCTAACCCTAACCCTAACCCTAGCTCAAACCCTAACCCTAACCCTAGCTCAAACCCTAACCCTAACCCTAACCCTAGCTCAAACCCTAACCCTAACCCTAACCCTAGCTCAAACCCTAACCCTAACCCTAGCTCAAACCCTAAACCTAACCTTAACCCTAGCTCAAACCCTAACCCTAACCCTAACCCTAGCTCAAACCCTAACCCTAACCCTAACCCTAGCTCAAACCCTAACCCTAACCCTAGCTCAAACCCTAAACCTAACCTTAACCCTAGCTCAAACCCTAACCCTAACCCTAACCCTAGCTCAAACCCTAACCCTAACCCTAGCTCAAACCCTAACCCTAACCCTAACCCTAGCTCAAACCCTAACCCTAACCCTAGCTCAAACCCTAACCCTAACCCTAGCTCAAACCCTAACCCTAACCCTAGCTCAAACCCTAAACCTAACCTTAACCCTCGCTCAAACCCTAACCCTAACCCTAACCCTAGCTCAAACCCTAACCCTAACCCTAGCTCAAACCCTAACCCTAACCCTAACCCTAGCTCAAACCCTAACCCTAACCCTAGCTCAAACCCTAACCCTAACCCTAACCCTAGCTCAAACCCTAACCCTAACCCTAACCCTAGCTCAAACCCTAACCCTAACCCTAGCTCAAACCCTAAACCTAACCTTAACCCTAGCTCAAACCCTAACCCTAACCCTAACCCTAGCTCAAACCCTAACCCTAACCCTAACCCTAGCTCAAACCCTAACCCTAACCCTAGCTCAAACCCTAAACCTAACCTTAACCCTAGCTCAAACCCTAACCCTAACCCTAACCCTAGCTCAAACCCTAACCCTAACCCTAACCCTAGCTCAAACCCTAACCCTAACCCTAGCTCAAACCCTAACCCTAACCCTAACCCTAGCTCAAACCCTAACCCTAACCCTAGCTCAAACCCTAACCCTAACCCTAACCCTAGCCCCCTAGGGCTAGGGTTAGGGTTTGGGCTAGGGTTAGGGTTAGGGTTGAGCTAGGGTTAGGGTTAGGGCTAGCGTTAGGGTTAGGGTTAAGCTAGGGCTAGCCCAACCCTAACCCTAACCCTGTAAAACAGACAACCTAACCCTAGCCGAACCCTAACCCTAGCCTAACCCTAACCCTAGTCCAACCTTAACCCTATCCCAACCCTAACCCTAGCCCTAACTGTAACCCTAGCCCAACCCTAACCCTAACCCTAGTCCAACCCTCAACCTAACCCTAACCCTAGCTCAACCCTAACCCTAGCCCAACCCTAACCCTAGTCCAACCCTGACCCTAGTCCAACCCTAACCCTAGCCCTAGTCTAACACCCAGTATACCCCCAACTTGATATGTCATATCTTGGGAAGGGAAGGTCGTAGAGACTTGGGACAAAGACTGGCGTTGTCAGAGACCCCGAAACCCCCCAGACCGACGTTGGTCCCGAGTCTCTACGACCTTCCGATCTCGAGATACACATATTCAGTAGAAATGTGCCAAGCCCGTTTCATCTACAATGAGAAAATAAACTGAAGTATAACTCGTGAACTAAAGGTCGGAGCAACTTGGAACCAAGACCCAAAATATGGCAGACGGATAGATAGAGGACATATAGCACAACAAGTAAAATTATTATGAAGTACTTGTACCTTGAACTTTTGGAATAATCCTACCTTGAAATACCATGCAATTATCAAAATATTTATTGTTCACCTACAATATTGCAATTCTTTCCAACTTTGATGTGTAATAAAAACTTAATTTTGAGTTTTGTATTCATGCCACTCATATTTTGGTAGAGTACATATATCACTATATGTCTAATCATTATGAAGTATCCTTATTTTGTACTTTTCGAGTAATCCTACCTTGAAATACCATGTATCGATCAAAATAATGTTTTTTTCTTACAATAATGCAATTCTTTCCACGTTTGATGTGTCATAAAAACTTTATTTTCAATAGTGCTTCATGATTCATATATATTCTGTTAGAGGACATATACCCCTACAAGTACAATTATTATGAAGTACTTGTACCTTGTACTTCTCGAGTAATCCAACCTTGAAACACCATGCAGCGATCAACATATTGCTTTTTCCCCCTACAACAATGCAATTCTTTTCAAATTTGATGTGTCATAAAAAATGTATTTTCAATAGTATCTTCATGATTCTTATATTGTCTGTTAGAGGACATGTACCACTACAGGTACAATTATTAAGAAGTACTTGTACCTTGTACTTTTCAAGTAATCCTACCTTGAAATACCATGCAATGATGAAAATATAGCTTTATTCACCTACAATAATGCAATTCTTCCCAACTTTGATGTGCAATAAAATCTTTATTTTCAATAGTGTTTTAATGACACTTATATTTTCAGGCAGAGGAAATATAGCACTAAAGAACTTGTACCTTCTACTTTTTGAGTAATCCTACCTTGAAATACCATGTAACGATCAAAATAATGCTTTTTTTCCTCCAATAATGCATTTCTTTCTAACTTTGATGTGTCATAAAACATTAATTGTCAACATTGCTTTCAAGACACTTATACATTTGGTTAGAGGACATAGAGACCTACAATTACTCTTATTTTGAAGTACTTTTACTTTTTACTCCTCGAGTAATCCTACCTTGAATTACCATGTAACAATCAAAACAATGCTTTTTTCCTCCAATAATGCATTTCTTTCCAAATTTGATGTATAATAAAAAACTTAATTTTCAATAGTGCATTAATGATACTTATACTATTACTGATGGACACACGCCCCGTCAGGCGCCGGTATACGAGGGCCCGTTCAATGCTGCTTGCAGCTTTAATTATTATTATTATTATTACTATTATCATCTCAAGTATGACCCAGACCGGCTCTTTTGGAAAGTCCCTTGAGATAACACTGGTTGTGATTTGGCGCTACAGAAATAAAAACTGACATGCCTTGACTTGACTTAAAAAAATGTGAGCCCATCCTGCAAAGGTTCACTAAACATTTATGCAGATGATCTATTGCAGGAAAACCAACTTTATGACTCAGCTTGGGCTGCATCCAACATTCCAGTCCTCGGAGTATACTGGGATATACAATATGGTACTGGCGGGGTGCCCTGACAGCCATCACACACTACAGTTACATTGCAGCAGTGGTGTAATGGCAGATGAACTCATTGGCCTTTATGTAGTAAATGGTTAACAAAAAAAAAGCGAACCGCTGCATTGTTTAGCTTGAGGGATGCACATTGTGTTCGTCTTTCATCATCACAGCACATCCATATGGTTGGCCTATATTCTACCCTGTCTCCCCTCACATATAGGGCCCCTGTGGGAATTCAATTCTGCTGTAATCTTGATGGTTGCGCCCCCCTACAAACACACACTCACACACACCCTGCACTACCCCCTTCAAGCCTTTATTATTATTGTCACCTTAGGGGCCAGATTTGGCCCCGGTGGCCCTCAGACCTTTCTGAGGCGTGCCTCCCCAGGGAGAACACAGCTACAACCCATACACTTCATTGTGATGTATGCGTGTATGAATGCTGTGATATTTCTGCATGCATCTTAATCATGCTCTGTGACTGTTTAGCCCACTGGCCTGCATGTGTGAGGCAGCTGTCGGCCATGTCCGGCTTAAACAAACCTGATTTCAACCAGCGGACATCCTCTTGGTGCACTTTGTGATGTCCCTCTTGGGAAAATCTCTCTGCGTGGACATCGGAGTGGCCATGGGGGTGAATGCCCTGTAATTATACTACAATACTCATGGGGGCATGGGGCTAGCCCATTAATGCCACAGCGCTGATGGACTGTTGGTAATTGCCATTTTGGTGAGGTGGAGGAGGGAGGAAGGGGTAGCTGAGGTCACACACACATACCTTCAGAAATGCTGAGGTGGCATTTTTCTGATCGTGTTATACATCAGCTGTGGCTCACGATATTGTTTTCTCTCTACTATTTCATTTTACAGCTGTTGATTAGCACTACCCCAGGCTAGACCCAGAGCTTGCTAGAGGGATTATATATCTCATCTGACCTGGGAACACCTCGGGGTCCCCTAAGGTAAGCTGGAAAGTGTTGCTGGGCAGAGGGACGTCTGGAATACCCGGCTGAGATCTGCTGCCACTGCAACCTGACCTCGGATAAAGGCCCGTTTATGCTCCCTCTACGTAAACGGATACGTCCGTCTATCCGTCAACACCTACATACTTCTGCACGTCCTCTACGTCGACATCGGTACAACCGCAGTGGGGCAGTGAAGTGTCAAAAGTCTCAACAACAACAAATATGGCGACAGTCGGAGGAGATTGTGTAGAGTTTTTTCACTTTGTTTTTCTTCATATACATTTGTCGTGCCTTGCTTGAATTGTCGCTGCGCTAAACCATTTCCGTTGGTTTGCTCCATCTCATCCGTCTCGTCTTTATCCGTAAGCTCTCTGAGAACGTAACCAAATACGTATGAAATGAGCACAGAAAATGTCTGTATCGGAATCCGTCTTTTCACATTTCACATTTCAACATAATTAAAGATAATCACTAATCACTACGCCACTGATCTGTTTTATAATGATACATGTGAGGAGCTTCTGATGCCTTGTTCTGCCTGGTCATTGTGGATAATCTTTCAATAAGACGACACTATGTTTGATGCAATGTAAAAAAAAAAAAAAGCTTAATTTGCATTCAGAATTCGAGTTTGAATGTAAAACAAATAAGATTTACCTTCAAATTACAAAAAAAGTAAAATTTTTAGTATGGACATAAATCCTTACATAACAAGCTACATATTTAATTACAGTTAATTAACATAATTTTATATATATTTGTATGTAAATTAAGAAAGAAGAAGAAATACTGAATAAATAAGTACATTTTTTGTAAAAAAAAAAAAAGAAAAAAAATTTAATTTGTCATTATTGACGTTGCACTTAAAAAACAGTTGGCTTATTAATTTACAGACAATGTCCGTAATTTTACACAATGTTTTATGAAATAAAACATAGAAGAATCATCTATTCACAGTACACAGATTTCAGCATTTTCCAACCAAGCCACAGTGACAACTACATGTCAATAATGGATGAATAGCAGCTCTGTAATGGAACATACATGTGCGCACACGCACTCTCAAAGCCGGCCAACCTATTTTTAAGGCTCGTGTACAATTCATCTAGTTGTCAATCACCAGCCACGACAGGCTGTCTCCTTCTGCTACTGGAACAATACATCAACACACAAAGAGCCAGACACTTGTTACCACTCTCACATGTCTCTCCGCCTCACTCCCCCCTTCATCCTTCCTGTTT
Source organism: Chaunax sp. Z400 (assembly GCA_037577475.1). Lineage (NCBI taxonomy): Eukaryota > Metazoa > Chordata > Actinopteri > Lophiiformes > Chaunacidae > Chaunax > Chaunax sp. Z400. The sequence continues at coordinate 19,555,573 of CM075204.1, forward strand.
TCTTCCTCTCCCTCACCTTTTTCTACCTGCATCTCTCTCTCTCTCTTTCTTCCCGCTGTGAGTTTTTGGGGTGGCAGTGATTTTTCCATCCTTTAATTCCCTGATTCAAATGGCGAGTGTTTGTGTTTTCACGCACACTTCTGTCTGTGCACATGAGTCACCATTGCCACCTTACAGTACACTCACATGCTACATACACACACGCGAGCTGTGTAAAGAGCATGTGAGTGATTTCAGTGTTGCGTGAGTGATTGTCGTTTTATGCAAGCGTCCATTGTGTTTTCATTTAATAACAATACAGAGACACGTGTGCATCATTTGTGGTTGTGAAGGATGTGACTGTAATTTGGAGGTGGGTCACTTGTTAAATGAAGGTGGTGGCGGCACACACACACACACACACACACACAGTGTGGAAAAAATGAAACAATCCTCTGAAGACCACGAAAAAGGCGGGATAGGTGACTGTGCAGCTAAGAGAGGAGGGTGGATTGCGTGTGGTTGAAGGGTGGGGGGTGGTGGGGTGTCAGGAGTCAGAGCAGATGGCAGACATTGCTACACCCCCTCCCCCTCTACTCTTTCTCTCCTCCCTTTCCTTCCTCCCCCCCATGGCAGCTCAGCGGGTTATGGAGTAGGGGCAATTAACAAGCAGGGAGGAGGCCTCCACCCACCCACCATCCACCTTCATCCAAGTACAGTATGTGTGTTTGTCACAGAGGACCACTCCATCAAGCTGCCCCCCTGGGGGGGGGGGATGAAGTGCGCACAAACACTCCATCTTGTGTGTCCACAGCTTCATTAGTGATGCCAAAGACAGGTGCAGAGAGTTGTCAGTCAAAAATCAGAGGATTTTAAATACACTGAAAAAACAGATTCTGACTTCTTCTGAATAAAACATGTTTAAATCGTTTAAATTATTTTGATTTTAAATTATACTGACTGAATAAAACAAGTTAATTTCACCAAATCAAAAGAAATTGAGGTGGAAATTTTTTTTTTTTAACTCATTGTAGTTCGATGCTGGCAGCATGGTAGTGGTAGCACTGGCGCCTCACAGCAAGAAGGTTCTGGGTTCAAATCCTGATCTGGGGCCTTTCTATGTGGAGTTTACATGTCCGTATGGGTTCCCTCTGGGTGTTCCGGCTTCTTCCCACAGTCCAAAAACATGCAATATAGGTGAGTTAGTGATAAATATAGTTTAAAATGACCATAAAAATAATAATTCAACTTTAAAATATAAGTAAACTCAACCTAAAAATAATATCTTTATGCAACCGCTTGACAGAATAAAATAAATTCATCAAACCATTTTTTTTAGTGTACAGACACACACACACACATACCCTTTAACTGTGCCACATATGTGACAGCAAAACACAACATAAACTGATGCACACTTAAGCACATGTGCATGCAAACAGACACAAACTCCACAGTCAAACCAATAACTCAGTGATCAAACAGGAGGAGAGCGGACAGTTCGGTGAGTCTGAGCTTTTTCCTGGAAGGACAACATGAGCGAAGACTTTCCAGGATTCCAAACCACCAATAATACCCGACTATCTTAGCAATCAGTCACTAAAGCAGTCTTTTCCACCTTCCCTCCCTCCCTCCCTTCATCCTCTTAATTTTGTTACCCTGTTTGCCTCTTTCTCTATCCCTCCCCCTCCCCTCCTCCCCTCCCTGTGGCGCGGCCCGTCATGTACAGCCTATGATTATAATAATAAGACTAATTAAATCCATATCGCAGAGGCTCTCAAGCACAGCGCTGTCTGTGTGGTTGTGTTTGTGTGTGTGGCTGCTCTTCACGCTACTGTTGCTCGCCATTCGAACCCGTCTCCACACACATGACAGTGGGTTACTGTGGAAAGCCCTTTTCAAACATAAACAAACCATTATAAATGCTCAGCTGTTGAGCGGAGGGGCCTTCGCAGACGGCCAGCATGTATAGACCTTCCATTTAAGGCTGAGTCCAGGAGTGGGAGACTCTTAAAAAGAGCCAAGAGAGGGAACAATAACACTGTGTATAAATAGAGGGAGAGAAAGAGAGAGAGATGTTAAAAACAGGAGGGAGAATAGTGAGATTGTGGAGCAACAGAGACGGAGACAGAAAGTGAGTAATAGTGGATAATAGCTCACTGTATAAACATTAAAAGGGAGCCAGAGACCTGAGACAGAGACCTGTGGTGGAAAGTACCTCAGAGGTTGACGTCAGAATTGAACTTAAGCACAATTTAAGGTACTTGCATTACATTTCAGGGTCACATATTGGACTTAACTTACACTTAGGGAGTCATGAGTAGTTGTTTTGCATGAGAGTGCATGCATGAAAGCATCTACCCTTACAGCTCTCTGCTGCTCTGCATGTTTTTGATGACATGTGCAGATGTTGTAAAGAGGGGCATCTGCTTCATGCAGACACTGGCTTGATGTGACGACATGAGGCGTCTTCTATTGCCTTTTTTTGTGTTTGTACAAGATCAAAAGTCCAAAGGTCTGTGCTGCCGTCCCCATTTTGCACAATTTATCACATGGAGTTAACAAAGATGCATAAAAGACAGAGGTTTCTTAAGGCACACAGCCTGTTCAAGGCAGAACTGATGCACCTTTAAGGCCCATTCATGCTCTGCGTTAAAAACGGATATGGACGGTGCCTTTTGCATGATTGATGTGTGTGCAAAGTTTAGAGAAAAAATATCAAACGTTATTTGAGTTATGCTCCAGAAAGTACTGAGACAGACAAACGAATGGAAGACATTCTTCATCTCTGTTAGGGGATAAAAATCCTACGTTTTAAGTAACGTTTTTAATGCATTGCTTGCAGTGGAGTATTTTTACATTGTTGTACTGCTACATTTTCTTCAGTAAATCATTTGAATACGTCTTTCATCACCGACAGCCACTCAGACAGAGAGAGACAGACAGACGGGGGGGAGACAGATGGGGGAGACAGACCTGAGCTCCAGGTTACAGAGGACTCTTTCTGTTGTAAGACTTTCCCTCTTTCTGCACCTTGTTCCCTGTGCAGCAGAGTACGTTTTCTATTAACCATGTGGTACTGACGGGGGCAACTCAGGGGATCCCCGACCTGATATAAGACACACACACACACAAACACACACACACACACACAAACACACAAACACACACACACAGTGGAGTTTTGTCAGTTTTGCAGACTGTCTGTCTCCTTGTCGATCCAGCGGTGACTGTAACTAGGTGTAATGGCCAGCCTGTGGTTAGCAACTCTATGGGCCTATTCACAAGCCCCCCCCTGCCCCAACCCCCTGCTACACACACACCACACACACACGGTGTTTACAGTGGTTGGACTGAGCTGCTAATTGAAACATATTTCTTTTTCCATCCAAAAGAGTAAAGGGCATCCCTATTTTCCCAGTGTGAAGGCATGGTGTGTGTGTGTGTGTGTGTGTGTGTGTGTGTGTCTGTGTGTGTGTGTCTGTGTGTGTCTGTCTGTGTGTGTGTGTGTGTGTGTCTGTGTGTGTGTGTGTGCAACTGCAAGGTCCACTTTGGCTTGGGGCCAAAAGCATTACCATACAAATCCAAGTGGCGCTGGCCCTCACATTCTCAGCCAGGTTATTTACAGCGTATCTGTGACATACAGGTACAGATTCAACATGCTACTCCATACATGGACAACTTAAAATGTATTATGGATTTTTTTCCCAACGAGTAAACATTTATGTACTGGCTCAGTTAATCCCAGTGCTGTATATGTCACAGCCTGAGAGCTGTGAAGCCCACTGTATATATTTGGCTGAGGCTTAGGAAAAATTACATAATTGAAGGGAAACTTAAATAATAAATATATATATATACTTGTAACCTATAATCATCTGTGAATAAGAAACAGAGACTTCTTTGTTGGGAAAAAACACAATAGTTCTGTATTTTGGATTTAAAAAAAATTGCTGTTATGACTTTTATAAAACAATACATTTTATAGTTTGCCATAAAATGACGCACTTCTGCAAGAAAACAACAAAAACAAATTATGCATTGGATTTGTTGCCTTGTGAGAGGGATGTTTGGAATACTCTTCGTCAGCTGTTGCCATCGCAACCCAACCCCGGATAAGCGGAAGAAAACGGATGGTTGGATGCATGGATGGATGGATGGAAGTTAATACCAGCATTTCCAATCATTCAAAGTGTTGAATGTGTCCTTCTATCACAATCTGTCTCACAACAGTCTTTATGTTGCCATCAAGCTAATACCCACAGTATCTGAATACCCTTTCCTTTAAAAGGTTTTAAATGTATTTTTGTTTTCCACATATTAGTAGTAAACTATAGATTCATTTTAACCTTAAAATAAGTTTTACTATTTTAGGATGGGGCTGCAGTGATTGGCTGTGATCTGTCCCAGAAAACAAGAGAACAAGTGAACAAAAACAGAGCAGAAGTAGAAAAAAACAGAAATTTGAAACTTTTTCTGCCATGAAAATGTGTTTCTATTGTAATCTCCAGTATGACATGAATTTAAGCTATTGTAGCAGAAGCAGCTGCTCTTCAAGCAGCAAACTTTTAACAGCCTCTTTTTGCGTTGAGTGTTTGATACTCAAATACTCTTTGGCACTCGCAAGACAATGGGCAGTTCCCAGCTGTTGACTCCTTCAATGCAGTATGGCAGCTTTATGACCTCCAAGGCCGGCCACAGCAGTCAGGACAACGACATCTGCTCATGAGTATGTGCTACAATTGCTTGACATGCTTTAAATTGTCAAACAGACTCAGATTAATGCCTCTCTACCATCAAAGATGGTTTGTCATCATGGTGCAGCAAAGTAAGCCGAGGAACTTCTGCACCTCATTGGACGTTGGAGATGTGAGCCTGTTTTCATATCGGCACCATAACTGAGGGGCCGTTTGCACAACAACGGTTTTACTCTAAAATGGGAAACTTTCAAGGTGGTTCCAAAAGAAATTCAGTGAAGACGATGTGAACAAAACAGCCGGTAGCAGATTAACAGTATGATCTGACCGAGAAGCAAAATAAATTAACCCAACTGATGCTCAATTAGGAGAGAAGCTTCTGTACCTTGGCATTTTGAAACGGTCTTTTTCTGTGAAGATTAAACGTAAGATAATAATAATAGTACGTTTCATATAATATGTCATTCAGAGGGGAGAGAAATGCATTACCAGGCACTGAGCAGAACGGATTGTCCTCTTTCTTTGTTCTTCTCTGCATAAATGCATTTTTTTTTCTTTGAAGATTGATTATCATCATCTTTATCATTTGAGACACACACATACCTATCCTTCTTCACGTCTTACCACTTCATCCTTTTTTGCTTTAAGTCCACTGACTCGTTACCCACGGGGGTCACTTGAGGAGAAATGCAAATGATTCGTTCCTCCACTCGATGACCCTGATCGCACTCCTCTGGCTCCGAAAGCTGCTCTCGTATAACTTATGTGGAGAGACCCGGTGGTTTACAACAGCCCCCAGTTCCATTCTAAGTGGATTTGAATGGATAAAAGGGAACGTCAGGCAATGAAAGCTATTAAAAGGTTTCTGTAGGTCACTCTGGCTACATCTGTTTTCCAGCTCACCTTGCATTATGTCAACTGGTTTTGTGCAGATTGGATCTTGAAGGTGTGTGTGTGTGTGTGTGTGTGTGTGTGTGTGTATGTGTGTGTGTGTTTGTGTGAGCAAATATGAGTAAGTTGTCAGCACTCAGATAACAGGAATTTCAGTGGTGATTTTTTATTTATTTTTTTTTTTTTTTACAGAGGAGGGTTAAATTAATTCTTTTTTTCCCTCCCCAGCAGCTGAAGAAAGTCTCTATTTGTATGGAAATCAGCTGCATAGACGTTGTCCTCAGACAGAGGGTCAGCTTGTGAGCTAAACAGGTAAATGTTCAAGCTTTGCAGAGGGAAGACAGGGTTGTCGGGAGCTTCAAAAAGAGAAAGTTTTCGATGCAAAGTCTTGTTTCATTAACTTCTTATTTCTCAACTCAGGCGAACTTGAGCTGTCAGATGACTTCCGTGCTCAGGAATGAAAGCTTTTAGTGGAGGAATGTTTGATTCAAATCATTAAGGGGAGAGAATAATCATAAATGAGAAGTGTTTGTCCTTCACTGCCACAGGGAAGAAGATAATCCAGTGTGAGGAAGACTACAAGCATGACTCAAAGGTTAAACATGTGGCTTTAGCAGTAAGAGAAAAAAACAAAAAATGAGTTATTTTGACTAAATGATTCAGGACTTCTGTTTGTACAGAGCAAATGAGGAAATAGAGTCATGTTGTTATAGAGTTTTAAACCCCAAAGGTAAAAAAGATGATCAGAGGTCTCTGAAACCATCTCAACCTATTGGCTTTAAATGGGTAAGAAGCTTGCTGGCTTGGAGTCGGGGGCGTGGTTCAAAATAAATCAGCCAATCAGAACATGTTCCATGTTTGGATGTATTCACACCAGACATTCTGGATCATTCAACCTGTTTTGACCAGATAAACCTCATAAGATTGGTTTTGGTTCGCATAGATCGACTCAATTTTTAATGGTAACCTGACGTATTAGAAAAGACTTAAATATCAACACTTTTTAAAATTTGCATGTCTCAGAAATCTGGTGCTACAAATCCGCAAATCGATGAAGATGAAGTTAATAATTAATTTGGCCTCAACTCGTCATTGTGTTTGCATGAATAAATGTCCAGGTCCAGCCACGGACACAAGCTTTAAAGCCCAGGGAGATGAACTCAGTTTGAGTGTATATATGTTCTACCTTTCTCTGATGCAACAAAAGGAGCCATCTGTAGCCTTTGTCTTAGTCGGAGGGATAAGCCGCAGCCGATCCAGTCATCTCAGACTACCGGGGCCACTGTCCTCATAATCCTATTAGGAGTGGTTGATTTCTTCAGATCCAACCAGGGGTATGGAAGCAGATATCCTGAGGATTTTGGACAAAGACCCACATATTAGGAGGAATTCAGCCGACAGATGATTGAGACTGAAATTTGGAGCTGAATGAGAGGATTTCTCAAACATGGTTTTTGATTACAAAACCTAATTTTAAGGCGGCACTAATCATTTTTTTATTAACAGTGTCTCATGTGACCACATGTCAATCTGCAGTTCCCCTCAGCTTTAAGTGTTTTAACATCTTTCAGCTCATTGTTTTTGGTTTTCTGGCCCGTTTTCTGCAAATTCTCATTGTCACCAAGTCAGACATTTCCCTCAGGAGTTAAACCAGGAGACCAGACAAGAGCTGAAAGGAGAGTCAATATTGGACTAACATATGAAACTTGACTCCAAATGAATGCTTATGTGGAACTGCGTCTGCAAAAACAAAGAAGCTGAGGTGGGATCCCGGCCCCTCGGGGTCAGGTGCACCACTGGCCCATCTCGGCGTGGAGCATGAGCAAATCTGACAGGACCTGAAAGATGGCGAACTTTGTCTTGGCAGGGAGAAGCCAGAAGAAACTCTGGTGGAGGCCTGCAGTGGTCCTGACATACAAATCAGTGGTCTAACCTGGGTAAAGGGGCCAAAGACTAATGAAACCATCTAAAAGCTGGATTTCTTTGATTAAAATGAGACTAAAATGTCCAGACTTTTGGGAAGCTAACACAGAATAATGACTGAATATGATTAAAAAACAACAACTAATAAGGACATTTGACACAAGACTAAGACTAAATCAAAAAATAGCAGATAAAATCAACACTAGTTGGAATCAAAATAGCCAATAAAACTCCAAATTTATGTCACCAGAGAGGCTTTAAGACGTTGCGACACATCATAAGAACGTTTTGCTGTCTGAGAAAACAAAGGCGCTGAACCCTGTGAGAGGCCGACTTTTGACAGCTGCGTGTGAAGAAGTGTGTTTTTGAGAAAACAGCGGCGAGGCGGCGAGTTTGTGTGTCTGTGTGTGTTTGATCGAGTTTACGCACGTGAACGCGTGTGTGTTATTGTTTTCATCTGACCTGGTGTCACCTGATTCTTCTCAGTGTGTGCATAGTTTCTCTCACATGCTGCTCTGCATTCTCTCTCTCTCTCTCTCTCTCTCTCACACACTCACACACAGACACACACACACACACACACACACACACAGACACACACACACACACACAGACACACACACCCTGGGGCTTCAGCTGCTGACTGTAAGCAGGGAGGCAAAATGGGCGAAGATGAGAAGATCATAATAGTGGAATTAATAACAAATAGTTCTGGCTGAAGGCAGGGTGGCTGTTATGGGAACAGACTGGTTTGATCCCCCTGAAGAAATATTTACCACACAGTAGGACGGCAGCCAACTCACACACATACGCACACAGACACACATATTCTCAGAAGCTTAGTGTGATCATTACAGAATATTTTCACCTCTGAGTGGAAAATAACAGTTGAGAGGCTGGTGAGTGTGTTTAGTCTCACACTCCACCGCTTCTCTTCTCCTGCTGTCCTCTGTCGTTTAAAAGTTAGAGTTCTTACGTTCGGTGCAGCTCAGACCAGCTTAGTCGCTCCAATTTGTAATTTGTGATTATAAATGTGTAATTTCTCAATGCAAAGCAGGCCGATCGCAACGGCAACTTCGTCAGGCACCTTTTTCCTTTTTGAAGCATGTTTGAGATTAAAGAGAAGATAATCTGTGCAGACTAAACCAGATTTGATAATCAGTTGAGATTTTCAAACTCCTGCAGTGTGATCCTGACTTAAGACCAACCTTGTGTTTGGTATTTATTATGCACATTTCACAATATTACCCAGAGGGTGTCTTGCATGCTTTTGCGCCCTCGTAGAACGAGACCTGGATACGCGCTTGTCTTCAAAATCAGCGTAGATTGAGCGGCTTTCGGAGATTTCACTCAGCACACAATGCCAAACACAACATAGGAAAAAAAAAAAAAAAAAGTTTTCCAATAAGCAGAGCTGGAGGAGGTGGGAGAGCCCCTGGGTGTGGAACTTGGCACAGGTACCAACACCGAGCCGTCGGGCAGCTGGAGGGGAGGCGAACCTCTATGTGAGGTGCCGGATGCATGTACTGTATGTCGAAGTGGACTCAACGCATGAGCACCAGCGCACACAGATATGGACAAACATTACACTGTTTATTCAGTGTTGAATAAAACATGCAAAGCCATGACAAATAGTCCCCCTCAACACGCACCTGAACTCATAAATACTGAGTCGTTTTCTGTGTTTGTTTCACACATGGACATTTTTCATGTTTGCCAGTATGATGGCATTATTAGTGCTTTTAGGCTGGATTCATTTGGTAAATTCTAACCCGAGGATGATGGTCTGCCCCCCCCCCCCCCCTCCAACTCAGGCTTTCACACTTGTTTACTATCATTGTGATCAGGGGCATGTTTACGCAATCCTTTTCGTTGTCAAAGCTCAGGTGTTCCTTATTTGATGTATGCATTGAAAATTTAGAATAATGTACTGGTTAGTGGATCCAGATGTACATGACAGTACAGCTAACCATCCAGGCTTTAATGGACAAAAAAAAAAAAATAGCTCATCTTATTCTACCTGCCCAGAAAGAAATCAGCAACATGTGTGGCATGAAACTCAAGCATGCAACGCTGTACTCGCTTTACCTGCTGCAAGAAATGAACAAAAAACACAAATATAAAAAAGCCTGAATATTATTTACATCTTTAGGTGAACAAGAACCTGCAAAAACAGATTTCACAGCATTTTACAGACGGTGGAAACACAATATTATATGACATATTATCACCTTACTCTGTTTATGTGGCAAACTTGTCAGGAGCAGCGTCTCTGACTCTCACACAAAACCAAGTTCAACATTCATCCTTCTTTTACAGCTGGAAGCAAAATTATTCAACCTCCACTGCACACAATTTAAGGTTTATTGGCAAAATGTACTGAGGAATCTTAGCCCATTCCCTAATAGACAAAGGCCTCCAGTTGTGGAATATTCCTGGGTTTACCTGCTGCAACCACCTTCTTCAACTCCCACCAGAGATTTTCTATGGGATTCAAGGCAGGTGACTCTAGAATGATCCAGGACTTCTTCTGAAACCAAGCCTTGGTGGATTTTTAAGGTCTGCTTCAGATGCTTTTGTGTTATAATTGGAAAAAAAACTGTAGTAAAATCTGCTGTATTGATCTATTTAAACTGTTCTTGTGTGATTTTTTTAAAATTGCAAACAGCTGATAAATAGCGGAATATGCCAATAAACCTAATATACTATTGACTAATTTGGCTTCCAACTGTTACCCGTCTTAAATTAGCCAACCATTACCTTCCTAGAATCACTGAATCGATGATGATGTCGGTTTCATGTGTGCAGACTCACATTACATCGTATAGAATACTAAGAGCTTCATTAACTCACTCTGTCAGCGTGTGTAATGACTGTTAATATGTTTATGCGAGGCTGATGTATGGACGGGTGGACAGATGGGTGGGCCATCAGTACAGCTGATTGACAGAGGCACAAATGAACTACCACACACGCTCCCCCTGGAGTGTTTGATTGACAGATGGATGTGTTGAGGGGTTCTTTGAATTCATTGCTTCCTGCTGCAGCTGCCACTTCTAAGCTATTTAGTACGCTGACACGCAGACGTGTGTATACAGTAAATACAAACACATTTGGATGCTCAAACACACATGCATGTTCGCTCATATAGGTTTTGACGCTGACACATTTTGCATAAATGCACAAGATCCACTTAGTCCATGCATAATGCAGTAGCGCTTCTGTGTTTATACTTAATCTAATCAATACATTTATGAAAAGCTTCCACCTTTCACCCTCCAACCATCCCACCCCCCTCCCACATACATGCACACATAGTCAAATGTGTCACAGTGGATTAACCACATGGGATAGAGCTCATCTGCGTCCGTAGAGTAACCGGTATACCTTCACAGATGATTGATCTGATGCATGACTGTCAGGTGAGGTCACCCTGTATGTGTGTGTGGATGTGTGTGTGTGTGTACAAGGCCCTCGCCCCCACCACACACACACACACACACACACACACACACACACACACACACACACACACACACACACACACACACACACACACACACACACACACACACACACACACACAAAGAGAAACACACACACACAAAGAGAAACACACACACTGGCCTTTGACCTGGGTGTAATAAGGTCCTCTGAGCAGAGCAGGAATGGGCTGTAAATGCCACTGAATGCTGACATTCTCGTCCTCTGTAAGGTTACCGAGAGGCCACAGAGGGAGACACACAGAGAGAGAGAGAGAGAGAGAGAGAGAGACAGAAAGTGATGATGGAAGGATGGTTTGGTTGACCTTTAGCCTGGCAGAAGATTGACTGAATGCATCTGTCCCCTGCTATAAACTCTCAGTATCCACTCAGCTTGTGGCTTTGTAAAAAATCAAGGCAATAATAGTTACTCTTGCAAATTACAGCCCAGGAATGATGTATATTAATGTCTCTGGTAAGGTATTATAATAATAAACCAGCCTCTAGGAATCAGCTTTAAGGGCTTCAAGAGTGACAACCGCCTTAAAAATGGAGTGAATTTTCAAGCTGTAAATTTACAGTCATTAACTGGCAGCAGCTTCACCTATAAAGTACTTTATTTTTTACAGATTCTTTCTGTATTTTAGAATTATAGTATACGACTAGAAATAAAAAAAATATAGTTCATTTCTGTATTCTTGTACTGGTGACATTTTTGTCAGTAAATTGCAGTATCTTTACAAAATGTAAACTGCATTTGATTCTTCCATATGTGTCGACCATGCAAGGCACTACCTTGATTATGTGGAGCCGTATCTATTCACACATCACAATATGCATCAGCATCTTGCCCAAGGACACTGCAACATATAGAGCATGGGCCGGGCATCAAACCAGCGACCGTCTGATGAGTGGATGACCTCTTTCCGTCCTGAGCCACAGCCACCTGCATCCATAAAAATGAAATTATTACATTACTCAGTGGAGGTTGTCTTATCAGTGCAGCTCTGGACATCTGTGGCAAAGGGCTGAGCAGGTTGTGGTGTTGTTCATGTGCTTTTCTTTCACTTTCCCATGATGCTCTGCTGTTTTCAGTGTTGCAGGTTATAAATTCTATAAATTCAGGCTTTGTCTTTGCACCAAGAAAACATTTCAGATGATTAATTTAAATATTTTCAGGTGAATTTCAGGTATTTTAAGCAGTATGTGTCCTTGTGTGTGTGTGTGTGTGTGTGTGTGTGTGTGCATGTGTGTGTGTGTGTGTGTGTGTGTGTATGTGTGTGTGTGTGTGTTTGTGGCACATGTGTCGGCTCAGTAACCATGGAAACATTCAACATCAAGTTGACCCCTGATTGTCTTGGCAGTTGATGTCATTTCATGGTTACTGACTCTGTTTGAGCATGTGTGTGTGTGTGTGTGTGTGTGTGTGTGTGTGTGTGTGTGTGTGTGTGTGTGTGTGTGTATGTGTGTGTGTGTGTGTGTGTGTGTGTGTGTGTGTGTGTGTGTGTGTGTGTGTGTGCTCGGGGGTCACCAGTGGGCAATAAAGTTGTCAAGCAGAGTTAAAATCATCGACACGTTCAATAACATGAAAGGAGGAGCTTGAATTCCCTGGATGAAAATATAGGCCAATAAAAAGTTTAATTTTCAATTGATTTAGGACGTGAAAAAAAGAAGAAGATGACAACATAAGGCATAGTACCAGTGGTCTTAACAGGCTTTGTAATGACATAGCTGTTTTTCACCCAGAGCACAGAGTATAGGCGTTGCTGTTTGAGCTGGTTTTGGCTTCCACCACCATATATCATCTGATCAGTCCAAGCAATACATTAGCTGTGGTAAGCTTTAACCTTGCCCTGCAGGAGATAAAAAGAAGAAATTCCACCAGAATATTGAAGAAAAAACAGAATTACACCCTTAATAAAATTTGAAATTATAGTGTCATGATTTAAGATGCCATAGAAAACAGAATTATGTATTCAGTAACAACTTTGGATATGACTTCTATGCATTCATATCATTAGAGAGAACAAGCCAAAGTGACACAGCCCCTAAACGAGCCCCTGTCCTGTCCTGCCGCCTCGACGGCTCTCTCGTTCTATACAGACATCGATTCAGAGCTGTTACCCCCCCCCCAATATTGTACCTGAGGTGCAATAAAGGCGCAACAGTCCGGCCTTCAACAGGCTGTGTAAAAGTGTCTATAAAGACTCAGCTCTGTGCAAAGTTCCATTAAGCCTTTAAGCTTCCTGTAAATGACATAAAAGCCTTTAAATGACATAAAAGTCTTTTATGTCATTTTATACAGTTGACATGAGTCTTTGTCACCTTTCTTAAAAGGGAATTTGTTTCTGTGTTTTCAACCTTCTTTTTAAAACTAAAAGCAAATCTAAAGGGAAACCTGAAATGACATACAGTAAATGGGAACTGTCTCCCTGTAAGTGGCGGATGATGAACAGCCTTCTCTCCGCTGTAGCAGACCATTTGAGAATCATCCGCTGCCACTAAGTGACAAACTGCGGCTGCTCTACTTGGCAGAAGGGAGAGCAGAGATGGACGCTAATATCTCACTGCCTGCCAGTGGCGCCGCAGGAGTCGCCCGCTGTAATAGGCTTGAGCCACACACATGTTGGGAGAGGAGCCTTCCCACGTGTGCTCAATTCACACAGATGAAGGTGCAAAACATCCAACATTTGCACACAGACAATGCACATGCGAGCAGGCTGAAGCAGATGCAAGGATGTAGGTTGTAATTGCATAGAGGGGTTGCATGCTGCACATGCACATTTGACAAATGCATGCATGTATGACACACATTCATGTAAATATACATACTCCACAGGAGCTGTCTAATGTAATATGACTTAGGCACATATTAGTCACGCTATACTGTGGCTACTGCAGTGTTCGGATTAGAGATGGCTCATATGGATGGATCATAGTCTTAACTGAAATGACTTACATTTAGACATGGAATATTAAGATAGCCTTATATGGACATGATGCCACTGATCTGATGGACCCGAGCAAATTAAAGCCATGAGCAGCCATTTAATCTGTGCACATGTATCCTCATTTTGAACGCATACCTTGAATTATTTACATTTTTTCAGCCTTTTCTGCCATCAAAAGACGACAGTGCTACATAATACATGTCTGAAAGTTAATTATTATACATCATGGCTGATCTTTGCATCATAAAACGCAGTCATAATGTTTTCAGATGGGATCAATTAGTTGTAGTATATGCTATATAGACCATGAAGTGGCCTTTGTACTGTAAATCATAGGCAGATCCTGGAGTCTGTGTGTCTTTTATCCTCATGTCATTTACAGAATTACCGTCCTCTGTCATGGAGACATAATATTATTACAGAGAGCATCAGGTTCATACACACACAGACACACATGCGTTGGCTCACGCACAAGGATGTCATGCTTTTCTTTCCACAATTTGGAGCGTTATTAATTTTTCATGCAACCTTTGCCTAACAAGCCAGCCCCATTCAATTACAAATTCTTATAAGAAACGACAGCCTGGGATGGGAAACGAGTCAGCATGGAGGAGGGGATCTGGCTGAGGGGGGATGAGAGAGAGAAAGAGAGGGATCATTGGATGGGAAAAGGGAGAGCGGAGAGGAAATGTGACCACAACACCAGTGAAATGTCACCAGTGTGCCTCGCTGTGGCAGTGGAGTCACAGAGCATCGCTGTGACTCAGGAGGACGCAACAATGTGAATATCAAATTATTTCTACACAATTATGAAAAATGTTTCTCTCAATGAATAAAAAAATTAATTAAAATTAAAATTATTTGTTGCTCTATTTTCAGTATTATCTACAAAATATATAGAGTAAAGTATATAGTTATAGCTGCAGTAAATTATTTTTTATTCTGATTAATCTACTGATTATTTTCCCAGTTCATCCATTCTTTGAGTTACAAAATGCCAGAAAATAATGAAAAATGTGCATCAAAATTTACAAAATGCCAATTTTGTGTCTATAAATTTGTATCTGACTACGGGCCTAAAACCCAAAGACATTCCGCTTATTTTGTAAGAAGAAGAAGAAGAGATTTGGGAATCCTGAATTCGAATTTAAAAAAAAAGAAGTTTATTTTTATTTTTATTGATAATCATTTTAGTTCTAACAGAGGGAGAGAACTGTCAGGACTATAGCCTGGATTTTAGAGATCCATCCTAATCAGATGCTCGAACCACCTCAACCGGCTCCTTTCAACAGGAAGGAGCAGAGGCTCGACTCCAAGCTCCCTCTGGACGTCTGACCTCCTCACTTCATCTCTAAGGCTGAGTCCAGCCACCCTACCGGATCATGTCGGCTGCTTGTATCAGCGATCTTATTCTTTCAGTCACTATACCGAGAACTCATGACCATAGGTGAGGGTTTAGAACACGGATCGACTGGTTGACACTGGTTGACTGGGGGGCAGTCAAGTGATTCCCAGCAGAGAACCGTTCAAAGATCACATCAGAATCCAAACGCAAATCCCATTTCAAGCATCCTCTCTTTACGATGTTGTGTCTCAACTTTTCAGATGTTGTTTATCGGGGGTCTACTCTCTTCACGGATGATGTCACAAAGACTAAACATCAGCCATCAACCCAGCCCTAAAGTCTAATTCAGGACATCTTTACAACAGCTGTGCCACGGAGAGAATAGAAAAAGAACGGCAGCTCCGTGCAAGAAATGAGGCAATCAATCACTTCGGGCTGTAAGGAATTATCCAATCACTCACTCCATTTATTGTTTTTTAACTGTAATTTACTGTCATACATAATTGTTGCTTGATAGTAGGAGAAAATAGCTGTTAAATTTAAAGGGAGCAGTCTCTTTGTTTACCATGAATGTGAGGCACACAGAACATAAAGGGAACATCCTGCTCTGCCTGCTGCTGTCCTCAGCTAACCCCACCCTGACTGTTCCCAATCCTCAGACTAATGCTGCATATGCCTGTATCTCTTTGTTTGCACTGGCACCGCCAGCTTTACGACTCCGGTTTCCTCAGTCGCTCCAACATGATTGACAGCTGACTGTTGAACATAATATGGAATGTTTTCTATCATATTACAGAGTGTTTGAATCATAGCAGCGGCTCAGGTGACCGTGTGCTCCTGATGGGATGAGGGCATTTCGACGGCGGCGTCACATGTTCTATTTGAGTGCGACTGCTGAACGACATCTGTGTAGCTGTTTGTGGATGCAGGCAGTGTGTGTGTGTGTGTGTCTGGAGTTTATTGTCTGGCTCGGTGCTTGGCATTCCATCTGCATGCTATGTCTGTTTTTGGGGTGTCTGTCTGTCCGTCTGTCTGTCTGTGAGCTGCGTCAGGGACAAAGAGTTCACACTGCAGCACTGCTGTCTATCTCCTTCCCCTTTTCCCTCCCTCGCTCTTTCCGCATCTCAATCTCTCACTCTTTTCTTTTTTCCCAAGGAGTCCTTGTTCTCAAATGATCTTTGGTATTTCTGTCTGTATGTTCAGCACCTCTCTCTCTCTCTCTCTCTCTCTCTCTCTCTCCTACGCCGTTTGAGGTCAACTCACCGTCTGTACATTTTGTGCCTCATGCATGTGCCTGCTGGAGTACAGCTGTGTGTGTTCCATCGGTTTTCTTATTTTTTTTTATCTTCCTCTGGATAATTATTGCATTTTAGGGTGTTTTGATACCTCTGAATATTTTGGAACAATTTAATTCTTTTAATTAGCATGTGTATATCCATCCCTTTTATTCCGGCTCCTGTCCTCATTTGACCTCCCTCTCTCTCTCTCTCTCTCTCTCTCTCTCTCTCCCTTTGCCTCTCCATCTTTTGGCAGTGTACGCCGGATCCTCCCACATGTGTGTAGTTTACCCTCTGTCTGTTTGTGTGTGTGAGACTGTTTGATGCATCCTTTAAAAAAGAGAAAAAAAAGAAGAAGCTGTCGAGTCTGTCTCCGACGGAGATACTTGATGTGTGTGAAGCTGTTTGGTACTGATGTCTGCACTGTAAAACTTCTCACTGTAAATTTACAATAATGAACTGGCAGCAGCTTTGCCTGCAATATACTATATATATATATATATATATATATATATATATAGTATATATATATATTTGACAGTTTCTTACTGTCAGTGAATATTGTCAGTAAATTACTGTATATTTACATTATGTAAGCTGTATTTGTTGGTAGTTAAAGAATGTTATTGTAATACTACTAAATGGATTGTATAACTGACCAATCAAAGCGCATTACAACACAAGCCAGGATTTAGCTGGGCTACCAAGGCACCATGAAGACATTTTTCATTTAGCTGCTAACTGCTGCTAGCTGCTTTTTAAGTCTTCTGGTTTGGGCCCCACACATAATACATTGTTACGTGGCCTGTGTAGGAGTGTCTGCTGGCACCCTGGTCCTGGTCCTGGTCTCTCTCTCTCTCTCTCTCTCTCTCTTTGCAGGTTCTGCCCTCCTCCCCTGCAGTGAAGGTGCAGCAGGTGTCCCAAATCACCTAATTGAGCAGAGGTGCTTAAGAAGCGGGAGAGAGCTGCAGCCAGTCTCTCTCTCTCTCTCTCAGACCTACAAGCCAGCGTGGAGCGCTGTGTGATTTTGCTTCCACCCCTTGTGTTTAGAGTTTACTGCCTTGGTTGCTAATTGAAGTTTCATTTTTGCCATATTTCAGTTTGTACCGCATTTTGAATAAATATCCTTATCTGTATTTAAGAGCTCTTTTCCCACATGGTTCTTTTTCCTGGGTTTTATTATCCTTGTTACTCCCTGTATCTCCTAGACAACTTTTGGGATGTAACATACATCATTTGACACTTGGAGGAGAACAAGAATGTTTGTGTCAAAGGACACAGATGCTCCCGCTACTGGGAAAAACTTTGTGGTCATGTGGATTGATGATAACCTTCAGCATAGCAGAGGAAAAGCAGAATGACATAAAAATCATCTAATCTAAAATATGTATACAAGTGTAAATATAATCAAAATGAAGAAACCAATTATTAGATGCACACCTTTAGGGCTCTGACAAAGCATGTGTGAAATTTCATTGGATTCTGTCCTTAGTTTTTTGTTTATTATCGATAGACCACGCCCCCAATCAAACCCGGTATGTATGTATCACATCACTAACCCTATATGTATAATAATGAAGGTCACTTATGTCACTCAGTGGAGGCTGCCTTATCAATCACATATTATTTTTTCCCAGATTGGTTTGCAGTTTGCAGCATATCACTCATCAATACTGTTCAGATTTCACTGGAAATGTGCATCAGAGTTTTACAGTGTGCGAAGACGTTTGCAGTGTGTACTTGTGTACATTGTGGTTTAGTGTGTGTGGAGTGTTTCAGTAGCGCCGTTGTGTGTTTGTGTGTGTTGGTGTGTAGACAGGGAGGGAAGCAGACAGAGCGAATGCGACATGAGTGTTGGGTACACAGAGTTCAGACTCCACTGCGCCATCCCTCCCTCTTTCCCTCCTCTCTCCTCTCCATCCCTTCTTGCATCCTTCTTCCTCTTTCTTTTCTTTTCTCTACTTCCGTCCCTCCCCTTTTCTTTTCTCCTTATTTTCCCTCCTCCTCTTTTTCCATTCTTACTGTCATTTCCTCTTCACTTCCTCACTTTTCTTCCTTCCGCTCTTACTTCCTCCTCGTCCTCCTCTAACCCCTCTTGCCCTTTCTCTCTACTCTCTCAACTTCCCTCTTTCCCTTGTCTCTCCTCTCACTTCCTTCCTTCCTCCTTTTCTTTTCTCCCCTTCCATCCCTCCCTTTCATCCCTCTCTTTTTTCCTTCTCCTTCTTTTCCCTCCTCCTCTTCATCCATCCTTGCTACCATTTCCTCATCTCTTCCTCTCTTCTCTTCTATCTCCTCCTCCATCCTCCACCTCTATCTCCCCTTTCCTTTCCCCCTGTCTCTCCACTCTCTCTACCTCCCTCTTTGTCTTTCTCTCCATCTCTCCGTCTGAGGCGGCCCACTCAGACATTGATGAATAATTCAGACCGTGTTGCACTGCAGGTTTCCCCCCTCTCCGCCCCCGCGTCTTCCCTCTCCGCCTCCCTCCCTCGCCGTTCCTCCTATCTATCATCCCTCCTTCCTGTAAAGCAGGAAGATTTCTCTGAAAATCCATCCTTTTTGTAGTTTTTAGCTCCAATTATATGTTGACTCCATGTTTGATTCTTATTTTGGATACTTGACTGAGCAGTTGTTCATATCTGAGTGTGTAAAAGAGAGAAACAGAGGGAGAAATCCCCTTTAGTGTTTAGTATTCTGCAGCCTTTTCTGGGTGTGTGGTGTCTCCTCTCTCTTCCCCTCCTCCTCCTCCTCTATCTCTTTTAAACCCACTCAACAGTAGGGCTCTCCTGCTTCCCCTCCCAAACTCAGCGCACACTCACGCAAACCTCCATCAGCATCACCCCTCTCCCTCTTCTCCTTCTCCTGCTATCTGTTTCCCGTTACTACTGATTTGTGATGAGGCGGGGCAAGGATGGAGGGATGGGAGGAGGAAGGGGAGGGCGAGCGAGTGTCGGAAGAAGTGAGTCACGGAGTGGACAGTCAGCCAGGAGCAACGTGATGATCGCTCGGCAACCAGGATACGGGCACGCTGCAGGCTAAGCTTTCCAAGAATCTACATGTGACATTTCACTGATACGCCACAACACACACACTTCACCTGCTTTACGGGAAGGATGACGCTGCTCGACACGTAGGCGTGAACGCAAGCTGGGAAACAAATGGTGACGGTGATACCAGGAAGATGGATCCGGGTCATTATCAGCCTCTCTGCTCTCAGGAGATGAAGCCTATCGATACTGTCATACAGTCACAAACACTGTCCCTCATGAAATATTCACTTACTACACATGATTTATTAGATTTAGACCTTTATAGCAATAATCTTAATGTGGGAAGCGGCTACATCTTCCACAAAATGGATCTAATAGGTGAAAATAATAAATGACATTCACTTAAATACGAAATTACCAATGCTGTACAATAAATCATGATACGAGTGGGTGGTCCTGATGTTTTAAACATATTGTGTACATGTTTGATGAGTTATAGCCACTCTTCATGTGTGTACATCTGTGGGCAGGCAGGCAGAAATAGGTAGTGGAATTCAGACGCAGGGATATAAATCTGGAAGCAGGCTCCAGACTGTCGTCTTCATGACAGAAAAGATTTTTATTTGGTGTAAAGACCAACATGAGATTCATGTGGAAACTATGAGGCAACAAAGTGCCAATAAAAACACAGTCAAGTGTATGTTTTCCTTTAAATAACCCTCATAACCCACATCAGGTTGATGTTTCTTATCTTTTTACATCCACAAGATCGACCCTAAAAAGGAAGAAACCACAATAGAGGGAGTAAGGTCACGTTGGAAAGGGGAGGGAAAGATAAACAACCAGGAAGGACAAGAATAGGCTTGGAGGGAAAGAGAGCATAACACATGACAGAGGAGGAGAGGAGGAGAAGAAGAGAGGAGGAGAGGAGGAGAGGGGGTAAGGAGCAAAAAACGGGTACCCTCCTGCAATGGCAGTTGCTATGGAGACCTTGCCCTAGCGTCTGAGCACTCTAGGTTTGGAGGCAATGGGAGGCGCTGGATGGTGGGGGAGTGTGCCCTGTGAGCCAATCACAGCTCTCTACCGGGGTCTGACACATTTCCCACAAGCAGAGGCCCGGCATTAACAAGGTTACACAACATTCTCCCGAAAAACACAGAATCACGTCGCTTCAAAATAAGTCCGGGTTGCTCCAGGCTGCAGGGGGATGACTCAGGTAGCTGATGTGTGAGTGTCAGAAAAACAGAAGAATTACAGACATGCGACTGATCAGCAGACACATAATGTGACGTGACACTCCAACACACAACCCCCAATAAAGAAATGCACTTGTGTCGCACAATTAATTGGCTGACGAAGCAAATCTGGGGATGTTTGGTACGCAGAGTGCTGGAATGTTCTCACACGTGACCAGGAAATGAAAAATCAACATGTTTACAGGCTTGTTTCTCTATTACAGCAGCTTATACATGTTTAGTTTTTACAGCTGTGAAAGTGAGAAATACTGAAAACCGACTGTTGCAGCTTTATGGAGCCTCACCGTTCTGTACAAACGTTACAAAGGTGTAATGGGGGAAATTGTCGTAAGTAACAGTGCCGAGGTGACACCTGTATAAACGTAGCGAGCTGATGAGACGATAGGAGAAGACGGCGTTGTGACGTTTTGACAACATTATGTGTAGGAGACACAAGCAGGGGATTTAAAAAGCAGTCAGCAGCTCCTTATCGTCAAGATCAACCACCAGGGATCAAGGAAGGCAAATGAATATTTTTCCATGTTGTTTCCAGCCAGCTATTTTCCGGATTCCGCTTATCCGGGGTCAAGTCGCAGTGGCAACAGGCGAAGAAGGGTATCCCAAACATCCCTCTCGCCTGCAACATTTTCCAGATCCTCCAGGGGAATCCCAAGGCGTTCCCAGGCCAGATGAGATATGCAATCCCTCCAGCGAGTTCTGGGTCTACTCCGGGGTCTCCTCTCAGTTGGACGTGCCCAGAAAACCTCCAAAGCGAGGTGCCCAGGAGGCATCGGATGCCCGAACCATCTCAACAAACTCCTTTTGATACGAAGGAGCAGGGGCTGTACTCCAAGTTCCCTCTGGATATTTGAGCCCAGACACCCTACGAAGGGCCACTTGTATTCACGGTCTTATTCTTTCGGTCACTACCAGATATGTATATCTATATCATTATGTATATCTATATGATATGTGTATCTTTGTGTATCTTTTGTCTTTTACTGTTGTGATTTTCCAGCTCAGACCTAAAGACGACACAACAACAACAATAGATGTTTGCTTCTTGTCTCAGTTGAAGAGCACGCAACCCAACCTGAACTGTGTGTGAAACTATATGTCATACTTGTGTGCACATGCAGTTTTCCAACTTCCTCCAACCCCCCCGTTACTTTTTGCATCAGATGTGTGTTACATCCAATAATAGAAGTAAACAGTCAAGCAGGAAATTAGATATGAGCAGCAATGTGGAACTGATCACGAAGGCCTACGGCCTATGTGAAGGTGCTGTTGTCTGTTGTGTTGCGTTTGTCAGCACGTGATCGACACGACACAGGTTTAATCACGCAACAGCCATGTGCCTCTTCCTGTCAAAGTGTTTGAGAAGAGGTCTGAAGCTTGGATAGTATCTGACCCTGTGCTTATTTGGGTTCGTGATTTGTCTCACATGGATGTGCAACAGTGTCCTAATTTTTTAATCCTAGATGTGCTCAGCTCAGGTAATTCCATCATATGTTTTGAGCGGCCCCACCTGTGCCTTTCATGGTTCTAATCCCCTGATTTTTTCCCCCCTCCAGCTCCACTGGGAGTTAAAAAAAATTCCACGGATCCAGTGAAATATCTCAGGATCTACTGGAAGTGTTGGCACACGTCTAGTTCAGACGTTCATCCCTTCAGAATGAACTGAGCAAGCCTCGGTTTAAAAGTCTGTAATCATGATTGAGCATTTAAGTCTCAACTTAAAAATATTAGACACTAGAACAACAAAAAAGAAGAAAATTAAAGGACAACAGAACGCACAAAACCACAAAACGTAAACAGTCAAAATGTCTTTTTGAACTATAGTTTAAAGGTACAGGAGCACTGAGCAAGATGTCTGTAAACATCCTGACGACATCCACTAATATGCAAATCTTTCCACATACAAATGCAAACACAACGGCAAACAAGGGCTAAAAGACATGTTTGTTCAACACTCAGTTAATGTGTACAACATGTGTATGTTTAACAGCTCGTAAAAGTCATACCGACCAGTCGTCAACTTCCACAAACAAAAGGTGAACAAGACTGGAATGTTGATGTGGGAGCTTTATCTGTGGTTTGTTGACTTTGTAGTGAGAAGTTTCCTTAAGGTGGAACAGGAAGAAAAGATTGGGGTTTTTTTTTGGAAATCTTTTTTTTCTTTTTCCGGCTGTTCATGTTGTCCCACTTGGAACAAACACAACCACATTTTTTTTTTACCTCTGCAAAGGGACAGAACCCATAACATTATGATGCAGAGGGGCAGATCCAGGAATTCATAACTTTCCAACATTGCCAAGACATTTTCCCTAATTTCCCAAGAAATAATCCATATTTTGATGGACAAATCACATGAATATGAGGTGTTTATATCTTTGAATGTGTACAGTATGGAATTGCTGGATCAAAATATGTATTTGTAGGAGGTGATTTTTCTGTTTTATTCCTCTGTATGCTACCTAAGTCGCATTCTCTCTGAGACGACAGAGAAATACAAATACATAGACACAAAACTTGACCTTTGACCCTTCAGACTCATCTCAGGACAGGCCAGACAGTTCGGTCCTGCATCCTTGATGAAGGAGCCCTGCAATGTAGTAAGAAAAAAATAATCCTCATTGTCTGTTCACCAGTTATCCAGTGAAAGGTTAATCCGTTAAACACTGGAGTTCATCCAACGGTTGACAGATTGACTCCCTCACTCACTCACTGGAGGCCGGCGGTAGTCCTGACATGCAAATCAGTTGTCTGACCTGGGCTGGGTCGAAAGACTAATGGAACCATCTAGTAGCTGGTTCCCTCAGAGTAAAGCCAATGATTAGAGGTCCGGGGGGCCGAAACCATCTCAACCTGTTCTCGAACTTTAAATGTGTAAGAAGCCTGGCTTCAAAAGAAATATGCAAATCAGATCATGTTCCATGTCTGGATGTATTTGTTACAACCTGTTTATATCAGATAATGATCAGATAAATCTTAAGTATGAGTGAAATAAGAATGAAATGATCCAGAAAAAAAACAAGACTAAAAATGATTATGATTAAAACTAAAAAAAAAGAAAAAAAAAGGTTGACAAAATTAACACTAATATCTTCCACCTCTCTATAAATCAGGTATCTGATATTGTGGCTCTGAGGCTGCAGGGTGCAGTTCTCCCTTATGGCCACCAGAGGCTCCATAGAGTCTTTGCAGCAGCACCGGGGAGGGGCGCGGCTCTCCGGTCAATGAGTTCCTTGTGGTGTGTAGAACAGTCAGGATTGGTGCCAGAGATGCACACATGCAGCACACACACACAGGCAGTAAAAAAAAGGCAGTGTGACACCATGATAAATAGTCTCACTTTTAGTGCCTGTAATATTTTCAGAACCATGTGCTTGTATCTGATGAAACGTGGATGGAGTGAGACTCGCATTAAAACACACACCTATATCCTGATGTAAAGTAGGCCTAGTGTGCATCAATATCTATGTTTGAATTAAATGTTCCAAATGCAACCAAACTTGATGCTCACAAGACTTAAAAATGACCAATATGGCGTCTTTGCGCATCCATGCATGCACTCACCAAGTCTCCTGTGGTGCTGCTGTGTATTAGGGGGGTACGTTTTGATGTGGGATGTAGGTTTGTGCAGTGACCGGGTTTAAGTTACATGCACAAAGTGCAGGGCGGAGATCTGGGAGCTACGAGCCGAGCCAATCCAATCCAGCGCTGCTTACAGTACTGCTGCGACTGCAACACACATACCGAGTGGGGGAAATGAGGTCGGCTTGGCACCCTGTCAAATTTCTCTCTGTCTGCTCGCTCTCGCCAAGCACAGCGTAGGATACGACACTGCACACACACACACACACACATACACACACACATACGCACACACACACACACACACACACACACACACACACACACACACACACACACACACACACACACACACACTCAGGGGGTTCTGCTCTACTGCACCATTTTAGAAGGCTGGGGGCACAAACGCTCACGCTTACTGCAAAAAAATCACAAATTAATTCTGAATGTAGAGGGATGTAGTAATCGTGCAGCTCATGAGGAGAAGAAGGTTGGTCAGTGGAGCATTCTATCACAATGTGGTTATTTTTAATAGCTGGGAGTCAAATGTCCATCCATCCCCAGTCTGTAGACAATTTGTCTGCAACGTCTGATCAAATGTTCCTAAAGGATCAAAAGCTACTTCTTTGATCAGAGTGAATAAATCCTCTGATTCCCTTACTCTCCTGATGTGGTTTTAAGTTTTCATCGCTTCTATCATGACAGCTGTAGGATTAAAAAAAACCACAAAAAAAAACCCAACCTTTATGTGTTCAAATGCACACAATGAAGCGTCTGATATAATAAATGCTCCCTGCCTGCAGGTTCGGTTATGTAAAACCACAAAACCTGACGTGAGTGACATTTACGTGGCGTCTGAGTGTTGCCTCACAGCTGCTCTCCTGGACTCCAACTCCCACGTTTACACTGAAAACAATCAATTCCCCCCCCCCTCCACCCTCTTCCCTTCCACCTTCCTCCCAACTCACTGCACTGGGGGAAAAAAAAAAAGTCAAATTCAGTTTGGTCGATATAATCCCTCCTGAGTCCCCGTGGTATTTTAAAAGGACACTGGCCCTTACACGAGCTAAGCTGCTTATTATTAATACCGCGGTCGTTCCTTGCCGTTTCTTGTGTTTGTAGTGGACGCGTGTGTGCATGTGTGTGGGCTATATATAGGCTAACTGGGCTAATGAACGGGGATTAGGCAACACGGTGGTGCTGATTGAAAAATGGTGTGCGTCAGAAGGAACAGCAACATGACATATTAGACCCCCGGTTGTTGTGTGTGTGTGGATTACAGCAAGAGCGGTCACCTGACATGAGAGGTGGATCTGAGATGAGAGTGATGGGATAGAAAGAGAGAGGGATGGGTCATTTAGGGAGAAGGCGGGTGAGTGAGAGTGAGGTGATGTAAGGACACGAGGAGGGAAAAAGAGCCGGTGAAAGTACAGTCACATCCTTTCCTTTAAAGGAGTAGTACTGCATATATGTGTGCGTTTGTATTAAGCCTTTAGATGTAGCTGTGGGAAATCTGATCGATTGCCTTAAGTGATGTCACTCGAGTCAGCGTCCGCTATGAAGACTTTAAAAGACATGATTTTACCATATCTCTGCAGCCTCCTGCAGGCTAGCTGCTCGAGGCTACTAGCATAGCATACTCCGTGGTCAAGTTGCATCTTGTTGGCACCAGATGGATGAATTTGTGGAATAAGAAAGCTGATATTTCTGGTTCTGCCACATCGATTTTAATTTCTATGCCCCTGCCAAAGACGGCATAAAGACTTACCCTTGTCCGTCAGTCCCTCTGTATGTAAGGGATCTGACAGAGGGTATGATGTATCCACACGTCCTCAACAAACAACGGACAGCAGACGATGACATTTCATTGCTTTTGAATTTATATTCAGAAGATTGCTGTTGATGTTTTTGTGTTCATTTGTGCACGTGCAGCGCTTAAGTCTAAACGCATGAGGCAGCAGCGTTTAGACAGCTGAGAAAGCAAAAGAAGAAGAAGAGATCAGCTAATCTCGGTGCTGGGTTCAAGTGGGGATCGTTGACAAATGAGTTATGTCAATCATTTTAAGTAATATTCTACAGTGCTTTTAATGAAACGGTATGAGGTAGATGAGGAAAGTTGAAATTGTGATTCTATAAATTGTAAATTAGCTCGCTTGAGCCTCATGCATTTAAGTCAGCTAAAATAATGTTATACTCTGTGTGTTGCAAAATGGTTAAACGTGACGTGCTTCAGACTGTATACATAATTATTACTGCAGCCAAACCCGCAACTGTAATGAGAGCAGCTGATTGGATGATAAAAAGCGAGTGTACGTGCTGAAGTTAGAGTAGAGAAGTGTGTGTGTGTGTGTGTGTGTGTCCCTTTCATAAATGTCTGCTAAATAGTGCAATGTGTGTAATGAATGAGTTCTTCCAGCAGCAAAGGCATCTGTGTCCATGGGCATGAATTTTCACTTTAAAAACCCCAAAAAAACTATTGTAGGTTCTACCATATGATTACAGTTAAATGTTAAATTAATGAAGAGGAAAAGAAAAATGTAGAATTGTACTGCAATTAAGAATTGCTACAAGTACAAAGTAAAGAAGTACAAAAGTTCAAATATTTACTTAACTGCAGTATTTCTGTAAATGTAAAAAGTAGCTTTGAAGGAAAGATTTAAAAGAAAAAGAAAAGAAAGCAAAGCTCTGAGTGATTTATGAACGAACTGATCCGGAGGAAAAGAAGGCGAGATGGCAGGGAGAACAGAAAGGCCTATTGTCAGGAGGACAGACGGATAAAGTTTCTGAGTTTGGACGACACACTAAGCAGGCATTTTGAGATGAGTTTGCTAAAAGCAAATGCTAAAAACTCCTCTTTCAGAACCTCCATTGAGTTCACTGCTCTGCATCACCGAGCTCAACTTACAGCTTGTGATTACATGGCAGACTGGTTGCTGTTGAAGTGACAGCTCTGCTTTCTGGAAGCCCGAGGAGACGAGTGGAGGCTTGTCTGTTGTCCCCTGAAAATCATATCAATGCTGACATTTTATGCTTTCCCTTCTGGCTGAGTTCTGTATTTATAATAAAAAAAAAAAAATGCATGTGAGCGCTTAAAGTGTGCAACCGCCTGTGTGTATTGAACGGTGCACTTGAGCTCTGCTCCCTGACATGCTAATAGCAGGTTTTTCTTCTTCTACAGATGTGTGTGTTTGACTACGCTTCCTTCACATTCTCTCTCACTCACACTGTGTTTTGGAAAATCAAATCAAAGTTGCCAATAGTCGATATCCAGTGTGAATTTAAATCGGAAATTTTTCACAGCCGTAAATTACATGTATTTTATGTTTCCCACAGATGTTTCGTCTTGGCAGCGTGAAGTAACAGTACCTCCATACAACATTTAGAGCCTCATAAGAGGCACTTAACTGTGCTGGAACTCTTACAAACCAAAGTATTTCTGGTGGGTTTGCAGAGTTATAAAGAGTTCCTGTTTTAGTATGTAAAATTTACAGCCATGGTAATAGCTCTGTGAAGCTGCATTTAAGCTACATGCTAATATTAGCATATATGTTCATATATGTATCATGTGATTAATGCATGTGCCATTTAGCTGTAAACAATTATGCGTTAATGCACGCGATTAATCTGGAAACGTTCAAGCGTTAATTTCTGTTTAATGCGAATGAATCAAAGCACCAAATTTGACCCCAATTTCTTCCCGTATTTCCACTGAAACATTTGGTAAACACCTCCCCGGGTGTGTTGAACAACAAATTTAGTTTTAAAAAGCTTCGAGATGGAAGTTTAGATAAAACCGAAGTTGTGCGCGCATTGCATTCGAGCCATTGGTACTGAAATTCATTGCACACCCTCTCAGCTCATGTTTTTATTGGTTCTATGCCATAAACACCTTCTTTTCAACCTGTAGTGAGATACGACACATTTATTGGCCAAATCGTCACACAAGCAAATAATACCTGTAAAGCGAATGGAACTTCCTTCCTATGACGAGTAGTTTAAGGCTCTATTAAACTTTAATGCACATGCACAAGTTAACACACCACATCTGTCGATCTGAACTGGCGGGGAAAGAAATGTCAAAAACGAGAGCATTCAATTCAGCCATTGGCCACAAACTCCAAAGCAGCCGCAGCGTTTTCTCCAGAGTTATGGCGCTATGCGGCCCCCTATAATTTACCTTCTGTCGGAGCACGTAGGGACGTTCGCCCGGCATTCCTCTGCCGGCCCACCACAACACATGAAAGCTTCGGCTACAGCTGTTCTACGGGGGGGGGAAATGAGTCCCAGATGGCAAAGTGTTTTGTGTGTATGTGTGCGTCTGTGTTCCTTGCCACATAAGAGAGTGCTTTTACTGTACAAGTGGCCTGAGTCACATCCCTGGGGTAATGTGGGGAAGACTATTGCGGGATCACGGGGGCGGGTGGCTGTAACTCACTGTATGTGAATGTTTCCTTTCCATAGAGCAGCTGGTATGCACTGGACATGTGTGTGTTAATCCAAAGAGTTCTCACCATTCCTTCTCTGGACTCTGCATAAAATTACACAAGACAGCAGCAGGAAGAACTTTACAACCTTGCGATTGACTAATTGCCAGCGCTGCTCGACGTATGAGCTGCATCATGCACGCTCAATACAGCTCGAAGCCTATTGATTACTCAGCTGCAAAAAAGCTTCCATTCTGCTGTTTAACTATGAATGTCAAACCATGCAGGATATCCTCTGGAAGGATGGGATGATGCTAATGGTTGGAGACAGCAAACCCTTTATACTATGCATGTCTAAGTTGCTTAATTCATCAGTCTGCCATTCATCCATGCAGCAATACCAACACAGTAGTCTTGTCTTTTGGAAAATCTGTTAATATCGACAGTGTTTATAAGCTGAACGAGCCACGTCAACCAAGCACAAAAATAAGTTCCAATAGACTGTAGTCTACTAGCAGCATATCTCTATTCTTAAAGTCTTGTGCAAGCATCAGAATAAGCTGGAAGGGGAGTTCTACTGCAACACAGCACCTGCAGAATATTGGAACGCCCATTGTCGTGTTGAATGGTGATGATGATGTGGTTTATATGTGTGTGTGTGTAAGCATACAAGGTTAAAAATACTATTTGATTAGCAATTAGTTGTGTCTTTGGTTACATGATCCTACAAAGACAATTTGCTCTGATAGTGAATCCCAGTGAAGCCAAAATCAAGTGGCTATTGACAACAACGCAAAATAGCCTGAATTCATCGATCAAAAACAGACAATTTAACAGTTTCATCAACCTTACTGGATACAGAGGTGAGAAGGTAAGCAAGGATTGAACTTCTCCTTTAAGCTCTTCTTTACTTCTTCCGTCACTTTCTGTGTGCACAACACGTTTTGCATGTGAAGCAAATACCTCAGAGAACAGATATCATTGCATGGTGTCTGACTTTGGGCGAGGCGGGGTTCACCCCTGGACAAGTCACCAGTTCATCCCAGGGCCACATGTAGAAAGACTCACACTCACTTTCAAGCCTACGGTCAATCTACAGTCACCACTTCACTTATATTGCATGTTTTTGGTGGTGGGCGGAAGCCGGAGAACCCAGACGGAACCCACAAAGACACGGGGAGAACACGCAAACTCAACACACAAAAGTCCCAGGTCCTCAGGTGGATTTGAACCCAGAAGTTGCAGAAAAAATGCCTGTATTGCGTAGGGACTCAATGAATCATGTGCATGTGTGAGTTTTATCTCCGTCTTCCCTGGACTTTCATTCTGGTCAAAGTTCAGGCCACATGAGCTGTTTCTTTACAACCTCCAGTACATGACTGTTTTCACTTAAAGAGGCCCGGAGAATGCTGGCGAGCAGGACTACCAACGTGTTTGAGAGGTCAAAGGTTTCTCGTGTGCTGGTATGGTGCCTTCCAGTTAAGAGATTAGGGAGAGCTGGGAGCATGGAGGAACTGGAGGCAGGGCGGGAAATAACAGGCATCACACCATGTAATCCGGTGCTCAGGGAATTCTGGTGGAGTTAAGCAAGAAGGTGAAAGTTCAAGTCTTGCAATCAGACAGCTGGGTGGTTATTCCTCCCCGACAGGAAGACAGAGAATGTCTTTGGCCTTCAACATCGTCAGAGATCGATGATGCTGATCAAACCATTTTCTTTAGTTTTTTAGCTTTCCAAGTTTTTGGGCACTTCCTCAATCTTTTCTTTCCCAACATAAGGCCCTTAAAAAAATGCATGTAAATACATTTTAAATGCGGTTTTTAAGCTGTTAAGCTAAAACACAAACTTATTATGAAATCGGGTTTCATTACACGTACAGTACAAGAATCTCTGCAGATTAGCCTTTCTCGGATCTCAAACATGAACACAATACAAGATTTGAAACTAATGAGGCATCACACGGTACAGGATTTCATTAACATTCTTGTGCCCAAGTGAGATCAGGAGGTTTAAGACTGGATCTGTAAATGCCTCGCACTACCAGATAATCTGGGTTGACCATCGGGATCAACCAAAGTTCCAGACCGGATTTCTCCTCCGATTGTCGGGATAACTGAATCGAGGTGACATCGGCCTGATTCTCCAATAGTAGGAGCCCGACTTAAGTGTTGAAAGATTTCTTTGAGTCGGTCTTCAACAAGTTTACAGTCACAAGAGAATTCCAAAAGACCAGAAAAACATCTTCATTCCTTTTATTTATTCCTTTTTTTCTATTCCATCTTTGAGATAAACTCTCTACTTATAATATGTTAATTCACCTTCAATCTACATTTTCAAGTGAGTGGACTGAACTTTAATTGACCCCAGGGCTGCAACGCACAAAAACCTTCAAAACAGATCCCATTACAGCAAAGTTATGGCACATAAAGTGGGTAAATAGGAAGAGTGATTACCACCTTTGAGTATTAAATTAACCAGACCCTTAAGAAATTCTCACTCTCGGTGCAGCCCACTCTCACCTCTAAAGTACCGTGACAAAACTGTCCTCGCCTTTTCTCCTCTGAGACCTGTCAGCGAGAAAGACGCCACTTGTTCAGCCTCACAGCAGCGAGACGGTCAGGCGCCACGTTAGTGGCTTCTGCGTCTAGACACAGCCAACAAGCCTGCTTTTCTCCAGTCTGTAAAACATGGTGTGAAAAGTAAAGTGCAACTTTATATTGCGCTCACACACGGTGATGTCACCTCGCCGCTGCCCGGACAACTGCAGCCCTTATTTGCATTTGGTTTTTCAGCTGACAGCATCTTTTAAAATCTTTCCCACATAGCATCAGACAAAGATCCTGGTTGGTTTTTCTCATGTTTTTTTTTTGTTTGTTTTTTTCCTCTTCCGTCCGTCCCTTTTCTTCTTTTTCAATTACTTTTAACTTTTATCTGCACTTGTTAGCCCACAGCACCAACTCTTTTTTCACACACACAAACAGCACACAGCTTGGACACAGAGGCCTCTGTGTTCTGGAGACAAAAGCTCCTCTTTCTCCAGAATGGGAGCCGAGCTTCCGGTTGAAGCTCACTGTGTCAGAGGGGAGAGGAAGGGCAGATGATGGGCCAAGAATACGATATGTGCTGTATGCGTGTGTGCAAATTTACATCTCTTCATTTATCGGTGTTTTGATCCCACATGCTACGAATGTGAGCTTGAATATTGATACCGTAGTTCAAATCCATTAATGTAATTGTGTCTCTCCATCTCTCTCCCTGGAGCTTTCCCTCCCAGTCTGTGTCAGGGTGGTCCGCCGGCTGGGTGAGGGCACTGAGTTTGTGTCAGCCTGGTGTGAACCGGTTAGCCGCCCCCCTGCAGATCCACTAAATTGATTGGTCGCCAGGGAGCGATGGGAGCGAGATCAGTTCTCACCATTTAATGCAGAGATACAAGCGCTCTCCCTCTCTTTCTCTTTGTCTTCCTCACCCGTTTATCCACCTCTTTTACTTCCGTCCAGCCCCCTTCATCCTGTTTTTCTTTTCTTTTCTCGTCTTTTCAAAAGTTTCTCTTCTGTCCTCTCTTTTCAAAAGTTATTCCCCTTAACCCTTTTCTCTGCTCTCTTTCCTTTATCCTCTATTATTCACGTTAAGTATAAACATCCAGATGATAAAATGATGGCGATGCAGACAGTTGTCATTGTTTGAATTAAAAACATTAGTGTCGACTGGATAAACAACAACTCTAATGGAGGATTCAGCTTAAGTCTATGGCTTCGTGTGTTTGCATGTGGAAATAGTAGTCAGTGAGTCATAATGCGATTTGAGGGGTGTGATTTAATGTTTAGCTGTCGTTCCTTGACATTCGCAGCCCTCAACTGCAGCATTAGTAGAAGTGAAGGGAGGGTGGAAACACAGTGGTCCATTCAATCTGCCTCATGCAAGTGTTTTCTCAAGGAGAAAGAAGCCTCAGATCCCCAAAAGAACAATAGTAGCGTCAGAGGCAAACAGTCACTATACAGTATTTAGACAGTTTAGTGATGACAGTGAACTCATGAACTTAAACTTTAATGGATAATAGATCATTCCTGGTCATAAAATGTGTCTTAAAAAGTTTGTTGCATCCATTGAATACAAGGTCATGTGTTTTGGCTTATAGGGGTTCCTCAGGGTTAAATTCTCGGGCCTGTTATATTTTCTCTCGGAGCATACATTATCTGCCTGGCTTTTTCTTTTCTCACTTCTACGCTAATGACATGCTGCTTTATGTGGTTTTAGCCACATAAAGCCCGTAACAACACGTTTTAATACCAACATTTTGTTGCTTTTAACGTCAGGTACATATTGGATTTAATGAGCTCTTGCTTAGGGTTAACTATGGGGTTGCTTTTTCATATCCTTTTTAATCCGACAACAGTGAAATACAGAAATGAATAGAAAAATAAAAACCGAATAAAATATTGGCTTGATAATTGTTACGTATGAAGCAATGGTTGGTTTTTTTTATAAGAAAAAAATCCTACTCAATTACTGTAACGGACAGTGACAAGAGCTCCTATTTGCTTTTCCACTTTCCACCCATTGATCGGTGTCTGAGGCTCACCATAAATCTGCTGCGGCCAACAAGAATGAAGATTGCAGGTGGCCAACCCTGCACAAATATAACCCAGTAAGCCCAAATCAATGGGTCTAATACCACATCCATCAATGCAAACAGACAACAGTAGAGTCAGTGTTTTCACAGTAGAAACTTGTGTCCATATATAATATGATGATGATGAAAACATGAGGTTTATGGGATAATCTGCAGGTGTGTTCCATTAACTGTACATGTTGTGAAACAACTGTTTGTGCATACGTCTACCTTTTGCAAGTGGGTGTTTTCATGTATATACACTGTGGGCACATGTGTGTCAAGCATATGTTTGTGTGTGCATGTGTGTGGCTGTGGACCAGTTATTGGGACACGCTGTGGAGGTGTGTCTGTTGGTTTATTGGTTCATACTCACTCCAAACACACTCACACACAGTGTAGTAACTCCACTGTTTTCATCCTGAGATGTTGTTCACACATACACTCACATAGCACTATGACACCTCCCTGCAATTAGCTGGTGTTAGCATAAGCTGCTGTAAACTAGTGTAATCCCTCTTCTTAACTGTTTAAACACCTCCTGCACAGATCCTCCCATACAGACTGCTAGCTTTGCATTTGCATTCTGGCATTAGCCTCAGAAGTGTGCAGGGAGTATAGATAGGGATTCAGTAATAGCCATGCTTCCAATTATAATACCATGCAAATAATATAAATTATAATTCATTTAACTTTAACCATCTTTCATGGATATCTTAAGTGAACATGGAAATGTTCCTATTGCTTTTTTTTTTTTTTTACATTTTAATGTGATTCTTTAATGGCATATGTCTGTTCTTCGCCTTTTATTGGATGCCTCTTCAATGCTTTTCCTTGCATTACAATTTAAAATTCCAACTTTCTTTATGCAACATAAATATGAATACATGAATATCTACAGGGATGTCTAATGAAAGGTTTCCATATGGGATGTCCCTGACGTGTGTGGTTGGGGGAAGAAACCTGTGTAGTCAGCGGGGGAAAGGAGAGAGGTGGTGCATTAAGGCGAGGCTAATTTGTTTGTGATTGGCATTGATTAAAGTCAGTCCCAGGAGAGCTGTGAAAACACACAGGGACTCATTCATGATATGTTACAAAAGCTGTCTCTCTGTCAGTTGTTTCCATAGAGAAATGTACGGCAACCATAATGACTACTGTTGATGATTCACATAGATGTGTTTGGAATATTTTAGTGTTTAATGTTCAATGAAAATATTCAGGATCCCTGACCACTGGTTCATTTCAGTGAAGACGTGAGGAAGAAGTTATTTAAGCTGTCTATTAATTGCAATTCTTGTTGACAGCATCGTTGACAGTCCCTAAATAACAGGAGGCACCACCTCAGTACTTAATTGTTGTGCGTGGAAAGTTTTGTGAAAAAATATTAAGAAGTTTTTAAGATATGCTCCGATAAATTAACCCAGAAAGTAGAGTGAAATATGTGCTTTAAATTAAGACATAAAGGTAAACAAAGAAAATGATACATTCCTACTGAACAACTGAACTTTAGCTACAGAAATATTTTTTTAGGAGTAATATTTGAACTGCGCTGAACACAAAACAGGTCATGCCGTCACATTAATGACTAACACATTTATTCTATAGTCAGGGGTTGGTATGTCACTGCCTATATGAGGTGAGAGGAGTTCAACAAAGTGCCACTTGTCTATTTGCTGTTAATATTCCCACAACATAACCTGTAACTCTAAACCCCAACTTCATATTTTCACAAGGTCAGAGGTCTTACAGGCAGCGTCAGCAGACCACCTATTCAGACATTCATCTTTAAATGGAGAATTAACAATGGATCAATTGAATCAATCAGGATGACTGCATTATGCTTTATACTGAGTCAGTGACTGCACACGTTTGTGCCCATGTTAAAGAAGGCGGTCATGTGTCAACAGCCGGGTCGGTGCAGTGATCTTCTTGACCCTCCTGCCATGGGAATCGATGTCAGCCTAAATGTTGTGTAATTAGTCATCTGTTTTCTATCAACTTTGGAAATGTGCATTTAAACGTAGCAACCAGCTGAGAATGGACTCTTTTCTTTAGGATTACACCGCAAAACTTTATCACACTAACTGCTGGCAGTGGTAAGAAATATAATAAGTTTGTTGTCACTATATAGCCAACGCTCAGACAAAGCTGTGTATTATAAATTGAACCCCTTTTGCCTAAGTTTAGAATTAAAGTGAAAATTATTATGAATATTAATTATTATTATCTCTTGGTATATGCTGCATATATATATATCTTAAAAATACAGCAAAATTAGATTTTTTATATGGAAAAAATAAAACTATTAAAATGTTTTTGATGATTTTGGGTGTCCACCTAACTTACACATTAAAAAACTCACAATCACATAAGCATCTGTCTTTGCATCCACACTTTGATTCTGAAAATCAGCTCAGTAGTTTCAGCCTAATTAGGGACGATGTTGATGAATGCCCCATTTCGCACTGTGAGGGAGAGTCAAACACTTTTAGATCTTCCTGTTAACTAAATTTAAAGGCTGTATGTAAGCCACGCCCATTTTTGAGCGATCCAATGACAGCTGAAGAATCTAATTTAAATGTCTTGTGTAATAATTTTCTGTTTAACTTGTAAACATGTCACTTTATAGTTGATAAAGATACTCTATAACTTCCATTTCACTTTAACTTTAGTGCTACAGCACAGGCGGCAACTGATTCTCAAGTTTCACTTCGGCATATACTATATTTGTGTCATCGCCATAATGACTTAAACTTTATGTGGAACTCTCAAAGGTTAAAAATGTCCCATCTGCATCTCCATCTGTTCATCTACAAATCATC
This sequence comes from Chaunax sp. Z400, assembly GCA_037577475.1. Taxonomy (NCBI): domain Eukaryota; kingdom Metazoa; phylum Chordata; class Actinopteri; order Lophiiformes; family Chaunacidae; genus Chaunax; species Chaunax sp. Z400. The sequence goes on from CM075204.1 coordinate 19,591,790, forward strand.
AGCATATATTTAAAGAGGGCAGAAGCAGGGTGGAGGCTAATTCCAGTATGTACCTTGATTAATGAATGCATCGGTTGAATCGCTGATGTCTTGAGCACAGAATAGCAACAGCATCTCACTGTATAAACACTTAGGAGAGCATGACCCATCCTATTTTCTCTACACTCCTGCTGCTCGTTTCCCAGTTTTGGCAGAAGGAATACATTCTATGACCACCGGAGCCAAAAAGTAATGTTATTTTTTGCATATATTGCAATTCATTTATGTACTTAATGCATGTATAAGTTGTTTTTATTTTAGGTTTAGTAAGGAAAGGCTCTTCTAAATAGTACTCTGGGAACTCTTGAGGAGACTCTGGGGAAGAAAAGACCCCTTTTGAAAGACCTGGATGGGATTCTTGCACAGGGGGTGACAGTAAATGGGTGTTTTCCTCACCCATTTCATTGCATTTGCATTAAACTAGTCACATAAACAGTTTAGGAGTAAACTGCAGATTTCATCATCTTTAAAAAAAATCCTATTCCTTACGTCTAATTGATGTTTGTTTTGCTTTCCACATATGCTCACATGTGTTTACGCTGTGCATTGTGCTTGCATTGCTCCGTCTGAACAACATGTTGAGGCAAGACGAGTAAACGCTGATGCAAACAGATGCTTTCCTATAGCCTGAGCTTTGGGAACTCTTGGCACAAAACAACCCTGATGCAACTCGTAGCGTTGCCTTAGCTCTCCATCACCAGGCTCTCCTCACACACAACCATCTATCCATCCCTGACAGAACAGGAGGAGGTCCCTTTAACGCTGTTGGTCCCTATCGCTCTTGTTAATCTGTCTGAAGTGACAATCCCAATAATGCCTTTTACGCCCTGAGTGTCCTATGTGTGTTTAAAATATTGCAGTTAGAGAAGTGCAAAAAGGACCAAATAATGTACACAAGGCCCTAGAGACAAGTCGGGGCGCCGCAAGTGTCTCCCACACACGAATGCACATCCATCCTGATAATGCATTCATCGCAGACATCACATTAGCCGTTTCCCTCTGGACATCCACCATTAGCGGGTCTATGAACCCTCACCCCGCCTTTCTCCTCCCGTCTCCCCCCTCATTCATCCTCTCCCCTTTTTCCCTTCATCTGTCTTTGCCACTTCAGGTTGCAAAGGGGCCCTTTTTTGTCTCCTCTCTTGTTCATGATCTGGGGACTTTGGGGGATCATGTAGCGAGAACATGTGGAGAAAAAGCATCTCATTACGCGTCGCATGCTTTGTACGTGAGCCGATGGGTCCCAGCTGGGTCACCAACATGTTGGTTCAACAAGGCAGCGCGTATTGTTGGCAGCGGCAAAAAATAATGGGTGGAAAGGTTGAGGGAAGGTGTGATGAAGAGAGTTAAAGAGCCACAAAGAAGAAAGTGTGGAGGTTAAAGATGATAAGATGAAACAGCAAAGACCCCCATGGGAAGAATGGGTTATCTCAGATACTAATCTAGTAGGATTCAGCAGGGAGACATCGATTACAATGAAGCAATAAATAACATTAAAAGGAACAGAGGCAATAAAGAGAGTGAAAAATGTTGATGCCTTCTGTGCAAGCGTGCATATCTGCATAAAAAGATGTAAATTAGAGAAAAGAAGAGGAAAAAGAAAAATATTCCCATCAGTTCCTCAGTGAGAGGATGTCTCCCTTCCTTTTTTATGTTTCATCTTCATCGCTGCACACCAGAAACGTACAAACGAAACGAGCACCAAACTAGGAAAAAAAAAAAAAATCACACAATTAATTAAACAAATTTGATGCTGCTCACAGGAGCCTCTAGCGAGGAGTAAAACCGACCCTGCGCTAATTGTGGCTCATTAAGTGGTTTTCCACAGCGTCATGTGACAGCTCAGAACTTCTTTGGAGATGCTAATAAACAGAATTCATTACAGAAACAATAGGAAAGCAGTAATTAGCCAGATTCAGTCTAACAGAGTCAGCTGATGAATTACAAACAGCAAGGGGCCAAAAAAACGAGCACAAGAAGCCTGAGTGGGTTTAAACTGAGAACACGCTGACAGCATGGTTTATTTTATATATCTAATATCAAACAAGCTGAAAAAAATCTACATTAATAGGTTTATTTTCTTTTTTTAATAGAAATTTACTGTTGTTTTTATCACCTGTGTTTTTTCATCTGTTCTATGTCAGTGTTAATTTTGATGATTTTGATGATGATACTGTATTTTCCCCCAATTGTAGTTGGATCCACTCCATTATCCAGATCCACTCCAGAATTTGATGATTTTTTTCCATGAGAACATGAGAAATCTTATTATTCTACATAGAGGTGAAATAAGTGGTCAAAGCCCTTTTCCCTCATACAGAATCTCATTTCTTTTCTTTTTTCATCATCGTTTCATGACATTTATTCTTCCTCTCTACTATTTCTTCCAATACATTCATGTTACATCGACTTGATTTCACTCTGTTTTCCTTCGAGCTGCATTTTACCGGCATCGTTTCGCCTCCCTGCTGCTATCCATGCATACATTAGCGCTCTACCTACAGGAGTTTCTCTGATTTATGTCTGCTAAAGGCTGGAGACTGTCAGTATATAACAAACTAAAGCAGATCATTACCGCTGCAGTTGAAATGTGACAGTCGCCGATTTCAGTTTAGAAAGAAATTTCTCATCTACTCCTATTCTGGAAAGTAATAAACTCTGAAAATAGAAGCCCGTATTTACACTACATGCGATTTAATGCAAAGCATTCAGTCATATAACATGTTTCCTGTGTCTGTCATCTTCATATCGGTGCAGCAACATGATGCAGTATTTACATTTCAATAAAAATCGACAGAGCCCCTGCATGGCAGTGCTGTGAGCTTACATGCAGCTGTGTTTATAGCCCTTATGGGCCAATATGAACCCGCTGTATAATTTAATATTAGACTGATAAACATGTACTGCACAATAACCTGAGATCGGTGTAATCACAGGCATGAGGGCAGCATCCCCCCCCCTTTTTTTAAATTGCACCACATCAGCGGATATTAGCATCCGCATAGCGTTATATTGTGAGAGCCGCTCCCCAGGTCCTGTAAAAGTGTTAGCAGAGCACCATGCTGACGACGCCTGCACCCCGAGGAGAGGCAACATCTGGCCGAGAGAAAAGAGAGACAAGAAAGAGTGTGACAATGGAGATATATGCACATTAGATGCACATACAAGCTGATGTTGGCCACGCCGGTGTGCGTGACAACATGTGTGTGTGAGTGTGTGACAGAGACACACACATGGAGATGTATAGAGGAAGCCACATGGTTCCAAGCCCATTAAGCTGCTCATTAGAGAGCCAGTCACAGATGGTGCTGCTCTTTACACCACCCTGGAAATGGCCTCAGAAAGCTTCCCATAGTCCCCTACAGCTATACAGCCCCTGTCCCGCCTTCCCACACACACCCTCTCCTCACCCGAGGCCCACTATACACATGTGTAATGTGTGCTGGTGTTTTAGAGCACAAACTGGAGATCTTTAAATGCAGATTAACTCCTTCCTGTTATTAAAGTCGTTAAGTCTTGTTTTATGATCTTCGTATTGTGTCAGAAATGAGTTCATTGTGATGTTTGTCACGTTTTCATCTTTTCAGCATATGATTCCTGTAAGTCGCCGTTTCAGAGCGTTCAAGGCCTGACCAGGACAATTAGGAAAGATCACAGTTATTCAGCAATATATTCGGTTCTCTTATGCTCACAAGATCGGCATTTTGATTTGTTGCAGCAGGAAACCCAGTGTTAACATTACTATGTGTCATTATGTGGCCCCAGTGTGTGAAAAGTGAAGCTAATGCTGTGTTCATGTCCATCCATCCATCCATCCATCCATCCATCCATCCAAACAATCGTTTTCCTCCACTTATACAGGGTTGGGTTGCCGTGTCATCATGCAAATCATGGTATTCCAGACATCCTTACCCCCAGCAACACTTTTCAGCTCATCTTAAGGGATCCAAAGGCGATGACTGGACAGATAAGAAATGATCAATGTCAATTTATTTGTACTGGAAAAAAACTGGAAAAACACTGAAAGAAAAAGAAAAATCGGGCCTAAAAATTGGGTCTAATCTGGAAAAGCCAGAGAGAAAAGATGTGTTTTAATTGCGATTTGAACACAGGTAGTGACATTAATGAGGGGATCTGGAGAGGAAGATCATTCTCTGCCTTAAGTGCTAGTCTCTAGCTGGAGCTGGGCACCTCCAAGAGCTGCTGGTTCAATGACCTCAGCAGGAAGACTCTGAGAAATAAATTGAAATAAGATAGTTTTTAATCCCTCCAGCGAGTTCTGGGTCTCATCGGGGATGGGTCTCGCGCCAGAATAAAATGTTTGTGTGGATCTGGATAAAAAAAGGGAGGATCCAGGAATTTATTTTCTTACTCTCTTTAACATCGTGTTTTTTTTTTCTTCTTCTACATTTTCTTCAATTTCTCAGTCAGGTTTATTTAAGGGGTTGATGTCTGTGAGTCTGTGCAAGTTGGTTCAAATGCGTTGTCATAGAGGGGAGTCTGTCCTGATGGTTACAGGGCTTTTGGATAAGGCTTGTTTGGATTGAAGGGGACTGTTGGGCCGTGGAGGAAGTGCACTCTTTACTGCGTACCATTCTAGTTCTGTCTTTATTTGAGGACACTTGTAAGCTAAGAATGTAACTGTCTCGTAAATAATAATAATAATAAGAGTTATCATTTTTTGCTACAGATGCAATAGATGCTTTATAGCAATTTGAAGACGTGTCCTAACTTGGTAGCTGAAGCTTCAGGGTGGACATGTGATGCTGACAGTATCTGTGACAGATGGGAATGAAGGAAAGAGCCGTTGTGGGTCCCTTCAGAGCAGGACTCAGAGGGGAAAACAGGGCCAAACATCTTAACCCAGATAATTCCCCAGCCAAACAGCTGGCCCCCCGCACTGCTGGCAGACTCCGCTAGATTGGACATATGCTCTCGTTTCTGTCACTGTCCGCTCCATAAAGTTGATGCATCATCTCAGGGAGGAGCGCGGCTCCATCGTGCCTCCGTGGATCAGCATTGTTTGTGTATGTGTGTGTGGTTGGGAACGTTTAAAGATTGCGCTCACCTTCAAACCGGAGGAGGCTGCGGCGGCGTGATGCTCAGAGGGGTGTGAGAGGACGAACGACGTTTCATGCCTCCATTATAGATGTCTGGTTTCTGTCTGTCAGGAATGAAACATCTCTATTAAAGGCTGTGATGAGACAGTAAAGGCCTGATATACGGCCGCCCGCTCTATCAGAGATGAAATTCCTCATCTGCTCCAGTTCTCCGCTTGAGAGCCCCGCAGTCTTCTCTCCCTCGTTTCATCGCCCCATATCTCCCTCCGAACCCCTCCTCCTCCCACCTGTCCCTTCTGCTCCCCTTTCTGTCTCCCACTGATTGCCTTATTTCTTTTTTATCTCCAGTTTTCTCTCTCTTTCCCTTGTTTGCATTATTTTTCTCCTTCTCCATCCCTCCCTTTCTATCAGTATTTCTCGATTTCCCCTTCCATCCTTGCTTTATCTCTCCTTCACTCTTGTCTTTCTTGATCAATATACATCTCTCACTCTCTCTGACAGCTTCTTTCTCTCTGTCTCCTCCCTGTTTCTCTGCCTGTGGGGGGAGACAGGCCTGTAGGAGCGTCTCTTTCTCTCTCTGCTCTTCTGTCCCCAGGGCGAGCAGCTGTGATGGGTCCTAATGCACTATTGATCCCTGTCACCTCTCAGAATATACCTGCTGATGCACACATGGGCACTCTCACATGCACACTAACATATGGACCCTATAGAGCCAAAATAAAACAGGTGTGTGCGTCTACTCCCACAAGTGCATTGACATGCCCCGACCACAAGAGCAAGACATTCTTATTCAGTACACTGTGTGAGCACATGCATGGACCTTTTCATCTGCTCCGCCTTGCAGCCAGCAGTGGAGGTGAAACAGAGAAGTAATGTCTGTTTAAAGGGTTGGGATAGAAGCTATGTCGAGCTGTTAGGCCCCAGACCAACGTGAAAGAACTGGCGGCGCAGAAGATGAACTCTTGCATCGCCTCATCTGTGATTGGGTGACAAGTTGCACTTGAAAACACTGCAAAGACTGCAGCCTATAGCATACATCCTCTGTTGGTGCCGTTGCTATAGCTAACCAGCTAAACTGCCTGCTGCTGTTTGTGCTTTGACTGCATTAAAATGATGACAACTCTGGTTTCAGGCGAAAGCTGTAACTTACATTAAAAATGAATAAAATCAAATATGAAAAGTGAAACAAAGCCTTGAAACGGCACCGAAGAACCCAGAATACATATCATTTAAGCTCATTTAAGATCCTCTAATGTGTGATCCTGTCATTAAATCTAAAATTGCTCATTATCGCTCCATGCTTACATTGAAGTGTAACCAATTTTATGCTATAGATATCACATCATCACCATCATTTCTTACAATAAAGAGAAAAAAAATCAAACATGAAAATTGAAATAATGCCTTGAAATGGAACTGAACAACATAGGATAAATATCATTTAGGATAATCATAGGATCCTCTAATGTGCACTACTATCATTAGATATAATATTGCTCATTATCGCTCCATGCTTACATTGAAGTGTAACCAATTTGCATTAATGCTTTGTTTCAAGCATCGTTCCCCGACTCCGACCCCTTTTAGGCTGAGAAATTACTTCTCTAAACCCACGCGAGAACAATATTCCAGGGAAAAGACCCATTTATCCCAAACAGTATGTCATAGTAATCCAGCTGTCGCACACAACAAAGATGTATACCATCTAGAAAATAGGAAACCTCATGAGATATGGTGTTCATGTCCTCGCCGACTGGAGGGTGGGAGGAATAATCCATTGTCTTTGCATCGCATGAGAAACACAAGCAGCGCACTGTGGAGGGAATCTTTGACAGAGGCTGAATACTCAAGCAGATGGATGAGGAGTAGGCAGTGCGTTCATTTCTCAACATGATCCCATGCTGGATAAATGTGAGGTGATGCCTGAGGTCTTAAGAGATATGAAGGTATGGATCCAAACTGATTTATGATGCACCACAGAGACAAAGAATGCAATGTATGCAAAAGCATGCCCACTGTCCCTTAACACCACTATGTGTAATTTAAACCTGCAACTAGTTCATTTCAAGTTTCTTTTGCTTTAATGCATCATTATGAAGTAAATGCTGATTGCACAATGTAAGGGTATAGAATAATGACATCATCGGTGTTGAGATTGGTTGTAAATATCCCTCACTTTGACTATGCGACTTTGCCACTGGCTGGAATCTCTCAGAAAAATGAAAGCTGACTGATCCAGTCAGGAATGCAGTTGGTATTCATGTCAACCCATATAGAAGGCCAAGTCTACAGGTTGGTTAAAAATAAATGTCTTCTTCTGCATGACAAAATAATCCCAACTCTAGGTCCACTTTGTAGATTTTTGTTTTGAGCTTTTCAACCACATCTTGTTGTCTTTATGTCAAGATGAAATAACAGTTATGTAAGACACTGGTCGTACTTGGAGGGGGGTGATCATGTCTCATGTCTTATGTTTTAAAATTGTTGATTGCAATTCTCTGTAGCCCAAGGTGATGTCTCCAGATAAATTATATCTGACCAGCAGCCCATAACTGAAACATAAAAATGAACAAGTACAGAAAATTCTCACATATAAGAAGCTGGGACAGGCTATATGGCTTCACAAGAAGACTTGAGTTTAAATTTCTGTTGAAGGTCCTGCATTCACACTTGGTTAAGCTTTAATCAGTGGGGTTGTGCCTCTGAAACGCATTTACAAACGTACACTTACATGTATGATGCCGGTCTGGTCGTGTGATAATTGCGTAAATGGAGGACGTATCTTTTGCTCTGCTCTTTCTGATGGATGACTCTTAGTCATCGTATGCAGAGATCAGTGAACACTCCGGGCTTCCAGCAGCCCTGCTGAATTAATGGCTGCTGGGAGTGCAGCAATAGAGCCTTGGGATCAATACATTACACTGAAGATGCTGAGAGAGAAACACTCCGCCTGTGGTTGTGCTTGAAAGTGTGTGAATGTTTGCCTGTGCATCCCTCTGAGTTTTTGTGTCTATGAGCACATATCTGTGGATTTATGTATTTCTGTGTGCACAGATGTCAGTAGCAGTGGTTATCCGTTTTGTGTTGTGTATTACAGGTCAAAACTCTGTTGACACAGACAAATCAAAAGCTTTGACTTCTCCTAATGCCCACTCTCCCTCGTCAGCGTCTTCCAGGCAGAGACAGCAAATCATTACCTCTTTGTTTTTCTGCCTTCTCTCCTTCTATTCCTTCTATTCCTTCTATTCTATCTATCCAAAGTGCTGCTGTGGCAGTGTGCGGGATTAATTAGTAAACAGAAAGTGCTAAGTGGAAAATCTTTGCAGCGACAGACGCAGTTTGGTTACAATGATTGATGGAGAAGGTAAAACGTGCGAGAAGTGCTACACTTTGTGTTGCTCATTAATGAATTAAGGAGAAGATGCTGGGACCGGATCCTGGAAAAATGACCAGCTCACAAACTCTGCCAAGTCATGTGGAAGAGAGGCTATGCTAGAAAAAGTTCTCATTTTACAGTCATTTATTCAATTTAAACTTTAAACACAACTTCAGTTCTTCAACAAGGCCGCCCCATGTCTCCGATCCTGTTTGGGATATTCATGGAGAGGATCTCAAGCGAGGAGAGTGTCTGGTTTGGGAAGCTTGGAATGGGGTCTCTGCTCTTTGCAGATGATGTGGTTCTGTTGCCTTCATCAGTTCATGATCATCAGCACGCACTGGAATGAGAGTCAGCACCTCCACATGTGAGACCATGGATCAGAAATCGGTGGACTGCTCCCTTCAGAATGGGGGTGAATTAAATACTCAAGCAAGGGAGTTTAAGGATCTTGGGATGGGAAAATGGACCGTGAGTTGGACAGGCAATTTGGTGCAGCATCAGCAGTTTTGTGGGTGCTGTATCAAACCGTTGTGGTGAAGAGAGACCTCAACCGATCTAAGTTCCAAACCTCACCTATGGTCATGAGCTCTGGGTAGTGACTGAAAGAATAAGATCGTGGATACAAGTGGCTGAAATGAGTTACCTTTGTAGGGTGTCTGGGCTTAGAGATAGGGTGAGGAGCTCAGACATCTGGAGGGAGCTCGGAGTAGAGCCCCTGCTCCCTCACATCAATAGGAGTCAAGTTGAGGTGATTCGGGCATTCGATTAGGATGCTTCCACGGTGCCTTCCATTGGAGGTTTTCCGGGCACGTCCAACTGGGAGGAGACCCCGGGGTAGACCCGGAACTCGCTGGAGGAATTACATATCTCACCTGGCCTGGGAACGTCTTGGGATCCCCCAGGAGGAACTGGAAAATGTTGCCGGTGGGAGGGGCATTTGGAATACCCTTCTTCGTTTGTTGCCACCGCATCTTGACCCCGGATAAGCAAAAGAAAATGGATGGATGAACAACTTCAGTTTGACAAAATGCGACATGATTTTACATGAACATTGCTTGGATTAACCTTTCACTTGTTGAGGAGCAAGTTGCTACACATATCCCAGGCTTCAGAGGTTTGGTGAATTATATAATCCTACATTGATATATATCGTTAAAACATTAAATAACAGAAGCCTGTTTACAGCGGATCCTGAGTAGCTGACACTGACTGCATTACACATCTTCCTCTCCGGTACACTCATGGAGTGAGTCATGTAAGAGCCATCATCACCTATTGATTCCTCTCATAGCAGTCATAATGGATGTGATACAGATGAAGAGCAGATGATGACTTAGAGTTAACTTTTGGGCCTTGAGATTGATGGAGGTTTGTCGAAAAGAGCTTCGACACATTAAGGAGTCCGTACGCCTCTTTGTATGTTTCTTTACCTGCAATCTTCCCCAACACACAACCACTATATCACTTATAGGTGACAACAATTCAACATGTTGGTTTGAGGGACCCGGAAACAGCCTCTTGATTTCCTCTGCCAAGAGGTTACGTTTTCATCTGGGTCAATTTGTTGGTTTCTTATGAGGATAACACAAAAACTACTTGACGGATGCACACAAATCTTTGTGGAGGGGTGTGGCATGGTTTGGGCAAAAGCTCCTTTAATTTTGGTGCAGATCAGGAAAAAGGGGCAGATTCAGGAATGATTTACATCTTTAGTACTGTATGTCTGATGGTATAATACTATTAATTTAATAAATATATGAAACCAGACATGTTATGTCATCCATGTCTGGAAAGGCCTTCAATCTTATAATAAGTATAGGACCATTAAAGATGGCAGACAAGCTAATGATAAACATCAGGTTCCCATGATCTGTTTATAATGGATCTCTTTACATATCATACGTTTGGAGCCAAAACAAATTGGCATCGTTCTATCACAAACTCCTATTCTGTGAATATGACTCATATAGGATCAGGAGGGAGGGTCTGTATTTTCCCATGATCCTTTAACACACACACACATTGGTACACACAAGTGTTTAAACATGAGGTGGAAGTTTGTTTACATTTCTACTTCCCGAGTGTTTGTGCTCTGCTGCTCTCTGTCGCTTCCCAGTGAGTGATGGAAATCACTACTGAGCATGTGCAGTGGAGTTTTACTCTCCTATGTTTAATACCTGGTTCCTACAGATAGACAATCAGGGTGGATGCGAACACATGCACACTTTTTAACAGCGCACAACACACATGAACACGACTATAACGTGTTCTGTGAGCACCGACATCGAGCCGAGCTGGGATCACTTTGACAAATTGCTCACTCAGATGAAAATTACAGCCAACTAATGACACATTTTCCCCCTTCACATTTATAGTGAAGCAGTAGCAAGTAAAATTACACGTTTTTATGGCTCGTTGAGTCATTTCAGGAAGAGTGCCCAGAGTTTTATAATCAGGCAAACAACTGTAACACTGTGTGATAAACCGAATATGGTGGGCAGTTATTATTTCATTTAAACCCTGGACTAAAATGCTGAATCCTGGACTAAGATTTTTGGATTTATTTATTTATTTAGTGCATTCAATATTTGCCAGCTTTGGATTCTGAGTGTTTGTTAAATGTGACACCGCTCTTCTGTTGAAGTATATGACAACCCACCTGTGCCATGTGTGCAGGGGTTGAGGTGACCGTGTGTTGACTCTTTGTCAGCATGTTTGTTACTGACCTGTGTGTGATTAAAACCGGGTCACAGTCTGACCTGTGTGTGATAACCCAGTCAGGAGCTGCTGTCACCCACTGTTGATGTTAGCGTGACCCTCACCTCACCTCCTCTCCAAACACACTTTCTTTTTCTCGTTTAGATCCTCTTTCTCTCCCCTCAATTTTCCTCGCCAACTTTAAACATCCCCCTTTCTCTCCCCCGTTATTATCCCCTGACATAAAAAGGAAAGCGGGATAAATATTACGTCAGTATTTCCATCTGTAATCACTTTTTGTCTGGAGCATATCTGACAAACTGTTCACACTAGCTTCACCAAACTTTATAGACATATTAACCATCATAAGTATAGTTGTGCCTTTTGATAAGTAGAATTTTCTACAGATTTTAGTTCATCTTCTCCATAACATATATCCAAAATATCCACTGGAGGAATGGAGGATTTGTTTTATACTGATGCATTTGCTTTGTTCCAACTTTTATTTTCCTTCTTCTCCCTCCACTCAGAATTTGTCAGATAAACGTGACCCTCCTCCTCCTCCTCCTCCTCCTCCTCTTTCATCTTCAACCACACATTGATTTATGTGTCAAACACAACTGGATTGACGGTGAGCCAGAGCAAACTCGATGGCAGACACAAATATTTTTGCCATAAATGTTTATTCAGGCATTGGCGGCCTCTGATGCAGTGACCTCATCAGGCTCACACACACACACGTGCGCACGTGCGCACACACACACAAACACACACACACACACACACACCGTTTGCAATAATCAACAAGGCGACAAGGATCGCTAAGGTCAATGTTCAAAAGCAGGACAACACGAATTTCCACAACCTCTGCTCTGTGTCAACATGTTGATGTAATCCCATTATATATATAGTATGTTGACTGCGCTTGAGTGACAAACACATGAACACACACAACCGGTTTTTCCATCAACACACGGGTCCAGAGCAGTTGTTGGACATTGTTATGAAGAGACAGGCTGTGGTGCACTCGGTGAACCAGAAAAACAATTGGCTCAGACTTCCTGCTGGCTTCCTCTGTAGTGAGGCAGGCCCCTAACACTACTACTTTCTCCCTCACACATACACACACACACACACAGTAGGGTGACAAGCCTGAGTGTCTTCCCGTCATCCTGTTTTCTAGCCAGAGTTTATTTTGGTCATGTGCCGGATCTGTACTGTACAGGAAGGGGTCGCCTCTTTGTGTGTGTGTGTGTGTGTGTGTGTGTGTGTGTGTAGAAGATGGGGAAATTCAGAGGAAAATTCTTCCGTCCGTTCTAATAAAAACAAGTCCAAATTTGGCACGAGTGCTGCACGAGGATCATTGTAAACACATCAACAACTCACTTTCCACCGTCACATCTCCTATTTATGTTCTTTCTTATAGAAGATGAGTTAAATTCATAAATGAAACAACTGAAACAGCGAATAATGGCCAAGATTTCGGGCTACAGCTACGTTAGCTCACCGTACATGCATCGAAATATACACTGTATAAGTCACAGAGTGTCCCGTAGCCAATAGGATTTTATTTCTATGGGTGAATAGTGAATTTTATTAGAGCACTTAATTGTACAAAAAGCACTTTTTCTGACTTTTGGCAGGTTTTGCAGATACTGCACTTTGTCTTTGTACGGCAGCATAGTAAATGGGAGCCTAAGGTTATAATCTGATGGGATAAAAATGAGGGAGAAAAGCAGCCACTTCACTGAATTCGCTTTTACTCTGCTATGCAAAGACGAACCACAACTAAAACTTTGAAACCGCTTCAACCTTCAACACAACTGGCCTTCACCCAGCAAGCTGCCGCATTGGCTAATTAAACACCTGCAAGACCACATTCCTGGTAAATTAGTTTCATAACTTGCAGGAAGTAGTTCAACTTTGGTTGTGCTGACTTGATGCAGAACCTCACTTTCCTCATTCTTGTGTATATCAGTGTTTTTGCATCTGATAAGGCTTCAGACTCATGATTCTTCCTGGAGCACGCCGCATTGTTTCGCCACTACCTGAAGCAGCACGCCATCTTCAATGCAGCTCATTGTGTTTGTTCCGGTTTGTTCCCGATCTGAATGCCTCTGAAAAGACATAGTTGTTGCATTTCTTAAATGTTTACCTGTCAGTTCTGCAAAAACCTGCAGGCATAAATTTCATACATGTTTATCTAAAAGCCTGGGCAAACAAAACCTTCATATCTAGCTGCCATCTAGCTTTTTTGGTGAACTGAGCCTTTAAAACAAAAAGCTACTGTGTCTCGAACAACTTCAGACGGCTGTCACTGTCATTTTTCAAGCACCTTCCAATTTTTTTTATTGCACTAAAACTATTTGAGTACAACTTGGATCATAATTACCAAACCAGTCATTTGACTGCATCAACATACACTGCTAAAATTATGCTGGGTCCTGTGCCAGAGGGTTGTTTCTGTGTTTTCATAGAGTGAATTAAATTAAACGACTAACACAAACAGTCCTCTGTCTTAATATGACTCAGCATTCAGTCAATGTTCAGAATGATTCATTCACTGCGCACCGTGGTTTGTGTTTGCTTGATGCCCTTTCTACTGAGCCTCACTGACTCACTGTGCTTATCATTAGCAGCTCCGAACAGACAGTGAAGATTTCTATGTAAGAAACACCATCCTATCAGCCTAATAGTCACAAACTGACACTGCAAACAAGAATGTCCCATCCCTCTACAATAAGAGACATAATGCCCCAAATTACATTCCGGGTCACTTCTAAACCTGAAAATGAAATCCAAACGCTCCATTAAATAACAAGGAGTGAGTGAGTGGAGGTTTTCAGTGTCATGGTAACTCATGCTGCACACCTTACCTGCCCCAAGCAGGTTATGTTCAAGATATCAAACCAATGTGCATAAAAGCACCACCTACTGACCAATGAATTGATTTGGAAAATGGCTATCAGGCCTATAATTTAGAGAAGATGCAATATATATACTAATATGCAGCTTTAAATACAAATTCAGACGTACTTTCACTACTTCATTTAGACGGCAGAACAAAATGATTTGTATATATACAGAATGAAGGGCCATTAAATGGATGATTGAATGTCTGAGTCTCCACAGCTGCTGCGGGACACGACCATTCAGGAGGAAACACTGGTGTGATGTACACTCGGGCTTCGTCGCTCCATGGTTGGGCAGTCAGTGCTGTGCTGACCTCACACCACGCTCCATTTCCTGTTTCCCAGAGTGTGTGTCAGCAAAGGGGCTAATCAGGACGCTGCAATACTCGTGCATGCATGCAGACATTTAAAACACCCAAGAGGAAGCGGGAAGAGCAGAGTGAAAAATGCAAAAATACTCGTTTCATTCAATATCAGCTATCCTGAATTATATACTGAGCAGTGAATAATTTGTATTATAGATAGCACAGATTTTATAGACGTTGGATTTTCTCTTATTTGAGCTTTTCAGTTGTGGTTTACGAAACTTTCCGTCGAGGCCCGGGATCGGTCACAAAGACGAGACTTGTACCTCTCCAGACCCGAATTATCTGCAAAATGGATGGCTTGACAATCCAACCATCTGGCCCGAGGTCTGTATGTTATAATGAACAAAAAAGAAGGACCCAAGATGCAGAACTCAAGACTGTAACGGGGAGTAAAAGGTGTAGTTCAATTTATTACAAGTACAACACAAAAACTAGAAAAACTAAAGCTGTCTTTCATTGGCAGGACTGAGCAGGTTACCAGGACGTGGCTGACGCCATAGGAGGATGACTGGACCTGAAGCACAGGAGATCTCAGTCAGGAAGAAGGCAAGCAGGTTCAAAAAGTACGTATACCAGTAATTTAATTATATGCAGCAGGAGTCAGGTGTGGTGATGAGTCAGATAGATCTCAGGTATGCTTGATTGAGTGGTGGGAAGCCTCATTGTAGGGGGAGACTATCCAGATAGCCACGCCCTGGTAAAACACACGTGTCAGACAGGGAGAGACACACAAGAGACACAAGGGTTGGCCGAAACACTGGACACAAGAGGGATGAGGAAGGCGAACCTTGTTGTATCTTCAAAAAACAAGCAACACATTGACGTCACCATGGCAATTCCTGTCATACCACAACACACAGATATGAGAATGGTATCGATCTTTTCATCAAGGTATCGGCCACAGAACAATCGCTACATTCACCGAAATGTCAGTCAGATGTTCTTCTTATAAAGTGTAAGATAGAGATGGAAGATCATACAATGTTTGGTTTTTTGTGTGTGTGTTTTTCTTATCTAGGTATTTGCAAGCATCCTGAACAATTTCCAGTTCACACCCAGGGAGTATCCATCGTTTGTCATCCTCTGACGGCGATTTGGACCATAATTAGATGAAGCTGAGCTCTTTGGAGAGGAAATGGTATAGATGGAGGCTATAGTTAGCCACTGGAAGTCCTTGAAGTCCTCCCACTCTCATTCTAAAGAGAGAGGATTGAAAAGGAGAAGAAAATATAACCTTAACATTTTACCAGAATGTGTTTTTCCTCCACGTCCTCCATCACCAATGTCATTCCATTGAAAAAAATAATGAACAACTGGCTCGAAATGCCCATGCTTCCACATGAATATCAGATGTGCAAAATTCTACCATACAGTAAGAGGCTGTTGTTAGCAGGCAGGTTCCACTGGACTTTCTAGAGCACTCAACATTGTTTTCACAAAGAGAGATGGCGATAAGGCCACTGAGGTCAGGGAAGAGGTCGACACACACACGCCTACCCATCGGCCCACTCACATACATCCAAACACGCTCAGCCTCATTCCCTTCTGATGTTTTTGACATCCTGTTTTTCCCCCATCTTGATGAGTTTCAACAACTTATAAGAAACACGCAGCGTAAAAACCCCAGGAACACGGCGTTGAGGAAGCGTGCCGCAGTTACGAAGTAAACATTTCCTGGTGTTGTGGCGTTCAGAACTTCCTCGGTTGTGCAACAGAAACTAAAGTTAAAAAAAAGTAGAGAACAGCGTTCCATTTCAGGGCCAACAGCCTCTCCTGCAGAGACAGCCCACTGATCATAATCAAGGATAAAGTCTGAAAGCTTCTGTCTCTTTCGCTGTTTCTCACCTTCGGTGTCATTCATGCCAACTTATTCAACAAAAACATGAATGGAAGGTGGCTCTGACTTCTTTATACGGCCTTGAGGTTTAACTTCAGCAGCAGCATTTCTGAATGAGGAACTGAATGAATGCATTCAATGAAATCATCAAACCTTCTTTACTTTTTGTCATATTTTACAGTCATCCTTTCAGGCTCCAGTTCACACTCCCACTCATGGAGGCGTTTGCAACAGTTGAAGTTTAGAGAAAAAAAAATTAATTTCTCATATTTCTGTGCAGGGAAATAGAAATTATAATGAAGCATCGAATGCATTTGTACATATTGGTGTAATCAGCATCTAAACCAGGATTGCTAAGGGATTCTCCTGCTCCCCTTCGCTAGTTAAACGATGCATAATCTGGGTGCAAATGTCGTCTCCTTTATTTATATATTAATTAACATACAGAAATCCCTGAGGAGCAGAAAACAATTAGTTCATGCTAGTCCCCCGTTAATAATGACGCTGCACATTTACATAGAGGCACTGAACTTCATTGATTATTTAATTCTCCTGCCACACTGACAGGATCTATCAGGATCCAATGTTAATTAATGTCACGTGTTCTTCTGCATGTCCAAAAGGTCATACAAAGAGTCCAGGTTCACACAGTGAAACTGTTTGAAGGAGTTGGTACACAGAGATGCTTCTGGGTGAGAAAAAAAAACTCGATGCAAAGCCGTTGCTCCCTGATGAAAAGTGTGCATTTCTTATTTAAGAACCGACATGAGTTTCACAATAATAAATAAAGACCTTGTCAATTCAGCTCACCGATAAAGACGCTTCAACTGAATGAATGTAATGGATCCAAAAATAGCTCTTTGTCAGAGTCCTTGTACCTGGAGAGACTGTAAGTCACTGTAGTCTCAGTTTGAAACTGACAACTAATGAAAACATGAACCAACTTTGGGTTTAGGTAGTGTTAATGTAATATTCTATTGATTTGTCCAAAGCTGCCCTCACAGTGAGGACTAACCCGCAGTAATGTCTGGCAGAGAAGGTGCAGCTTTACTGGAACACACTTCTTGTGTAAGTGTTGTCCTTTCCACTGTTGACTGTGTGTTCAGGGATAAGCCCACATTTTCATCAGCAGGTAAACATTTGGGCTAAAGGTGGGAGGTCAGTGGAGCGAACTGATAACAGCCTTACGAGAAAACTAACACACATTTAGCTTAGCAGTTACGCTAATCCACCTGTTTGGCAACGTGAAGCCAAAACATGCATTTAACTTATTATCATGCAAAGTTTCAAAGCCTGGTGATGGAACTGTTTTTTGAGGGGGTGTAAAATTCCAAAAACAACTCAACACATTGTCATGTTGCCTAAACACTGATGTCAATTTTCCAATACCTCAGATCAGGAAGCAAGATTTATTAACTCAACTGTGTACTACTACTACTACTACAAGTATGCTACCAGGCTAATTATTGAAGTATTGTGTGTATTTCTGCAACAATAAAAAATCACCAAATTTTTCTTTTTGCGTGTCCACTAGAAGATGTCATCTTCACAGACTCCAGACCAGCTAACTGCAGGTATAGGTAGGGATGTTATAGTTACATTAATGGCAGGTGTGAACATGAAAGATGGCGTCGAGAACTGTCCAATCACGTGTAATAAAAAAACAGGAAAGCAATGCAGATTCGCTGCCGATCAAAGTCACAGAGAGGAAATCTGAAGTAACCAATGAGAGAGCAGCTTCAAGGTCACTTCCACAGACTCTCGTTTGGCCGCCGCCCCTCAACCAGGAAGTATATGTACCTCCAGAAAAATCCCCCCAATACAATTTGGAAACGATTTTAAATGAATAAGATAAGTAGTTTTGCTTTCTGACTATTTGAATTTTCTACAAATTTAATTTTTTGTTGTTTCCATGGAAATGTTGTTGTTTTTTAAGGTGAGACTGCAGGATGCTCATCTTCTCCAGAGCATATCTGACTAACTTTACATTTCAGTTTCACCAAACTTTACACATAAATTAACAGTTAAAAGCCTTTTATTATTAATCCTTTCATATTGATGAACGGCCACTGATTCAAAGCCATACTACATATTGCAAACACACACACACACACACACACACACACACACACACACACACACACACACACACACACACACACACACGCACACACACACCTTTGCTGCTGGTGTTGGTCAGCATTGATTCGATCACTGGTTCAGACATACTGAAAGTCCCACTGGGTCGCTATGGCAACTAAAGCCAAAATAAAGCAGCCTTCGAGACTGCAGTGGCAGCCTCAGCTGGTACACACACACACACACACACACACACACACACACACACACACACACACACACACACACACACACATACACACAACCCCCTCTGGCCTTGGCACCTAGAAACAAACACAATTTGAGCTCTATATTAGACCGCAGAGGGTGAAAGGAAAGATCGGAGAGAGGAGCGCCGAGACGGAGCAGCGGAGGAGGGGAAGGCTGTGTCCTGGAATAACCCCTGTTAGCTCTGTTCACTGTTCCAAAGTAGACATATTTAGCAGCCGCTCTGACTGGCGAAAACCCAGAGTACCTCATTCTACACACACAGATACACTGCACAGGTCTGGCTAACACCCACAGGCTGGTCCATTCCTCCTTAATGCAGTCCACTGACTCCCTCACTCACTACATTGCTTTGATTGTGTTTTATGTGTGCGTGTCGTCTATGCCAAGGGGCAGACAGGCCGGCTGTTCATAGCGACGCACCATGAACACCGAATCCTCCTCCTCCTCCTCGGGGCCTTCGGTGGAATGTTCCAGGAGCTCATAGTGAGGTTCTGCAGGGCCAAGCTGGCATCTCGATGCCTGTTGAGATGACCGAACGTCCACAGGGAGCGGTGGCCAAACAGCGTTAGTAACAGCAGATCGGTGTGACGACAATCCTGGGTCTGCAAGGACGGAAGCCAAACACTGAAAGAAGCTACTTAAATATTGATGCACTGGTTCCTTAATGTTCTTTAAGGGAACATTTTTTTGGAACATGATTGACACCAAACCATTGGATAAAAAATGTCATATATTCCTCTGGATATAAGTCCCAGTGTTCGGTTTACAATAAAAGAATTTCGTGATGTTGATGAAACACTTGAACTGTCCGGTCAGTGCACGCGTGTCTGCCAGCCATTTAATAGAAAGTAGACTATACATATCAGTCCACATGTACACAGCACATTCATCACTGTATATTCATTCATCATAATATAAACACGGCCGTCACAGCTGCGGCGAGGGATGGTGAGAGTCTAGCAGGGCTTTGGAGCAGAGCAGTCACACTGAGTCATTTTACATTTCAAGCAGACGTTGTGATTCAGAGCGACTGGCTGAGGGAACCAAAGGCCCCCGCTGTGTCGGATACATCTGATCTGATGTTCGATAGAACGACAATCACATGTTGCCTTTACATAAACCATGCAATCCCCATGTGCCGAGCGACGGCAGCTGTTAGTGAGCTTTTATAAATTGAGGCATGTGACCGGGGTTTGTCAGGAATACTTGGTGTTGTATGTTTATAAGTATTATAATCTTAATATATGACACCAAAGGAACAATAGCTTGTCTGTCTTAGTGTTGTTTTTTTAATGCATTTAATAATCTGTATTATCTGTTTGTGCAAGATAAGATTGGCATGCCTGTATGAAAAAGATGTAAATACTGCATGTTAAAAGCTGGAGATGCTTCTATTCATGCACAAAAGTTGTTGTTTTGTATGACCCATAAGTGGAGGTGTAAACGTTTGAACCCAGAGATGCAAAGAAACTTTCGTCTTCAGCAGAGAGAAGCCGAAATATCAAAGCTAAGAAGCAATAAGCAAAAAACATTTTGAGTGGAGGGAAGCCTTAACATCATTGTATATCTATATTATTTATAACCCAACATTTTCCTGTCTGTACTTATGTTGTTGTTTTATCTTGTGTTTCTGAATGTAAGCCACGTTTGCTGTAATAATAGTTATATAATAATTACAATTATATATAATTATAAATAATAATAATAATTATTTAAAATAATTGATAATTGCATCTGTGATGATAAATGGCTGAACTGAACCCAACACGTCTCAACCATATTGTGTAGTTGTGCCCCGCCCTACTCTTCCTCTGATTGGCTTGGCATACCGATGACGTTCTCACGGAACTGAAAGAACTTTGACTAAATGAGAAATGTCATCATCTTACTGAGCCAATCAGAGGCCGAGAAAGGCCGGGTCAAGGTGTGGCCATTGTAGGAATTGTTAATTTGATCGCCAGAAGTCAAATAAAATGAGTGTAAAAAAAAAAAGAAGATCCATACCATCTAATGGATAAGCCTCAAAATGTAATCCACTGCTCCCCTCCTGAGGGAGGAGAGGGAGGAGAGGGAGGGCCCACCCTCCCACAAAATTTAAGAGAAATCGGTTCTGTCCTTACAAACAAACAAACAGGACCTTGTAGTTAAAAAAACATTTTCTATAAATATATTTATACATTTTATGGCCAATAAAGTCAAAGCAAAGAACTCATCCTTGTAAGAATAAATGAACACCATCGGAATCATTTCAAGCTAAATGTAACCAAACTGGTAAATCTTCTACATTTGCATAATGTGGCATCTTTAGAGGAGGAGGAGTGAGTTCTTTGAGATCCCATCACTCCGTACGCTAGTCACATGAAACCAGTGTGATCGTGCATCACACGCCACTTACTGAGCTTTAAAAAGCAGCAGACATTAATGGTTCGAATCTGGTTTACACTCGCACAAAACGCACACACACACACACACACACACACACACACACACACACACTCACAGGCGTGAAAAACAAGTAGCAGGTCTGTCAAGGAAAGGCCTCCAGAGGAGTCTCGCTAACAGCGTGGGAGTCCTGTACCTGATCCCTGAGCCACGACAACCACACACACACACACACACACACACACACACACACACACACACACACGCTTTCTAGGAAAAAGTGCCCTATCTATGATTAGAGTGTAAGGACTTATGAATATTCATGGTGTGTGTCTGATGACGGGGGTGAGCGCACATGTCTGTCTCTTTTGGTCTCCTCGCATCGCTGCCCCTTCCTCACTATCAAAGCAACCTTGAAATGATCTCTGGATCGCACAATCACGTGTCTGCAGGGCCTGTAAAACGCTCCCTCCCTTCCTCTTTCGCTTTCACACGCCCATAAACGCACACACACACACACACACACACACACACACACACACACACACACACACACACACTCATTGGCCGTCCCTCAAGGATTGGGTGACTTGATGACTCTGGCGAACAATCGGTTCAGGTCTTCCATTCTCACCTTTGAAAAAATAAACACACGTCCGGCTGCCAAGAACACAACAACCTTTAACCCTGCACTAAACTACACTGCTGATAGTACTGCACATATTCCTGCGTGTGTACAGTATGCACAAGTACACACGCTGTATTTGTTCCCGTATCTTGTATTATGTAATCGTCGACCACACCTACAGCAGCTGGAAGCAACATTATTCAACCCTCATTTTATATTAGGTTTATTAGCAAAATCTACGGTGGGATCTGAAGAAGGTGGTTGCAGCAGGTAAACCCAGGAATATTCCAGAACTGGAGGCCTTCGTCCATGAGGAATGGGCTAAGATTCCTAGGGAACGCTGCCAGAAGCTGGTGTCTGGATATGCATCATGTTTGCAGCTAAAGGGTCTCTATAGAAAGAACTAGAGATGCTGGTCATTAAGGGTTGAATCACGCAGTAGTCAGTAAAAGGAGACTGTTGTGTTAAAACATTTGTTATGTCTGTTATATTGAGCTGTTTAAACTGTTCTTGTTTGATTTAGTTAGTGTAATGTGTAACATATACATACAGTATCCGCCCTCCATGTGCATAAAACAGTCATTTTATTGACAGCACTAATTAGCCTAGCTCACGCTGCTGATGATGTTGGCCCTGGTTTACATACAAATGAATCCCTAGTGATGGACTTTAGGAGGCATTGATCCGGCCTCCTCCCCACACTCAGAGCACTTCAAGCCAACGACTGCACACCTCTCCACCATCCAGTCACTCTCCATATATTTTATTGTGATGGTAACTGTTAAATGGAGCTATCAATTTTTAACTGTAATGGTTTCACCACTGTCCCATGTGACTCTGTTGTCTTTTTGAGGGTAGATTGATGCTTTAAATGCACCGTCTGAACGCTGAATCATAGTCGGCTGTTCGGTAAGGCCTTCCTTCGGTTACCGGTGCTATGCTTCTGAAGCACGGCAGTGATGATAGTGGCAGATTTACCTCTAGAAATCCGTGCTGATTTCTTTAAACCATGCGTCCTTTATTTCACAGAGGTATAAATGAAAGCAGGGTTCTCGTCTGTATCAGCCAATTAGCCCATTAAGCTAATTAAATGACTTTTTAATGATCCTTGCTGTTCATTGTTTCACATGAGAATTTAAAACGTCTAAAAACTAAAGTAAGACATCACAGTCCACTCTCTTAAAATGGGGAACATGTTTTTACTACAGCCCCATGTGCTCCACTTTGACCAAGCCTTAGGAAGTCTGTTGAGCAGTGAAGCCAATCTGACACGGTGGAATAACGTGACGCACAACGGTCCCTTTGACTTCCATGATGGAAATGGCTGTAAAAAATGGAGCGTAGCATTAGTTCAGGCAGGCCACAGAAGTCAAGCTCGATTCATTCTCAGCTGATAGCAGCTGATCTCTAAACCAGCCCATAATTAGCTGATAGCTCAGCTGATTCTACGCATCCAATTGGCAAATTTCACGCAGGTCGCATTATTTAAGCTGCTTTAGCCTGCCTATTCTTGCTGCAGCTCCTCTTTTTCATGTTGTGTCTTACTCAGTCAATGTCTTCTGCTGTCATTGATACTTGTTGGAAGGTGGGCTCTCCCTGCCAACCAATAAGCTTCTGTTAATGTTAATAAAGCTTTATTTTGACTGAAGTGGTCCTGACTGCTTTGAGCTTACAACCACTGCAAAATTAATTATTTCAGTAGAAGAATTTGGTCCGATAACATTTGGAAAATCCAAAAGAGATGCATGATTATCTTATTTCATGCCCATCCAAGAGGGTTGAACCATCTTTGGAAGCCTCTGGTGCACATACAGTATATTCATCCAAGTCATTTCCTTACAACAGGAAGTGACTGTTTTGGCTGAGAAAAGGCAGGCCTGCCCTGCTGTGCCTCGTTATTGTTCCTAAATTGCACTTAGACTGTTCTGGGGAGGGTTTAGTCTTTTTCTCCAAAACACCAGAAAAACATAAATGTCTATTCCTGACCGGTTAGGATGAGGGTTGGGTTTAAGGTCTATAAATATTTGTATAGTAATTTTATATAAGAATCATTGGAAGATCAAGATGCTATAATCTACTAAAAGATTTGTCTGGTTCTCTCTGGAGGAGCCATGATCTTGTCAACATCTGATTGTCTTTGTGAGTCGCCGGTGTGTAAATGTGTTTGACTTTGTGTGAGCGTGTTTGTGCACAATTCCCAAGGGCCAAGTGGAGCGTCAATAAATATTTTACAGCTCGCCAATCTGCTTCCATCGTAATGGTCGGCCATCCTGGTCACAGCAGGGAGGGGGCTGGCTTGATGAGGCTCTAGCCTGCTGAGACTGGCAGGGAGCTGGGTCAATTTCTCTCTAATGGCCTCTCATAGAGTAACTCTAATGATAAAAGATGATGCACAAAGGCACAGTGAAGATAAACTGCGGGAAGGAAATGGATGATGAAGCAGATCTGATATTATTTGTGTCAAGCTTCAGTCAAACGCAGTGAAATAACAGTAAAACCTTGGCCTGACCCTTTGCCCTCCATCTGATCTTAGCAGAGCCCAGCAGGTACGCATTTAATAGTGCGATATTTTTCCACATCTGTGTTCCTCCGTCATGGCGAATCAGGGATAGGGCAGTTCTATTAAAGCCAAAGTGTCACAAAGTGAACGACACATGTTGTGGGACTATCTTGTCAAGCCAGGCGGAAATGCTCGACTGATTTCAGGGCAGAGGCAGGTATGTGCAGAACGTGACAAGCAATACATTCCTATGATTGCAGTAAAAATCACCTTGTGTAGGATTAGATTGTGCGTATGTGTGTGTGTGTGTGTGTGTGTGTGTGTTAGTCAAGCTTGATGTGTATGACAAGTATGAGTTTGCTCAATGTAACAGCGGCTTTGACTCAATACACACGGCATCATCCTCCTGGCCTGAGGCTACCAAACGTTGCATGCATCCATACCAGAATGCGGATTATGCATCTTCTATATGCTAAATAATGATGATAAGGACGTTGGGGAGCTGGCTCGACTCTGCCTGGTCCTGGACCTAAGGAGATGTAAGGTACCACTCACATGGAAGGGGGCCAGAGCTGCACTTCCAGTGGGAAACTCAACCCCCAAGCTGCTGGATTTAGAGTTAGGTCAGACTGGCCTGGCCTGAGCAACCTTTATTTACGAACTGGACGGTTCCTAAAGTGGATGCAGTCCAACTCTGAGACCATAAATCATTATCATAGATAAATCATTGCTCCATTTCGTCATATCTGTAATCTCTCAGAAAACGCATAAGTACGTAGGAAATAAACGCAGAGAGACTTAATATACGTGTTTAACACTGAGCACCTACAACACAACATACAACCTGTAACACCTACACTGCAGTACAGAGGCAAAGTGCAGTATCTGCCATTATTGCGAGGGTCACTTTTGGCCCCAATCGAAATAACATCTCTTCAATCTGTTCGGATGTCGTTGTTCTACTTTCACATTTTCCGGACACTTGTTAAAAGAAAAACTGAACGAAAAACTGAAAAGTTGTTTCTCTCAGGTTGGCCTTTATGCAGATACTGCACTTTGTGCGGCAGTATATTTTCCCAGCAAACCCAGTTGGATTGACTCCAGTACAAACAACAACACTGCACTGCTGATTATTCTGTCTCACTCATTCTTCAAGAACACTGCACTCACAGTAAAAACAGATTACAAGTCTTTCCCACCGAGTCAACCTTTCCATCTGGTTTCCTACGACTCAGGTCTCTCATTGTATCCGTCACACCACAGAGCAGGTCACTGAAATGATGTCACATATTAAGGACTGCACAGAGCACACCATGACGGACACATTGAACCTTCTGCCCTCTGTGAAAATGTACAAGCATCCCACGTTTCATCCCTGTAGCAGTGACTCAGATCATGTTTCATCAAAAGAGATTCCCAGTCTTTTCTCTGTTTTGACTCTAGCCTGGAGGAAGTCTTCATGAACTTCAGAGCTGGGTTGTAGGTGCAGACTACTTGTTTTCATATCCATCAACCTAGAGTGTATTCGCAGGCTGGTTGTAAGAGGTTTTCAACAGGTTTGGATGCCGTAAAATGGGGCAAAACAACAGAATATTGTACATCTCTGCTAAGATTGGTAGCAGTGATGTAAGTCACTGAGAACTTTTGATTTTTTTGTTTCTTATATATTCGTGTCCTGGTACGGCTCTACGTAGACACAAAAAATTGTTAAAATGGGTGCATGTGACAGGAGAAATACCTCCCTATCAGGTCCAGGTAATAAGTGCAAGTCTTAGGAATGCAGCTAAATGATGCTGATTGGTTCTTTGCTGTGTTTCCTTTACCCGTCTTTTTTCTGCACGAGAAACATTGAAGAGTGAGGGTTAACCCTTCTGTTGTGTTTGTTTCCTGTCAACTAGTTTGGTGTCCCCAATGTTGTGGTTGTTTTTGACAATTGCCAACAGGTGTGGTTCCCATGGGGTAAAAATTCTATTGGAGATGGGTTCCCGTTGGGGTTGCCATGGAAGCCAAAAAGGGGCGTTTCTAATGACTGGTCATTTTTGACCGGGAACACCAAGGGTGTACACAAGTTCAATAAAACACGTTAAATTTTATAAAAATTCGCAAAATCTACATCTTTTTTTAGAGAAAAAACCTTTAAATCGGTCACATTTGACAACAGAAGGGTTAAAGTTTTTTTTGCCGTTCCCCATCTGCCTCCTTAAATACACACAGTTCGACCAATGGGAGCCTAAGAATAGCCATTTATGATGTTCTAGTGTAAACACGGTGCCTTCAAAACCTTACAGGGAGAAGGTAGCAGCCTGAAGCTTAAAGGCGAAGCTTGTGACCAAAAGGTTGTCAATTTAAAGACATAAAAATAAGGGCTGAAGGAGACAATCCTCCCTTACTTTCTTTACTTTCCTTACTTTTATGTCTGCGACCCTTTCTTCCTCCGCGGCATCAAACACAGTAGCTGTAAATATGAATTTGCTCTTAGTCATCTTGCCTTGTTAAATAAGGGTTTCACGGCCTTAGCCATAACAAGCTGCAAATTACCATTATCATGTTGTAAAACAGACGCTATCATTACTGGCACCGAATGCACTTTGGTACTTATCCCATCAACAAAATACTCACCGTCCCAGCAGATATACAATCTTGAGTCAACTTTCTGACGGCAAATAAAAGAGACAAATGATTCTCACAACCGTAACTTCATTTTTTTTTCTTCTGTAAACTTGGTGAGGTTCCAGAGCCTCTCAGCTCCTTGTGAATTTCATCAAATACAAAAAGAATAGTTTGTTGTCACAGGGATAACTGCGTCATCAGGCTTTCCTGAGCTGGTCTATCCACCCCCCCAAACCAGCCAGCCACAGGCTGAATATTTTCACTCAACCTTCATGGTGAAAAACAGGTTTAGCAGATTCCTGTTGTAGCTGCGGCGGTAACAGCTGGCCTCAGAGCAGTTATCTGTGAGGTTAAATGAGGAAATGTAAAAAAGCATTCAAATGTCCTACGATACCTGAGATAGAACAAACAAAATGGAAATTGTGTGAAGGGATGAGCATTCAAATCATAATCTTTTGCGGTTTGCTTTTCTTCCCAAGAGGCAGAGTGAGGGAAATAGCTGAAGCTAGTTTGCAAATTTAACAGTCGCTGTGAACGCTTTAGAAATTAGCTCTCATCAAACACCATGATGATGGTGCCGCTGCAGCTAGACTCTTACTTTGGTAAAGAGACACCACTCAGTTGTACCGACATGCCACCAACACCACCATGATATATTTAAAGGAAGATAATGGATGAATGGCAACTCAGTGGTATCACTCAATAACTCATTTTAAGCACATTTTAACCATTGTGATATTTTTCATATTTCACTAAAAGATTTAGATCTGCCAAAATCAGCTGTTAATTTGACATGTTTAACAATGGTCAACCAGAACACGTCTGGATTATGAAGTACAGCACTGTGCAAAAATTTAAGGGAATTTTCCACTGTGGGCAACTGAAAACTGTCGAATCAAATACTGTGATTTACTTACGTGCAAATGTCTTCACATTAGAGATACCTACAGGTCGCTGTCAACCATCAAGATCAAGCAAAAAAAAAAAATCTGAATCGAACAATGATGCTTGTGAACGTAGCTTAAAATCACACACTAGGACAGTATGGTATTTTTGAATCTTTAAAAAGACAGTATAATGGAGGGTAGAACAGGCTATTACAACTTTTTCCATGGGTGCAGTAGAACATTTAGAAGCAGAGGAGTGTTATGCATGTGAGTAATATGAGAGGTTTGATTTTATGGGAGAGTGACGAGGGGTAGGATCTCATTTCAAGTCCTCCAGGGTCTTTGAGTTCACGTCTAATATGAACAAATCATGACTAATCGTGAGCCTGAACTTTGAACAGGACAGTCTGCACCAGCACATAGTTCATATAGGTGTGTGAAATGATTTTTTTATTGATATAAAGCCATAAACTAACCTCATATCTTGGTTCGATTAATGCATTAGTAAGTATCCAGTTAGCTTAAGTGTCTCTGGAGCATAGAACTCCAAAGCTACTGGTATCAGTGGAGGTTTAACTGAAACTGTGTTTCCAAAGACGTGTCACTCATTTCAAGGATAGTCTTTCTCCTTGACAGAACGCTGATAAGAGCCGTCTGTCCTTAAACTCTCTTAATAACTTATTATTGGACATCTACCTGTAGGATGGATAAACGTTCATCCATCCATCGCTGAGGGTTCACACGGCCAAATGAAAACATTATTGAGTGGGTCAGTGTGGGTGACAACTGGGCAGTGAGACCTTTACAAAGGTCAGCAGTTGGAGTGAGGTGGCTAAAGATAACACAAACATGTGCGTCCACACACACAGGCTGCCAAAGAGATTATGTGAGCAGCAGAAAGTCAAGAGAGGGAGAGCAAAGGTAAGAAAAATGTGGCCGGCGTTACGCTCACATGATCCTACAAAGAGTCAGTCGCGGTCTGTTGTTTCTGCTCTCTGTACCCCGGGGGGTAAGGGGTGACTGGTAATCAGGGGTTACTCTTCTCGCTCAGCTCAGCTGCTGCGTTATGTCAGCCCCAAACCTGAACCCTAAGCTCAGAGCAATGCACTGTGTCACATAACATGATATTACCTGCAGACAGGGACATGCAGGCAATGTTAGAGGGGCCCAAATTCATACAAAAGGGAAGTTTGCATGAAATTAAATGAATATACAGCAAAGGTGACGTCATTGTTTTGGTCACATGATGCAGCCGAGTTCTTATAGGCAAAATTAATGTTAAAACAAGGCACAAATAACAGGGATGCTGACTGCTGAGGAAGATTTTATTATGTCATGTTGTTATGTTATTTATGTTATATTTATGTTAGTTATTTATTTATGTTATTTTTTGTTATGTTATTTTGTTATTTTATTGTGTTACCAGATATTCATGAATACGGTTCTATCCTGTGTGTTTTTTTGGGTTTGTTTTTGTTGTGTCAATCGTTTCAGGTCAGGATCTGAGCGGCTCTACAGATACATTTTATAAGACACAGCAGCCATTTCTGACATATATGAAAACACTTAAACTGTTTGCTCTTCCTTATTTCTATAGATTGGTTATGGACTGTGACAAACATTTGATTTATTTTATATATGCTTTGAATATGGGTAAATATGTGTAATAATTTAATTTTATTTATTTATTTCATTTTAGTTTTGTCGTATTCGTGGTTTTGGTTCTTTGGGGATGGTGGGGATGAAAAATGGACAACATGCAAATGTTTGTACTTTGGTAGTTTATAGTGACTGTATCACAAAACTGCCATGTTGTTGGAAAAAAGGGGGGGAAAAAAAGTTTATTCTATTGTATACTGAAAAGGCACATCAACAGAAAAGATTGGATCCCAGACATTAATATAGATCATGTTTGTGGAGCTCATCCTCTATAATGGAAGCTCAAAGAAGCGAATGAACCCAACAAATCAGGTTGCATAAAGCTCCATTCAGTCTCATCCAACCAGACCAGTTCTACACAGGTTCAGGTAGTCAAGGGGTCGAGAGGTCGAACATGGATCCGGTCGATACGCTGTAGAGAACAGCTGGCAGCGATGTTCAGGCCACTGAGCAGAGCCAACTATTAGAAACATGAGAAGAATTCAAAACACCTGAACCAGAGAAGAAGACAGGTGGAATATATAAGGTTTGTTATGTGCACAGTGACACTCATCTCCCCCTTACAGCTCTGACATTTATATCCATAATGTGCTTAGCTGAGTACCGTCTTAGCTGCCTGCTTTGCTTAACAATGGCTAATCCCTTTCTCTGCCATACCAATATGCACCAGTGTGTGTGTGTTATTGTGTGCACACGTAGGCGTGTGCATGCCTGTGTTTTGTAAGCTCACTCACATGATAACATTGCGCTAATGATTGCCCACGTGTGCTCACATTCCTATCATAGTTAGCATTTAACCAGACCATTATCAAGGAATAGTGTTGTTTTTGTTGTCGGAGGAAGCATGTGACCTGGAAGTGAGTAAGAGCCTATGTGTGTGTGTCTGAGAGTGCGTTTAAAGATCAGCTCTGACCGAGAGACTCCGTCATGTTAAGGTTATTTAAAATAAGATCCTTCCTTTTATTTCCTTGGAACAGAGGGTACACTGTAAAATAAAAAATAAAAAAACCTGTTAAAAAATCGGTAAAAAGGACTGGCAGTGTATCAGCATTACACACAAAAAAAACAAACAGCTGGCCCATTAATTTACAGACAATGTCCGTAAATTTACAGTTTTGTATGAAATGAAACATTAAAAAATGAAAAATAAATGTAATTTTCGTATTAAATTAAATACACAGAACATTTTTCCATAAAAGTTTGTTTTATTTTTTTCAATGTAATGATCTCCAATGGAAAGGTATTAAATTCAAACACTCAGATTTCATGGTGACAATTCCAGCTTCATTTGTTAACCAGTAACGCTCCGGTCACCAGCCTATTTCTGAAATGGGAAACCCTGTCTGTGTCACTCCAGTTCATCCAGTTCAGGCCATGCCTTGTGTCCGGCTCACTCACTCCGTCTTCAGCTGGGATAATTCAGACATATGAGCTCTTCACTCTCAAACATTTACAGCATGTGTCAGCAGTATATATCCCGGCACATAGTAATTCTCTGAGTCTATGCAGTAAAGATACATAAATGGCTCTGGAGCAAAACTTAGTCATCACTATAAATAGATGCTTCATAGGCCGATACAGTAGCGCTTCCATGAATGGCGTGGAAAGCCAGAGCTCGCTTCATTTGTCTCCGTCCTTTTAAATTCACGTGCCCGATCTGAGCGTGACCCGCGTTTGTGACATGATGAGTGTGGGTGCTTGTGTGACTGAATGTATGGAGGAGGGGTGGGTGGGGGGGTGTTGAGTAAGCCTCATGACGCACAGCGTGGTCATAAGACACAAGTGCAATGGCAGGAATGGGTGAAGTGACAGAGGGGAGGGGGAGGCTGTGATTGGAGGGGATTTAACAGGAAGGGAAGCGGGGCCACAGGTGGTCCCGAAGAGAGACGGATTAGGAGGAGGGGGGGAGGGGGTGAGGGGGGGGAGGGGGGGAGGGGGGTGGGGGGTGGAGGTGAAGCTGGGAATAAGGAATAGAATTTTATTCTGCTTATGGAAAATAACACAATTTCAGTTTTAACAAACCAACCCGGTTGGGCTTTTTATCCGGGTTCCGTCACGTTCTGTTTCCAGAGCACAACTCAAAAACTGTTTCATATTTTTACATGAAACTTCATACACACAAGAAGAAGTATGGAAGCGGTGAAGTGGATTTTTGTCATTCTTAGTTTTTCATTTAGAAGGTTGGACTTTGGCGTTTTCACACCTGAAAGTCTGAACCAAGGTTCAGGTTTTTGTTACATTATTAACATTTGATCCGGTTAGTTCTGGTTTCTGGTTGTGATTTTCCAAGTGCACTAAAGAACTTTTCGTGACATACCTTCATCCTGTCGTCATCATCTATGTGGGCTAAGTCTCCCTATACTTGATGACTGATTGTCCAGAATTCTGTCCAGGTCATCATAAAAGGAAAACGTTCCTTTTGATTTTGGCTCAGTTTGATCCGGAACGAGACCTTTGGTTTCCTTGGTTTCACACGAAACCCAAAAGTCCGAACCAAATGAGTTAGGTCTGAAAGCATCGAATCGATGCAACCGAAGGCGTCTGTATCTGAATCCGTCTTTAACGTAGAGCATAAATGGGCCTTTAGCCTCATTCTGGTGGTTGCTTTCATTACCGGAGCAGATCTTCAACACTATTAAATATCTTTTAACAAAACTTTCTAAACACAACAACCAAGTACAGAAGTGGTGCCTTTTGCTATTTAGGAACTTTTATCATTTCTATGTTTTTCCGTTTCCATGGATACAAGTTGGATTCAGGCTCATTCTGTGAGAGGGGTTCGTCTCAGATGATGATTTCTGGGGCACAAAACTTTATTTATACATCTACCATCTACAGGAGAGGTGCCTTTTGGTATTCTGGGAATTTTTTTGATTTTCCTTATATATATTTTTTTTTATTTAAAAAAATGAACTGTATCAACAACAACTTCTGTCTTTCATGGTTGTTCATTAAGTTCATGTTTACAAAAGTAGGGCACATGAGTATAGGATGAATTTTATGAGGTAATGGTGTGAAGAAAAGGTGGAAGGGAAGAAAAAACATGATTTCTCTCCATTTTTGGTAAATATCTTCCTAAAACCCATCAAAATGACATCATAATGTAAGAATTTTGCACTCATTTGCTCAGACTGACCGACACTAGAGATACTTGTACTACAGGTGATATGATACTTCAGCGTTGCCTCTCGGTAAATGGACAGATGATGTAGAGTGGCTCAATTAATTTGAAAAAGTATATATCTATATATATTTATTGAATTTAATCAAAATCCTTGTATTGTGTCTGTCTGACCAGACAGAGATAAAAGAGAAAAGTGAGTTGTGTTGAAAGAGAAAATAGAAGTCAGACTGACTCTAACAGGAGATGGAAGAGAGGAGTGTTAAAGGTAGAAAAAAAAATACTTCCATTAATTTATTCACTGTGTGAAATGTTGAACGTTGTGTTCCATGACACTCTGTACCATCGAGTCTCAGCTCAGCAGGGAGAGAGGAGATGTAAAGAGAGAGAACAAAGACGTGATAAGATGTGAAGAGAGGGAAGGGAGGAAGCTCTTCATGCTGCGGACTAGAAGTGAGAGGAAGGGGAGGAAATAGAGATGGAGGGAGAGATAGAGTGGGTGGCAGGGGGGGGGGGAGAGATGCAGTCAGAACTGACAGGGTAGCGTGACATTTTCCTGGGAGGACAAATTGTTCTGAAAAATAAACAAAGATGCAAAAAGAGAGAGTCAGGGTGACACAGCAGCACCGACTGCAGAAATATTTCAAACATACATGTGCAGCAGCAGCATCGCCAGCCACTTCCAGCTTCTGATTGGCTGCCGGTGCATCGCTCCGAATCGAACCTAATCAAAGATTTCCTCAGTGGCTCATGAGTTCGGTCATATGCTTCATGTATGTCTACTCCAAACCATCATATGCGTTGGATTTGCACAGACACACACGAGATTAAATCATCGCCATCTGTCCTCGACCATATCTCGGTTAATCTCCTATTTTCAATCACTGAGCTCTCTTAATGTGAAAGTGTGGCGACGTAGCGAGACGGTTATCCAATTTCAGCTGGTTTACTAACCTCCTTCCCAGCCACGCCGCACTGCTCATCCTCTCCTCTCATACCTACCTCTCCCTCCTCCTCTTTCCACTGAGGCTTTTTAAGGACACGGTGTACCCGGTGCACTCCTGTCTCCACTCATCCTACCGCCTCCTCCTCTGCTTCCCTCACTTTCTCCCGTCTCCATACAAGTCTTATGCCTTCAGCACCTCTTGTTTGTGTTCTCTTGCTCACCTCCCCTGGTCTCTCCTTTCTTTTGTGTCTGCAGCATTGCAATGCCAGGCTGGCGTATAGCCGGCGTATCCTTATCTAACATTTGGGCTGCAGAGGAAGCAGAAGAGAGAGGGCTTTTCCCCTTCCTCATGAATATTGCACCAACAGAGAGGGGTGAGATTGTAAGAGGCAGAAAATAGGTCCTTGAACAGAGGTGTGAAAAGAGTAAAATCGATGGCAAGGTGAGCATGTGCGTGCATATTCATGTGCACATGGATGTGCACATGCACATGCAAAATTCTTGCACGTGCATCCAGATGTTCAGCTGAAGAGATAACTTGGGATCTGCACTCATGCAGGTGTACATCTAGACGTGACTTCGCCTGCTGGCAGCAGCTACTATTTGGCAAACCTGCAAGAAGCGTCAAGTGATGCAAATGAAAAGACAAGCAGACCTGGTGGAGCGAGAAGAGGGGGAATTCATGTTCTGAAGAAAACGTCTTTAATGAAAGATGTTTTCACTGACTGCAAAATAAATAAACTGTTAAAAACTGAAAGACATCCTGGAAAATAAGCCATGATGAGACTCTAGTCTTTTTCTTTTCTTTTTTCTTTTTTTCTTTCTGGAGATTTGTACTCTTTCTTCATATTTATCTGTATTACATACTACTACTATATTTAAATGTCAATGTGTATTTTTCAGTTCTGTTTTTGTTCTGTTGGAGCTGCTTTAACTACCAAATTTCCCTACGGGGATTAATAAAGTCTCTATCTATCTATCTATCTAAGCAGCCTACATCGTCTGTATTAGATGCTCGTTTCAGTCGAGAACCCCCTCAAACAGAGTTTTCCTTCAACATCCTTCATGTTCATGTTCAGAGTTTTGGAACTGGTTCCAATTTGGTTCTCAATGCCTAACCGTAGCGTAGCATGTGTTTGATTGCTAAACGCATACCCCATGTAAAGAACTCTGTAGTTCCCTATCATTTGTACTGATGAGTCGACTGGAGGAGTTCTGGTTTCATTGGTCTGAAAAAGGACAGTATCAGAGCATCCACACTGTTGCATCATGCTGTCGAGAGAGGGCATCAGATGTGGAGGAAGTGGTCAAAAATGACTAAATCTCTGTCTAGACCTTAAATTATTCCTCGTTCTCCCAAAGAGGTTTACAGATGGGACTTGTACATCCAGTGCTCTGGACTCAGGACTACGAAATAAATATTTTTTTAAGCTCATATAAAGAATTTACTGGGAGAAATTGGATCTGTGGTTGTTGTTTTTTTATATTAACAGCCAGTCTAGTAAGCAGGAATGCTGTATGCAAAGAACAGGTGGACTGGGCTGTCTCACATTATGATGCCCTTTAGCAGTTCATACTGGGTGATTTGGACTGAAGAGACAGAAAAGAAGAACAGAGAGAGAAGATGAACAGACAGGTAAAAAAGACAAAGGGGAGGAGATGCATTGTGCTGAACAACCTTCACGGTGTTGTGTATCCCCAGTAGAACAATTTATACGACACATACAACACACACATGGAAGCATGTTATCAATATTGTTTCTTGCTGTGGTAGCTATCATGGCTGCGTGCACCAATTACTCAGCCCGGAGCAACAAATGTGTGGTCGCTCCAGCAGAGGAAACGCTACATGGCTCACAACACTATTGATCAAATCCTGTCCGCCTGCCTTTATATGTGTGTTCTCTACGTGCACAGGTGCTTTTCCCCTTTTCCGTTCATGTGTGCGCTCAGGCACACGTGGCACAAGTGAGAGCGGGCAAAGATGCTGTTTATGAAATTGCTATCATTTATCTTGGATGTGGTGGAGGTTGGTGGAGGCTGCCCCGGGCTTCCACAGCTGAAAATATCCAAACACGGTAAAAAAAAAAAAAAACAGCTTGTGGTGTTCGGTGGAGTGGAGCATGTTATTGATATTTGGTTGTTGATTTTCAGCAGTTAAAATGCTGGTCACCCCCCCCCCGTCTGGTTCTACCTTACCCTGTGTTATAAAAGATCATCTTTAAATGAGAAGAAAAAAGCCGACATAAATCCAAGAGGTGAGAAGGGGAGGGGAGGA
Source organism: Chaunax sp. Z400 (assembly GCA_037577475.1). NCBI lineage: Eukaryota > Metazoa > Chordata > Actinopteri > Lophiiformes > Chaunacidae > Chaunax > Chaunax sp. Z400. Next base: position 19,627,442 of record CM075204.1, read on the forward strand.
TAAAATCTGTTTTATTGGTTCTGTCCATGTTGCACCGCCAACACTTCAGGATATCTTGAATTTAGCTTGTAATGACGTCACAGCTAGTTGAAGCACAGAAACAGGCATGCATATTAAAAAAAAATAAAAATAAAAAGAAGCATGCATATTTTGATGCATAATTGCAATCGGCAAAAATGCACTAAAATATTCCACTTGCAAGTTTTGTTTTGCCCCAGTTTATGCACAGTTGATAAAGAGGCAATAAAAAAAGAGTCCAATCTCATGATGTTAAGGAGAAAAAAACATCATGGATCCGCCCCTTTATCCAGATCCACTGCAAAATTAGACATTTCGTGGGCACATGCTCCACCCCTTCACCCTGTTTCATGATAATCCATCAAGTAATTGACATCTATACAAAAGCAATGTGCACAAAAAATGGAAAAAATTCCTGAATCCATCTTGATGCAATCAACAGATCTTCCTTCCTTTAAGCCCAGCTCTCCTACCAAGATTCATCAAAATCCGTCAAGTAGTTTTTGTGTAATCCTGCAAAAGACACAACAGACTCGTGCTCCCAGACTACGTGCCGTCGCCCCAAATTTGAAGACATTTTCGGTTGATATTCTTCTTCTTTGAGTTAGCTGCTAACTGCTATTATCTGGATGTGGGTCACACACATAACATGGCGTCAAAAAAAAAGTCCAAGACCCAGACAACTTTGGAGTTGTTTCATGTTGACGCTGTAGACAATGCCAGATTGAATTTTTGAATATTAACTCCACTGAGTTTATACTATAGAGACTGTAAAGAGCAGCATTTGTTCAGATGGACCACAAGGATGCAAACTGAGTTTGCAAAGAGACACATCTTCCCCAGACCGTCCTTTAATTCATGTTGGATGTATGCAACGGGTCATTTATACTGCAGAGTGCCTGTAATTTAATAGTGTGATGACTGTCGCTGCTGCCTCTAACGATGATTAAAATCCAGTACGTTCCAGTACGCTCAGATGATCGACGGGACAATGTCATTCAGTGTGTGCGCTTGCGTCGAATACGTGCACATTTGCATGAGTGTGTCTGCACTGTAATGACCACATATGTTTATGTGGTGTAAATGTGTTCACACAGACATACAACACTCACTGCTGTTAATGGATTGCATGGAGATTTGTGCGTCTGTGAAGGTGTTTATGCTGGTGTAAAATAAAATATGTGGCGCAGGTATTAATGAGTTCAGATGGTTCTGATATATCTCTCTCTCCCTCTCTCTCTCTCTCTTTCTCTCTCTCTTTCTCTCTCTCTCCATTGCATCAAGTCCTGTCTGACAGCTTTGGCAGCTCGTCAGGTCTACTCACTACATACGCCAATCAAACCCTGCCCAAGCAAATAAGCAATTAATCAGTAGCATCCGCAAGCAGCCGACGCATGGGAGGCGAGGAGGAGGAGGAAGAGGAGGAGGAGGGCAAGCAGAAGAGAAAGGGGTATCAGGGTTCATTTGGGTTCAAATATGACCCCGCCCCCTTCACACTCGCACAAATGCACACAGTTGCTTGCAGTGGAGACCGTTTAACAAGGGGATTATCTTTTTAATAAGTCGGGGGATGAATTATGGAAATGAGCATGGGAAGGTAAAAAAAAAAATAAACAACTGGACAGCATCTGTTCGCTAACAAAACAATCTATTGTCCCTATTAGGCTTTCCTCTCCACTCACAGTAATGGCGATTAGATGATTAGTCTGTGATTGAAATGATTAAATGTGCACAGGAGAGAGTGTGTGTGCACATACAAAATAAGGCAGCTACAATTTACGCTGGGATCAGGGAATTTTAGGCATAACTTGGGGATTAAAGCTTCTTAGTACTCAGGGTTAAATGGAGGTAAAGTTCTTTCTCTCGCCTTTTCATGTCTTCATATACTTTCAACATTGTCTCCTAAATATTAAGTTAATATGCTATGAATAAGCATTAATCAATATGTAGTAAAATCCTTCCTAAAATCTGTTAGCAATTAGCTGGTTTATCTGAGGAATGTTCCAATCACGTGTTTTTTTTCTTTTTCGATGTGGTGTGATTTTTAACGGACCTTTATTGGATAGTTGGAATCGAACACTAATAAGTCGACCGCTGAGGACTTCGTAGATGGGGCTCATGTTCTACCTTCCCTGTGTTCATTAGCAAACTTGACATGAGAGGGTTTACAGCTAACATTATGTCAGAGAAAAGGTCTTAAACTTTTGTGTTTTAAAAGATGATGTGATTACAAACAAAAGACTGGTAGCTACGTCAAATATTGCTAATGGCCTGTAAAAAAAAAAAAACAATTACAAAGAATTCACGGCCATCTTGTGATGAAAACTACTCAGAAATTGTTGTACCACAGTATCAGGACTTCACATTCAAGTTCCATTATTGAATGAGTAGATCTTTTGATTTGTTACCCCGTCCCAACTTAATGGAAACGTGTTTCCAAATTCACAATATATATTTAGAAAACTCAAGTGTGTCAAGAAGGAAACGATCACATTCTGTTTTTATATGTTTACCCAGGGTTGATATTATCATTTGAAATAGACAGGATGGAGGGGGTTGATAATTGAGGTGTGGTTACCTCGAGGTAGAGATTCCTGGTAGTAGATATTGTCCTCAGTCATTTTCTCTTTACTCGTTTTATAGCCGGTATCGTTTCCTCCGTCTGTTTGCTTAGTGTCAGATACAGATAGGAGGTCCACTGATACCAACTGCCCTTCCTGTCTTGTCCTCTAATTGGCCCTGAAGAGTTGATTGTCCTTTATTGCTATCGGCCAATCTTCTATCGTTGGCCAAGGTGGCCAGGTCAACTTCTAACCCCCGCAGATAACGTCACATATCCAATTACAAGCTGGATGTAGTTGAAATCCTTCTGGGTATCTGTTTTTGAATGAAAGAACAGGGAAATGATTTCGCTGCTGTAGCTAGTGAAGGTGGACTGCTGGTCCTGGTGATTTTAGAACTGAAATGCAAAATAAATTCACCTGTGAATTAAATCTAGTGTCATCTCTCACACACAGTGTAGTAACAGTGTTTCCTTCGACCTGGTTGCTTGTTTCTCTCGCGAGATCTGGCAACGCTGATACAGCTGCAGAGAGAGCGTGCTGGTAAAAGAATGCAGAGGACTGTCAGACTCTTTCTCCGCTCCCTGGGGTCCACTGGAGATTTCACAGCTGGGGGCCTGCATGGCTGTGCCAACTCCCCCCCCCCCCCCCCACCAATCCAGTCCTCCACACACACTCATCAGTAGCATCATTATGTGTGTGTGTGTGTGTGTCACTATGTGCACACTCTCTGTGTTTACAGCCCAGCAGCAACTGCACTGATATATGCGTTTCATTTGTGTCGCCGTCCCTAAAACCACGCGACACATGTCACCTCAGACAAATGGCAGGATGCCTCCCGCAGATGCAGACGGATGATAACAAGCTCTATCTGCAGTCAAAAGTAACACAGCTCCAAGCCCTTAATGTAAGGATATCTGCTGCGTCGCCGCTGGCTCTTGCAGACACACACATACAGACTGTGGCATGCAAAGAATGAAGCTTTGACACAGGCAGTCTCTGCTTCGTATCGGATGCATGGTGATTAAGCCGACAGATAAGGTGTGGCATTTGTGATCTGACATGCAGAAAACCCTCATTAAATTCCAACCAGGCCAGCAGGGAACTATTAGGAACATTAAACAATAAAGATAAGATGCTTCCTATGTGCTGTTGTAACCTTTGGCGCTGCTCTTTCGATTCTTAAAGGCCGCCTGTTTAAAAATTCAAAAGATTTATGTTTGTTCTCGGTTTATCCTCGTGTTTATTCTCCAAAGAGAGCCACACGGAAGAGAGAAGGATATCCTGATCCGAACGGCTACGCTCAAAGACAATACAGAGATGAGATGCAATAAATCGTACAAACAGGGCTCACTTTGGGGGAATCTATCATCAAAACCATTCCGAGGGTTGAGTGTGGAGAAAGAATCAAGGAGCTTGGAGGAGAAAACCATGCCTGTTTTCATAAAACACAGTTAGTTGATGTTGAAGTGAGCAAAAACTTCAAAACTTGTCAAAAACTTTAAATATTATTAGGCAGGTGTGATTGACGGGGGGTTTAGATGCTTTTTGACGGCACTTTTTACAATGTAATAGTCACCAAACTGTCCCCTGCAAAGACAGATCAGACCCTGCAGACTGACTCCCTGGTTGGCTTTCTTACAGAAGTTGCACATGCACCCAGTTTTCCTTCACAACGAGGGATTAATACTAACATTTAGGCATGTTCACTTCAGCTCTACCTTGAAACACAGTGGTGCTCGTTTACTTCCTGTCTTTTAGCGATGTCTCAGTGTTCCCTAGTCTCAAAAATATGGTGATTAAAAACAAAACAAAAAACTAGAAAATTTGATGCCATCACTTCTGGAAAGACTCAATTTGGGCTGATGTAGATAGACCACACCCCCTATCATAAGTGAATGTAAGCATGTAAGCTGGCGTGAAAATCACTTCCACTGTATATCCACACATTTAGGGCCCCTACAAAGCAAAGGTACAAGCGTAAAAATGGCCCAAGCCCTGATAATCACCAACAAGGTGGGAGCAGCGCTACCAAGGTCAATTTGGCCGTTCATTTGCTAACTTATCAGAGCAAGTCCAATAAAGATAAAATCTCAATCATGTGCTCAGGCGAGGCAATTCCAAGAGGTAACTCCTACATTTGTGTCACATGACATTTCCCACTGGTTTGTCACCTTTCACCGGACAATGTTGATATTTGCAGTGTTGGCTCCCTGTGATACTTTGCCCCCCCGCCATGTAGGAAAGCTCAAAGCACGCAGAACCGTTCGTCGTCTGAAGGTTGTTTGGCTCACAGAACCATATCTGAGTTATGCTTTTGTTTTCACACAACACTGGAGTGATGACGCCACTGCGGCAGCTTTAGCCTTCAACTCAGCGAGGCAGAGACACTCACTAATGTGTTTACACTTACACAGGCATTCAAGGGACGCCGATGAAACGTTGTGTTGTACAATCAGTGCATCAAATCTCATCTGGTGACATAGTGGCAAACTATTTTACCTTGAAATCGTGGTGTTATGGGCGCAGGGATAAGACAAGAAATGAGTTTGATTACATTAAAATGCAGTTTTGATTATGTCGACATTTTTGAAGTCGGTTCCTTTTTAAGAATTTAAAGAAATTAAAGAAAAGAATTTAAAGAAATTTAAAGGCAGCAGTCAAATCATACAACTTTCTCTCTCTCCCTCTGCACAATTCTTCTCTCATTCCTCTTTTCTTTTGCCTCTTCTCTGTTTTTTTTCTCCCCCCCCCCCCCCGAGCGAAGGGGACAGCTGCTTATCCCTGATAAATGCCTGGCATTTGGTGGCAAGAGAAGGGAGAGATGCAAGAAGGAGGAAGAGGAGGAGGGGGGGAAGGCTGGATGGGCGTGGCACATCAGTCGCGATGGCGAGAAGTGAAAAAGGCAGCAGGAATTAAAGAGCAGGGGTTTTTGGCAGCCGGCACTGTAGAAGAGGACGGGGGCGGAGGTGGGGGAGACGAGAGAAGATGAGGTCTAATCGTGACCTAGATTCCAAGACGCCCAGACATAATAGGCAGGGCCTTACCCCACGTGAACCCCCCTCACCCCCAACTCTCCACCCCAGTCAAAACAATAACAGAGGAGAGGATCTGCAGGAGGAGAGGGGCCCCGTTCAGGGATGGTTCCACCCCAGTGTCGGCTGCATTCGGCCCCTTTGTTGCTAACTCCCAGCAGCTGTCTGCAACGTTGGGCCTCAGACCGTTGGAAATTCTTGGAGAGGGAGCTTAAGGAATGTTTGGATAAACTTCTGCTGGGGTCTTTTAAACCGCCTCCAACTCCGTTAGTTTCTGGATTGTTTCATTTGCTGGGGAAAAAACAAAAGACTCCCAAGTGGACGGACTGTAAAGTAATAAAGTGTGCGGAGTCTGCCTTCAGAATTCGCTGAATGTGAAGTTGTCTTAAAGTAATACTTTTTAGAGTGATCAAAACTAAAACAGCAGCGCAAAAATGGCAATTAGCTTGTTTTATGAGGTTTTATGTGCCAGGACTGCTAACTTCCTGGAGTGTCTGCTAGCTGTGTATGAATTAAACCAATGAGATATAACTTTGAGCTTCGGAGGTGCTAGCTGCAGACTCTTTGGACAGAATCAGGTTGGCTGTTTCTGCTTGAGTCTTGATGCTAAGCTATGCTAAGCTAAGCTCCAACTATACACTTACTGTACCTACATGAGAGTGGAATCAATCTTCTCATCTAACTCTTGGAAAGAAGGCAAATGCAACCCAAACTGGTGAATTATTGCTTGAAGGAACTTTTTATAGTAGTCTCATAAGCCCCTCCCCTTTCCGCTGTATTTTTCTGATTCCCTCACCTTTTCATCACCTCACAACCCCTAGTTATCTCTTGGAGATTGATCCAAAGAACTATTTCACCCTTGTTATCATGTCCATGTGTGGAATTGTTTACACCTGGTCTGATTATCTGATATTTCTGCTTAGATTACAGCAATGTTGATGATGGACAAGAGGATGTTTTGCGTAGCCTTTCAGAATATTTACAGACAAAGAGTTTTATGGTCATCAGCATTAAAGTTTTTGTCTGTCTATGTTTTCTTATCTGTGTGTCCTTTCCCCTCAAACAGTAACCAGGAGCTTATCTTGCACCCCTTGTCCCGGTTGTGGAGTCAGACCCAAACAGTCGTGAAATGTCTCAATGGGATACATCACACGACCTCAGGTTGCCTCTGAGAGCCGTCCCATCGCTGCCTCTGATGAACCCAAACAGTCACGTTCGGAAAATCCAATATATGCTAGAGGGCAATTCTCTCCGCTCTCGTGACTGTTAATACAATTTGAGGAACAGTCCAACATTCAACGACATATCCTCTGTCTCATGTTGCTCAGAGTCAAACAAGGTCACGATCAGCTGTATCTCTTTGCATGCTTTCTGCATGTTCCATGTCCCACCTTGAAGAATTACAGATGTAGAAAAAAAAATGCAACAACAAAAACAGTGGCTTTGTGTTCTGAACAGTTATGTAATTGGAGCCGGTTTTGATACCTCACTATTCGCTCATTCACTTGCCCTCTTGTTGTAGCTTGTTAGAAGTTATTTACCAGTTTTTTTTATCTTAGCCTTCTTATTTCTAGACTGATGCAACTTTTTTAAAGATTTCATGCTGCATGGATGGATAATTTCACTAGTATCAAATCATTTTCTCCTCAAATTCAGTCTTTATCTCTTGTACTTAAGCTTCTCTTCTCTTCTGTGTACATTGTACCTGCTAAACATCAGCATGTCAGTCATTATAAGCTTAAATTAGCATTAAGTGTAAAGCATCAGAGACGCTAGCTTGGCTGAAACCTCTAGTCTCGTAGTCTCTAAGCTGTCTTGGATATTTTAGTCTGGCAAGACTTAAATACCTTACTGGAAACAGACTGGATGCTGTACATGTTCGACTGCTTAGTCTGTTGCTTTTCACCTCAAAATTGAGGGATGCAGCTTTAGCATATTTTTGTAAGACAGATGTTTTACTCTGTTGGATGACATATTTGTTGACTTGATTCTTAGTGGGAAGAATATTTGCCTAATCTCTACAAACCAATGCCATTTCACTCTGATGAGGGGGGAAAGGGGTTAATTCCTTTATCTGGCCAGATGCAGCTAATGGTAGCCTGAACCAAAACGTTGGTCATTGGCTGGATTACCGCAGGCAGATCACAGGAACATTTGAAAAGCCGAGGTCAGTGGGTTGGCCTGGGTTAAACAGAATTTGGGAGTTAGTGAGTGCAGGTGTGGGAGGATTGTGGGCTCTCAGAGAGAGAGAGAGAGAGAGAGAGGGTGAGTGAGAGGGAGACTCATCCCAGAGCCACCAGCGACAGCCATCGGGTTTGCAATCTGCAATCATTTCAAATAGATGCTGTGCATCCATAATAAGCATTTTGCACTCATGCAAAGTGACAATTTGCCCGTAAAATACAACCATTGGACAATATAGTGGTCTATTTTTGACTCATGGATGCACAAGGAAGAGGCTAAACGGTGGTGAAATTAAAATGTGAGAGAAGGGAAATGAGCTGCGACAAAATAATTTTGTACACAAGGTTGATTTAAAAGAAGACAAAGGCAATGTGGCACAAGTCTCCATCCGTAGCGTCTCAGACATTCCCAGCAGCACATCGGCTCTACTTTATTTCTACCACAGAAAACAATGCAGTCATTATGCAACGAGGAGAAACACTCAAAGTACAGGAGACCAAATTGAGGAAAAAAAGGAGAGAGGTCCCATGAGGATAGTGGAGAAAATCTGCCAAGCTGGCTAGTACAGTGAAAACCTACAATTACCAGAGCTACTTATATGTTCACCCAAGGCCAAGTGATTGTAGGTGTGCTCTCAAACAGCAGCATCCTCAATAATCATCCGCTACAACGGCTCCAAATCTGGCACAGAGGAGACCGATATAGCCTGGCTGCTAAAAATAACACAACACAGCTGGGATATAAATAATCCCAGCAACTCATGTCAGGGGCACTTCCTCTCTTTGTTGAGGAGGGTAAAAATAAAGAGAGAGTGGGAGAAAGAAAGAAAAAGGAGGGAGGGATGGCATTCAATGAAGAGGAGAGAGACAATGTGGGCTGTGAGAAATGGCTGTTGGATAATGATGTGGCTCCAGCACGGAGGGGAGGAATGTGACAACTTTCCCAACTCTTCCCTCAGATGAAACGACAAGTGGCTGGAGGCCAACAAGGCCGAACAGACGCTTTAATTATGAGAAACAAAGGAAGAGACGCAGGGTTTGGATCATGGCGGGGGTGTGTCTGTTTACATGGGGGTCCTTTGGTGTGTTTGTGGTGGAAAAAAAGGAGCAGAAGAGTGGAAAGAAGGCTTTATGGGCATGGGAGATTTTTGCCTTCTTTTTTTTTTTATCTAGCGGGTTCAGAACTGTCAAACTTTTGTTGTCACACAAACAACGCACAATGGATCATGTGCAGCTCGAGTTTATTTTACTACATGAAAAGCTAATAAAACTTCCAAAGATCTGAAGGAATTCGGCTGACAATATAATTTGACCTGATTTGTCACCGTGCAGCTTGTCGACAAATATAGCACCACAAAGCATCCGCCATGTCTGAAGCAATTTCTGCAGCAACGGCTCGAAATCAAAAAGAGCCGTTTTTGGAATGACAGTCAACGGCGATTCATTCGTCACTAAATCGGGCCACCGATCGAAACTAATTAAAGCTCATTCCATGTGGAAATAAAACGAGTTTACATTTCTGCAGGACTCAGTTCACTTTGATCTATTTTGGACGCTTGGAAGCGGCTGAGGTCTGTGACATAGCCTGACATGGGGTTAGAGTGGACTCTCTTATTACAGGGTCGATGTTTGCATAAGCAGTTATTGGCTAAACAGAGGTTGGTGGTGGTACGTTGAATAATGATTGGCCCCATGTTCTTTTTTTCAAGGTAAAATGGGCACCTAGAAATGAGGGGATGGTCAGCGCTTGTGGCTTTGGTGACATACGATCCAGGGCGGCGAACGTCCCTAACACAAACACAGGAGGGCATGGATTAGAGGCGCACACATATACAAAGTACAGTATAAATAAACAGTTCAAATCCACATGCACACAGTTTGACAGTCATTGGTCAACAATCAGCAACAGGTGCAGCTGGTTGAAGGAGAAAATGTGCGTCAGCGGACGTGAAACTGCATGTATGAGCCGTATGTATGTCCTCTCCCTCTAACCCACCCAAGCTTTAAAACAGGAACACAAGTGGACCTCACAGCTAGAACGACGGAAAATCACCACCGCACGAGGAGAGGAGAAAATAGCTGGTTTTCATCCATTCTTCTTCTTTTTCTATCGCTTTTCTTGAAACATGTACGACCAAACCAAACAAACCACAGGTTACGTTCATACTGCAGGCAGAAGTGTCCCAAATCTGATTTATTCAGCTAATTATGTGAGTCAGATGTTGTTTTTTATGACAGTGTAAACAACACAAATCATATGGAGTCTGATCTATTCTGATTTGGGCTACGTTCATATGTGGTCTAAATCCAATATGGATCTGATTCCTGCTGATGTGACACCAGTGTGAAGAGTCACGTCAGAATTTATGTGGCTTTTCTCCCACTGGTTTTGTCAGCAAATTTGGAGGATCACTTCAACGACAACTGGAAGACAGGAGGCTGCAAATTAAATAGATAAATGGAAAAATGTTTCAATCAAATCCTGTTTTTATCTTCTTGCCTTAGCTTAAAAAGCAGACGTTCCGTCACCACACTACTGTTACCACAGCAAGCAATGCAGGAAATAAAAGATTATCTTATTCATTTTGATAATGGACCGTCATATCAGCAGGCTTGTTGTAAATGTGGGGTCATGGTCAGTGTGAACATACAGTAAGAAAGACACATACATGGGGCTTCCTGTTAATCACACAGCCTGTCACTGTTTTATTGGAACCATTTTAGTTGTGCTTCATTCTGCTAACAAGTAAAGAACCAAAAGTCAACGTGACACATTTTTTGAGGGACACATTTTTTGCTCCTGAGATCAGACTCTGACCTTTTTCCTCGCGGGTCGGCCGTTCTAACCCTTCTGTAACCTCAGTATTTTAGCTACGCAGCCAGGTAATAAAGAGAAGCTGGATCGTGTGGAAGCTGAGAAGGACAGTTATGAGTGAGCATTTGTGCTGACGCACTTCTTGAAAAACAGCCAGCATAACCTGAACCTCTGGGTATCTAAAAATTGTCGGATCCCCCCCTCCTCCTCCCAGGCCCCCCTGTCACCCGGGGTCACAGATAAACATGGGTTCAGACTGAGGTTGCGTTTAGACGTTATTAAAAAGCCACACAAACAGGCCTTTTGATGGGGAAATTTAAAAAAATGAAATAAAAACAAAAGCTCAAAAGCATCAAACAAAGCTTAAAAACTGCTTTAGAAATAAATAGTCATAGCAGTTGACACATTAAAAGCTATATATTTTTAAAAAATCATGCAATGAGAGTCAGATGCGCTGATTGAAACCACTCTCATTTATTTTGATTAAACGTGAAGCTACAGCTAAGCAACAATTAGCTTAGCTTAGCGTAAAAATGGGAAGTAGAAACAGCTATCCTACCTATAAAAATCTTAATCTAAAAATGACAAGTTCAGGGGTTTAGTGATGGCTTAGCATTGTCTAGTTGAAGCTCCATAGACTATTTAAAGGGGAACTCTACTGACTTTAACATGAACAGTGCTTACAGGTGTGGAGGAATTCTTCTGCATACGTGTCCCAAAAGGCTCCGGGGGGAAACTACAAGTTTTTAAAAAAAAGAAAAACGCTAGGAAGAAGGGCGGTTACTCATATCTGCTCGAGGCTACGTTAGGTAAGGCTGAATTGCGTTAGTACAGGAAGTGCCAGATTTTGACTAGAATTAAGAATGCATGGAATTCTCCTCTAGTTTCCATTGATTTTAATCCCTTATTTTAAACTGTCCGTCCTGATTTCAACAGTGTGAAATGAGCGCAGCGCTATACTGAATGGACAGACATGACGGTGGTGACAGGTTTTTGATCAGGAGATTCAAAGATTCGAAATTTTGAAATCATGTTTCATCACACACTTCCAGAAAAACCCAACAGATTATCTTCCCCTTTAATCTCAAACGTGCACACAGCACAAGATTAGACAACAACGGAGCATCACACACTCGAGGATTTCATTACGGTTCTCGTGCCTGAGGGAACAATGGCTGGTTTATTGTTAAAATCAGTATTTAACCAGTGTTGTATGTTCGTCTTCGAGTTGGAGTTACAAGGTATCATGTGACTCCAGCATTCGTCATGTCAGTCAGCGTGTACCAGCATCTGCAAAGTCAATTATATACTCGTCGTGTGTTTAGTGTCGGACCAACCTTTGCTTTGTGTTTACTGCTAAACAGAAGCGCCCTGCTCCTTTTCACCGAAACTGAATGTTTCTCTTTTCTTGACATTCAGGTTTAAGCTCTGGCTTACTTTTAAAACAGAAACAGTTCAGAGAAAAGGAAACAAGTAGGGCTAAAGGACAGAAGGCACAGCAGAGATGCAATCGGCCACAGCCTCTGCGCCCGTGTTGTACCACTGACCTTGAAGTACCAATGCTATTAACGATTCCCGTGGTAAACGCTTGGTTATTACCCTCACCAACCATTACCAAAATCTGCAAATGGCATAATCAGGACATTATGTTAATCTAATGGAGGTTCACCAGGGAGGAGTGGCGCTAAGCCTTGCCCGCTTTCCTTTACCTGGGCTGTCAGGAAGCACCCATGCATCCTGTGAGTGAGTGATGGATGTTGATTGAAGGTCATTACTTAGCACCCTGCTGAACTCCTGACCCCACGCCGAGGGGGGTAAAGGCTCCCGACGCAAGGTCGACCAGCGGTGGGGGAAACAATACACATACGAATCGCCTCCATACAGGCGCATATAGACACGCATACACAGGCAGGTTTACACACAACAAAGCCGCACACTCACACAATGGCTACAGCCCAAAGAGGATTCAATATCATATGCCATAATCGGCCTCTAAGCTCGAACAGAGGGGGTCTCTGCGATAGATGAGCTTAGAGCAACTCAATCCTATTTTATCTGCTTATAATTCCTGTGCTCATAACATTTGGGACTTAAAACAAGACAGGGTCAGGGTAAGGTGAACCCTTAGATGACCCCGCAGAGGTCTATAATAAGCTTATTCGCAGGATAGAAGATAATATCTTCTACTGACATCTTTCTTTCCGTGCCAACTTTTAGGAATAGTCATCCGAGGATCCGCTCTGATTTGTCAGCATGAAATTTTCATTCATCAGTGGGGAATAATGCTCAACACAAAACTGCTTGTGACCACACACAAATACACACAGAGAATCATTTACAAACCCCGACACCATCATCTCCAGGGAGCCCGTTTAAACAAGCATCGAACAAAACACTGGCGAAGAGAAAGAGCTGAAAATTGGATCACAGCGTCTCTCTGATTTCCTCGTTTTTTTGTTTTTTTCCCCCTCCCTCTAAGCTCGCTGCACGTGAGACAGTGGGGCTCCTTTTTGCAGTCTTCTGAGAGACGGGCTAATCCAGCCATGGAGCCCCGAGAGGAGAAGGGGAGTGCCTGGGTGAGGAGGGGGGGGATCTTGCCTTGGGGATGGGGGGGAATAGAGAAATTCTTGGGAGAGAGAAGAGGAAGGTAGAAAGACAAGCAGAGCCTCAAGTAGCTGTTGTATTAAGGCCTGTGTCTTTGAGGAATTCCTACCATGTATTTAGCAAGTCTTTTTCTGCTGCTTCTCTTCCCAAAGGGAGCGTCGGATAATTTCTTTCCCCTAAATAGACAAGCTGGCTCCCCCATCACACAAGCACACCCTCAGACTTACACGTGGAGGCCAGACTTAGTGCCTGTTTGGGCAGATACTGTAACAACAGCTTACTTCTCTCCCCCTGGGACCATCCCGCTACCGTATATGGGGGAGTGAGCAACGCTTTCCATTATGCAGCAGCCCAAACAAATCGCTCCTCACACACACGTCTCACTGCTGCACAGGATACGAACAAAACCTGGATTCCTTATAAATAAAAGATAGCCCAGCATGATTGCCTAAGGCCAAACGTGAGAGGTAGTTATGAGGGCTTTGTCCATGAGGAGATCTCCCAACAACAACCACAAAGTCATCACCTCTCAAGGCCCATTTATGCTCCCTCTACGTACGTTAATGGATACGTCCGTCCATACTTCCCATACATACTTACGTACGTCTTCCTCATCGATACAACCACAGTGGGGCGGGGAAGTTTCAAGAGTTTCGACAACAACAAATGCGGCAACAGCCGTAGGAGGTTGTGATAATGTACCTAGTAAATACAAAGCGGTAAAAGCGGAGGTAATGATGTACTCGTCAGTGGTCAGCTGAGTTTAAAAAATGTACAAACCTCCAATTAGTTGCCACAAAAATTGGCAAAATATAATTACTTAAAGTGAAGACAAGGCTCTGAGTGCTGGCGTTTAGCGTTTTGTGTTCAGGGTATAAGCAGCTGTTCACTTCCTTACAAACTGCTCCGTTTAGAGGAATTACTGACAATTTGAGAAAACCATTTATTTGCTTTTTTGTCATAAGTTAGATGAATCAACGGATAGATTCTCTTATCTTTCACGTTGGAAACGTCACAAATGCTCAGGTGGATTTTGTTTTGTGGAGATCCAGGAAGTTTACTTTGTGCTAAACGGAGCTAAGCTGACTTAATATTTAGCAAACAGACATGGGAGTGGTATTAATCTTCTCATCTAACCTCAAATTAAACATCTGTTCATTATGCATTCACTGTTGAAGACTTAACTGCAGGATTTTCTCTTGGCCACCTGACCCGCTTGGCCCTTTAAGTTGCTTTGCTACCAGTTAATTTCAATTTTGGAGTGAATCAATTGAACATTGTCCTCCCCCCCTATAATTATGATTATTTTACATAGTTCGCTCCAAGAAACCTTGTAGAAAATGATGGAAAATAAAATTACCATCTATTTTCCTTATTGCCAGATTTGAAAGTATGTAAATCAGCAAGATTGACAAATTGGCATCTGCTGTTTGGTTTCCTATTTGTTTATTTTACACTGTAACTGAAAATCCAACAATAAATCCAACTGTATGTGACTTTTAATGGATTAAACAAGAGAACAACTGAATTAACCATTTCGCTGTAGTAGTAACACGTGACCTGGTGTAGCTGTGGACAGAAAAAAACTGAACATGCAAGAAAATGATCTTCTTTATCTCTATTAGTCTCTTTAATTGACGAACAAGAAAGGCTCTAATCCAGAAGAACATATGCTGGGAGGTGGGGGTTGGGTAGGGAGAGAAAAAGACAAGGGTGGCATGGGAGGATGTCAAGAGAGATACTGCTGGAGCAACAGAAACATGTGAAAAACGACGATAAGAAGACGAAAGAAAATGACCTGAAAGCAAAAGCAAAAGATACACAACATGAATGAAAAGACGAGGAGAGAGAGATGAGAGAGAAGGAGGCAGTGAACTCGTTAAGAGCTTATGTTGCAGGGATAAGGCCGAGCAGCAACCTGGGTGAGACAGGGTTAACTAATCCGAGCCTCGGTTCCTCCCCTGGGATCTGAACTGCACACTCTGCTCCACACACACTTAAGTTATCGAACCTAACAAGATTCCAGGTGATCTCTCTCGACTTCACTCTCTCCCCCAGTACATCCTGACTGAGTGATAAAGGCTGACGCTGCTGTCAGGCCTGGCTGGGCTCAGACTGAAGGTTTGGGTCTGTGGATTGATTTGGATTCAAAGTCAAATTTGATTTGGCTAAATAGTAAATGGTTTTTTATTGTACAGTAGCTTCACAATGTGGCTAACATTCACACGCAAATGGTGGCAGAGGTGCGATGCAAACTGACCGCTATCGGATGGATTGCCAAGGAACTTGTTACAGACATCGACCCTTATTTAGGTCATTGTGAGCATGCTTAAAGTAGCATTTGAATAAAATCTCAACCAGTGTCAATGCTAGCACCTTTACATCTGGCCGGTCTTGCAGACTGAACAGCACAGCACACCTGCTAGCATGTTTAGCTGGTTTACTATTACCTGTGTTCATGCAGGATAAGCAATAGATACTGTGAGAAATTGTTTTTGGTCTGCAAGTCTCCTACACGTCGTGCAGTTTTCATTAACAGCCACTATATGATAAATAAACTCCAGTGGTAGCTAATCGCTCCATGACTGTTATTGTGTTTGCAGCAGCGGCTCCAGGGAATTTCAGGGATTTCTTTTAGATGGGAGTCAAAGATTTAGTTAAACTGAAGGCTCTGAGGTTCTGTTCTACACTGTACACAAGGACAGATATTTAAATGTGTGCACATGTTGTGACTGGACCCAAAAAATGTGACTGCAACAGTAAAGATACACATTTTTTCCCCTTAAATGATGCCTTTATGAAACATATGTGTCTATGATTAGAATGAAGCTCTGTGTTTATGGCCTTTCGAGGAAATCCTCGAGGCGAAGGACAATGAGAAACATGTCTCCTTCTGTTAAGTCATGTGTTGTGGCTCTTTTTTGTTTACTGCTTTTCTCGTGTGTCTTTAATGATTGACTTTTTTTGTCTTTTTAAAAAAAAATTCCACCTCGTGAATCTCATTCTTTTTTTAAGTCTTCTTTCCTAATTTTTCCTCCTCCAACACTGTCTCTCTCCCCCCAGTCTTTCCAGACAGTGGGCTGTGTGCTCTTTACTACTATGTTTACAGTGTTGCTCCATCTTGCTCTAGCCATAATTGGTCGTCTGGCTCCGTCCTCACACACAGGAGAGAGAGAGAGAGAGAGAGAGAGAGAGAGAGAGAGAGAGAGAGAGAACACCAGACAGAGAGACAGAAAAGACAGGGAGAAAAGAAGAGGAGTGGTCGCCGCCCGCCGTCTCCTTGGCCTGGTCAGCGTCTGCAGTTGATGTTGGTTGTACTAATATTTAGTTTAAACGCTAATAGCTGACCACATGTAAATTTCAGGCAGCCTGGAACAAGCGCCCTGCAGCGTTGGGGCTGAGACGGATGAGATGGAGACATAGAAAACAACACACAGGTGGACACATACTGTATATACTGAAAAGCTGCCGGCCTCAGTCTCGTGCAGTCTCATTGTTAAGGATTAAACAATGCCCAAGTGCCTTATTTGCTTTTCATAAAGATAGCACGGGGCAAATAACATTACAGGCAGGCTTGTAATTGCAGAGGAAATGCAACATGACAGATGGCTGTTTCATTTTACTGTCCATGCTCAATAAATTAAATCGTGCCATAAGAGCTTGTTATTGGTACTGAATAGCCACGCAGATCTTTACAGTATGCATTATCTTCACCGTAGTGTTCATCTGCAGAAAAACGGCTTCTAAATGGTAATCGTCTTATCCAAATAAATTCAACCTGAAACCATTCAACCATGAACTTCCCATTTAACTTGTTTTGCATTGTAATGCTTTGTTACGCTCCCAGGATGGATCCAATTCCAAAAGGATTTTTTTTTTCTCTCTCCTGAAATACTCATCTCCTCCGTGGAGTAGGAGGGTTGCTTGGCCTAGATTTATCTGCCCTGGTTACACCAGGGGGGCTTTAATGGGAAGATAATGATATCAGCGCAGATTTACCTGGGCAGAGTCCTGCAGATAAATGGGTCAGAAGGATGAAGGGATGGAGCTACTCAGCAGGAAAGAGACCCAACCATGAGATGTAGTGGGATTTAAAGTGGCTGGGTGGGAAGGATTTAAAGTTGAACTAAAATTCATTCATTCATTTCTTCTAAGAACTGTATATACAGTATAATCATGATGTTTTGCTCATCCCTCTGCCTTTATAGCTCCCACCATGTTAGGTTTCTCCTACTGTCTCCTAATGGTCATTTGATTTAATTTGATCGGAACAATATCTGTGTTGGCAGGCATGAAAAGGCATTTCAGTTCAGCCAGTGGGGCTTTTAGTGGGTTAGTTTTTGCTTTTTCCTGTTAGTCCTATATGTAATTTGATCATGCACACATTTCTCTGACATGAAACAAGTGAATGGAGTCAAAATGACTGTTCATTGCAGCAGATGATATGTGGTAATTAGTCAGAAAGTCCTGGGTGCTTAGACTCTTAAGGAAGATTACGATTGAAGAGCATCTGCCCTGAGCAGCAGCAAGATAAATCCCCCCCATGGAGTCCAGACACGGGTGGTGGTGGTGGTGGTGGCGGCTGATGAAATGACAGCAGCATGAAAAAACTAGAGGAACATATTTAAAAAGACAGCAACAAGATGATAGGCTAACAATGAAGGTGTGTCGCTATGCTATTGGATAGCTGATGAGACCAGCTGTTATCTCAATGGACAGCCCCAGACCAAGACAGCAGGAAATACAAGCCCCATTCGAACAAAGCTCTCAAGATGCGACTTGTGCGCCCAATGTTCTGTCTGAAGGCAGTGAAGGTGCAACATGGCGTCTGTTAGCTCCACCTCTGTGATCGCCCTTGTGTCGTGCAGTGTGAACAAACACAGGCGTTGTAGTGAAGGGACTTCGTTGCGTTGCTGTTGCACGATCTCTGTGTGAAGAGGGCTTCAAAATCAGCATGTGTTAGAGGTATGCATGACAGGATGGTATGAGAAATAAACTACAGCCTAAGCGTTCAAAGGAATAGTGTCCCCGACTGAACCTTCACTGGAGCTTCATGTGAATCACAGAGCAATGTGCGACATGCAGAGGTCACAAGATGTTCCTGTGAGTTTTCATAGTCTGGTTATTTGCCATGACCACAACAAACAGAAGCTGCTAATGCTAGCTTGATAGATAGAAGGACCCCACTCTTTTCCAGAATGCAGGGTCACTCGGGGGGCTGGAGCCTATCCCAGCAGACATTGGGTGAGAAGCGAGGTACAACCTGAACAGCTCACCAGTTCGTTACATTAACCATTTTAGATTATATCGTATGCAAAAAAGTGCATTGAATTCAAAGTTAAACTTAAAGTATGTGAATTTAGTCCAAATTTCAATCTGGTTCGTTCCTCTCCACTTCGATTTTGTTTGATTCGGTGGAATTCATTTCAGCTCAAATTCACTCCACCTTCGATGCCAGCCAGAGATAGCTCTGTTTAAGTTGTGATCTGGAGCTATGACACACACACGGCCCTTTATGCAACACAATCACTCACTGTGACATATTGGCACACCTCTAAATCAGTCGCTCCATCTGTGCTTGGCCTAGTTTTGGTTCACATTGGTGGAATTCCAGACCTAATTCTCAACAGGGACAAACAGATTCACACAGTGTGCCTTGCATATGGATAAAAATAGTCATGACATTGAAATGCTCTGAAGTTTGGCGACTCAAGTCGTTTCAGCAGGCGCAGAGCGATCGGACGCTCCAGCAGCATGAAACGAAAAAAAAGTGTTTCATTATGCTGGGTTGCATAACAGATATAGATTGACTCAGCTAGACAAATACAGAAGGAGTGTACACACCAGAAGGTGCTACATAAACTGCATATGCATGTATGTTGCTCACACACACCTACAGGTATGGGCCTGCCTCAAGAGTCGAGGGAAAACACACTGATTGTGTTTCTCACCATAAAAATTCTGTGTACCTTAACCGCAGAGCACTGCCGTGAGGCATCACCTCAGTCAAGAGTGTGTGGGTGAGTTTATACCAGCTACAACTACCTGGTGCATTTGGCATAAGATTAAAGAGGATGATAAGCATCTGAGTATCCAAAGAAAAGAGCGGGAACATTTGTGTGTAACGTGTATACGAGTGTGTGTAAAAATAAAGACACCTGATAGGAACAGTATGTGCGTGCTCCTCAAGGAGGCGAAAGGGAAGGGTGGAGCGCTGAATGATTTCAGAGGCCTCAAACACAGGTTCATGAGTGTGTGACAGAGCAAACGCTGGATTTACACACGATCTGTGTGGAAAAAATTAATCTAACCACAGTGAGTTTTACAGTCTCATCAAGTATTTTAATAACTATTTCATGATTTAGTCTTAGTCAAATGTCCTTATTAGTTTTTGTCATGTTTGGTCAACATTATCCTGTTTTTTTAGTGATGTTTTTAGTCAGTTTAGTTAAAGTTTGAGAAGAGGTCGAGATCATTTCGATCATTCCATATAAAACTGCAAGACTATCCTGAGGGAACCAGCTACTAGACAGTTCCATTAGTCTTTGTCTCCTATACCCAGGTCAGACTACCAATTTGCAAACCAGGACGGCTGCGAGCCTCCACCGGAATTTCCTCTGGACTCACCCTGACCAGGCATAGGACCCATCTTTCGGGTCCTATTGCACGCACTCATGGTCCACCTCCTTGACCTTGACGAAGTGGGTGAGACGAGTTGGTTGGGCGCCAACAGAGATATTCTAATAGTATAGAGAAATGCTACTCATGAAACTTCAGGGTATGAAGGGGGCACTCGCAAACGTAGTCCAAAATGAATGGGGCTCTATGGAGCCAATTTCGGTACAATGGAATTAATAGGGAGTGAACAGGCTGTATGCAGAAGGCCTGTGGTGCCGATCCCAAGTGGATGGGATCCCACCAGGAAACAAAACTGCAGCACAAGCCATCCAATGAAAATAATATTTAGATTGTAAACAGTCTATAATATTTTGTACACCTTTTTGTGGACGAAACCAAAGAGATTTTGGTGATGTCTCCTCATTGTCACGTTTTAATCATGGAAAGAAAGGTTGTTGATGAATGCATTTGGTTGATAAGCTGCTAGTTTTGCTCTGAACAGTTAATAAAAAGCTGCCTCAAAATATTCACTTTGCAGAAATAATGAAAAGTTAACATCCTGTTTTACAGCTGATTTTACCTTCATGTTATGAATATTCAGAGCAACTTCCTGTAAGCTTGACAACACTCCAAATTCCCTTAACTCACTCAGTCCACCTTGGGGATTCATAAAACAGCATATAAATCCAAATACTGATCCCTCTTGTCAGCTTCCACATAAATCCTAGTGAAATATTGTCTTCACTGTCAAACTCACTGCCTTTTACATTTGATAAACCGTCACACTGCACTGAGAAAAAGTTCAGCTTGGGTTATTCACCAAAAAGGCAGGACTACCCTCCCCGTTCCTGATGGTGTGTTTGAGTGCTGTGAATGAATGTGTAAGGTGAGCAGTCTGCGCCGGACTGAAACGGTTGAGTAGGGCATGAATAATGGAAGCTGATGCAGTCGAGCCAGGGCTGTAGAAGCTACTGGTGTCAGTGTGGCTCCCTTTTGATGACATCCTGGTGTTTCAAATTCCTCCAGAGCCTTCAAGTGTGTGGTTAGGTAACATCGGCCGCCAGATCCATCTTTTAAATTCAAGAAGGATTTCATCCTTTCAAATGCAGCCAGATATCCTGTTGACATTTGGATATCCTAGCCGATCTGATCTACTAGTGTTTATAAATCATTGGTGCTCTCCTTTGGCTCTCCATAGTGTAGATTTATGAGTCATTGTTGGTGAAGCAAACATTGTTACAGTTGATGAGTCATAGCTTGCCTACTGTATGTTTACCAAGCTCAGGCCAGCACTAGGAAGGGAATATCCCGGGGAGTCAGGACACTCCTTGGGCCAACTTCTCCCCACCTTCAGGATTTAGAAGCTGCACTTCATCTTTGTTTAACTAGGGAATGTTCACTGCGCACACCCTGCACACTCATTATTAACATTCACACCTGGAAGCAATGACAGCCTCCTTCAGTTCATTCAGGAGAGAATAATTATCATTTATGAAGCATCTCTGGCCTTTAAACCCAACTGGATAACCATTTTAGTGAAGCCATAAATCATGTAGGGCAAAGCCCTAATGAAATTAGACATGCAGGTGACGATATGATCAGGGGTCTCCACCTGAAAATTTGAACAAATGAAACTCGGAGCTGGATTCCTGTTGATTTTATAAGACACAATGAAGCTGGACTCGTTCTGGGAGACTGGAGGAATCCAGAAAAAACTGTTTCATAGTTAGTTCTTGACCTTGGAAACAGCATGAGACGAAATCTCACCTCAAGGTTCATTTTGGGGTTAAGGTGTGTTCACACCAAATGCATTAAGGGTCAAAGCCCTCTGGCAGCTGTCTAACTATGAGTCCTCACTGCTGATGTTACATTTCAGCGATATTAAAGTGAGTACTAAAACCAGAGACATAGGAAATGCAGTTCAGTGGATTTAATAACAAAAAAATACCCCCTCAACAATCCTCCACATACTTGTTATTCCAGCAGTACCAGTTCCATTTTTCACAGGATCACCACTGAAATTTAAACACCTCTAGGATATGCTAGGGTCCATCTTTGGTGAAAATTTCATGCAAATCTGTCCATTAGTTTTTGCATAATCCTGCTAACAAACAGGCAAACAAACAAACAGACAAACAAACTGAACCAATCTTATAAAACTCCTTGGCGGAGGTAACTACAGGCAGCAGTGAACAAAATGCAAAGAATGTCAAAAGTCCGGGAACAAAACTGAGCAGAAAATAAAGACAAGGTTAGAAATTACTAAAACTTACAGGGGATGAAACAGAAACACGAGGAGATGGCAGGAAACGTGGTAAATATCCATCACTATCATGATGAACTACACAGGAAGAAGAGACAGGATTGGGAACAGCTGAGGAAGGGGCACAGGTGAAAATCATCAACAATCTAAAAGGGAGGAAGAAGGGAATATATTATATAATATTATTATATTACGTCCATTCAATTTTATTTGTGTTTTACTGTATTTAATATGATTTCAAATATCAATAAAAATACTTTGAGCAACAAAACAAAACAAAACAAAGATTTGCAGAGAGAGGAGGTTGGATGGGGTCAATAATATATCGGATTTGACACAGAGGGTCTGTTTCCCACCTAAAGACCACCTCAATGATGGCCGTCGTTCACCGATCTTAATGAGGAAATTATTTTACCAAACCTTTGTCTTTCCTGATACCTAAAACAAACAAAAAAAAACTTCACTACATGATTAAAAACAAGTTTAATTCTTTAAAATTAAATTGGCAAAATAACGTCATCCTGCCAGTAGTGGTGCCAGATCATAAAACAATAATGAGTCATTCTTTTTACTTCAATATGGAGCATTTGGAAAAGCCCTCCTGACTAAGCTTAATTTGCTGTTTTGTAAGCAATTACCAAAGAGTCAAGCAGAGTAACGCACTTAAATTTTCCGATTTGCGTCTGTGCATAATTTGATAAACAAGAACTATTATGGGCCAGCTCAGGAGTTATCATAGCCCATGCTAACTCCCTGATGGGTTTGTTGCCATATCAGAGTGTGGTCTATGTCGTATTGACATTCAACAAAGACTGAGTGGACTCTTGTCAACAGTGGAAGATTTTTGCGAGGGCAAAGACGAGAGCAGAAGAGGGCGTGGCACGGCTTTTCGAGTCATGCAACTAAAAGGTGACAGGTTTGATGTGATGTCAGAGTGTCCTTGAGGCAGGGGTTCAGTGTAACGTGAACCTGTTTCAGATCTCTCACTATTCTCATCACCTCTCCTCCTCTGTCAATATTGTTTTTTCTGGTCCCGTCCCCTTTCAGCTCGTTTCTCACCTCACCCTGTCTTCGTGTCTCTGTCTTCTGGTACATTTTGTGCTTTAGCGCGTGAGTATCATCCCTTGAGGCTGCGGGAGATAGCAGGAGCATGCCAAAGCAGCACATCGTCTTCCCCTGAACATAGTTTCAGATGCTTGGCATTGTTCCACGATTGTTCACAGCTCCAGCGCAGGGGTTAGCGATAGCTGTGAAAGGAGGTTATAGGTTAATATTGAGGGACAGTTTGTGTTTAGTAGCCTAGTATGGAATCCTCAATAGATAGAGACATCATGTCTCTATCTATAGTAGGTGGGTCACAGCTGCTGCCTGTCATTTAATCAGAGCCTCCATTGTGTTTGATTCAAGTGTTTCCTTTAAAGAAATCTCTTGACAAATAAATGCATTTAGATGAGTGGTAATCAATCAAGAGGCCAACCGAGTTAAGATTAAATTTATTAAACTCAGCTATTACAGGTTGGTTTGCTCAGCTGAGTTCAGATACAAATGCAGACAAAAAGCCACTCTTGCATTGCTCCTGGGTGTTAAAATGAGTTTTACAGGTTTAAAGTCTGGGACAAAAACAGATCCATGTTCATTAACTGCCACTGAAACAGAGAAGAGTGGTGTCTGGTGAGAGCATGGCTTTGCAACATATCAAGCACACCTGTGCAGGAACCTCAATATTGCCACACCTGTGAGGTGGATTATCTGGGGAAAGGATCATTTGCTCACTTACATGACTTTTAAGAAATCTGTGCTTAAAATCTGACATACGTTTGCAGGCATGAACCTAAATCTTTTAGTTCAGAAGGTGAAAACGGTGTGTGAGAGTGTTCTGTTTATGTTTTGTTGAGTGTATTTACCACATAGCGTGAATGCTATTGGCTCATTGTTGGAGCTAGCTTGACTTACCTGCTAATGTTGTGAGCTTTGGCGGCGTGCCTGAACCGCTCTGGGAGACGGGATGAAAAGTAGTCTAATAGGATACTTTTTAATCAGATTGTAGGCAGGATGTTTGGTGAAAACATTAACATTTCATGTCCTCTTCAAGTAAAATTGAATATCAATGGCAAATGTCAAAAGCTAGTAGTTCTGTCACCCAATCGGGTGGAGCCATAGCAACAATTTAGGGATTTTCTAGGAATTTAGGGGGACAAGAAATTTGGCAGTAGTTGCAATTCTTTATTTTTAGCAAAAAAAGGAGCATATTTTATGACGGATTTGGCCGATATGTTTTTCAGACTTCATATTTAAATTGTACTACAGTTAAGCTAACTTGTGGCTTTCCTGTCTACAGCCCTACAGGTGTGAGAAGAAAACAAGAGCACTTACCTGCAGTGCAGACTGCTTAAAAGTACACCTGTTAACTAAATGCGTGCCAGACTACAAAGAGAGAAATGTGTTTGCAGGTTTGAGAGGCTCATTAAGTAAAGTTATCAAAGAGTTTGTCATTATTCTTCTTAAGTACACTGCAGGCTAAATGCAAACTTTTAATAGGCTACGTGATGAGCTTCAGACAGAACGTTCAGCTTTCGACTTCTTTGAACGTGATTAGTCTAACTTTTATCACACTTGCCTCTGTTGGGATCAGTCAAATCAAACTGATTTGCCTCAGGTGAAAAGACAACCCTATATAACCTTTAGCTGCACTTTTAGTTTCAGGGATGACTTTTGAAGAAAGAGTTCCCTCAAAACCTTTTTTTTGTCTGTGTCTCTATCTCATTTTGACACATGACTATGCGGACTACAGGATCACGTTACAGCTGCAGCAGCTATAATGTTATATGTTTTTTTCTTCTTTTCCATAGAGCACAATGAACAAAAAAGCAAAGCTGCCATTTAAAAAAAATGATGTCTGAAATAAAATGCTGCAAGTCCTCAAAAATCAGAAGCGGATCCACCCCCACCCCCACATTTACTATACTTTAGGTAAGTATATGAGCCCCACATTTTAAAGGCTACAATAATGTCCTCAGACGTCAGTACAGTCTCTGGACCCTGTGGTTTAAATGCCTCCCTGGGGAAAGTTCCTGCTGTAAATGTGTGGAAACGTGGTTAATCTAAGAAAGACCAGCACATGTGACCAAAGTCTGCTCAATATAGAAATGACATTAAGTGGAACACGGTGGTATAGTCTCTGACGGGAACTGGTAGGCATATCTTATGAGTGGTGATGCTCAGATGATACTTGACTGGCTGACTGGCTCTCATTGTGTGAAGCGGTTGCTCGGGATCACATGCAGGCAGAGGGTTGAGGATGAAAAAGCTCGTGCCCTAATGGCAGGAACACTGGAACACATGGCTGTAGCTCACATGTGTGCCAGGGGTTTGCACGTACACACACTGATAAATAAATGCATGAGGAAGTGAGCAAACTGTCACACAATCACACGCTGAAGAGTCCCACTCGATGCACTTGGGATTTTCACACCTTACAAATGTGAGTCCCGAAAACCTTGAAATGACAGCACCAGACTGAGAGGAGACGCACTTAAGAGAGGCAGCGAGTGTGTTTGTGTGTGCATTTATTGTTTGTGAGAAGGGGGGGGGGGGTGTTGCCATGTTCTGTCACGTGTGTTCGGATAGGAGAGGGGCACTGAAGGTTAGCAGTGTCAGACTTAAAACACACACATCTGCACACAAAGAGCTGAAGAGATTCCTGAGCTCGTTTGAAAGCAGGATAATTATAAATAATTATATATATATATATTATATATTCAGGGGTTAAAGTTGAGGTTCAGCAGCATTAGCCAGGATAGGTCCACAGAAAATAATATTTTACCCCAAAACCTGAATGTAACAAAAATTCATTAAAAGTACATTTTTTGAAAAAAGCGACTGCAAGAATCGAACTTATGTCGACCGTTATAATCATTACACCAGCTCACCTGACACACATTTGGTGTCATGCCCCCCCCCCCTGCATCCGGGAAATCCAATCTAGCCGGAAAAAAAGTGGTTTGACCGCCTCTGATGCCTGTGGAGGTAGAAACAACGTCTGTCTGAAAGAGGCTTCTCTTAAGTGTGAAACTTCTGACTTCATATATTCACTACTTTATTTGTTTATTATGCTGCTGTTGACCCATTTCAACACCTGGGTATTTTATAATCATGCTGTATGTGCCTGTAAATAAGACAACACATCTTCAGTAACTGGGGTCAGTTATCATTAGCTGCTAATGCTATAGGGTTATGCTGTGTTGACTCTTCGGCTCTGTAACTATACGCTTGTTTTAAATGAGTAGTTTAAGGTGCCGCCATCATATTTCATGATAAGCTTGTGAGTTTCGAATGAAGCCAAAGAAATGTAAATATGTCAGCAGCGCTGAGCATGAGGAGACCTTACATGATCCACCCTGCAGGTGTATCCAATTATCGGTTTGTCAAAGCAAACAATCGTCTCATTAGACACTAAAAGTACATTCTGTGGCAAATCTTTTCACTGAACAAAAAACGAGCAGCCAGATTCGACCAACGAGTAAAGAAAACACATTAGGTCATTAGAGGTAAGATTTTTTTAAAAGAAAACAAAAGAAAAAAACCCTGTCGCTGATTTTCTACATTTTGCTCCTGTTTCTCTCTTATTGCACCATGACATCATTATCAGGCATCAGAAACTAAAAGAAATGTGATTCATAAACTAGGAAGAGAAAGAGAGAAATGGGTCTTCAATCATCGGGAGGCTTTGCTCCATTGTGTGACCATTTCTCTGATGTATTCAGTCTGTAATTTCATTGAACATTAATTGAATCTGGATGGGAAATGAAGGTGCAGTGGAACAGAACGAAGCATATGAATAATATTTCAAGAGCTAATTATGCTTAAGGGGAATTATCTAACTGGACTTTCCAGTTGCCATTCACCCAAGTCAAATTAATTCTCCATGCAAATCCGCCTCTTTATCAGGAAGAGGGAAAAAAACATAAATGATCGCTTCAGCTTTAATTGGCTCTACCGTTTTCTCGGAAGATAGGGACGGCATTTGCGTCAGATCGTGGGTGAATTATCTCTTTAAGATCCTTCCTTCAGTTAGAAACTTTGGAAACATGTGACAATCCTGCAAGATATTATATAATTTAGCTCCAAAAAGAATTCCAAGAACACCATTATAAGAAAATGTGATTAAATGTTTGACTTTTGATTTTTATACCAGTTCAGCATTAATCAACAAAGCTTCATACGATAGTTGACCTCATGTAATAGTGATACTGTCAACAGTATAAGATGTCACAGTATCCAAACTTAAATATTAGTTCAGCTTAATGCATTAGAAGTAGCTGCATTAGCACCTTTCTGTTGTAACAACAAAAGCTCATTTACAGGAAGTGCTGATGAGTTAATCGAGGACTCGGGCGTCGTTTCACATTGTTTCATTTTTACTAGTGAAAATAGCTTTGCAGCATTTATGGAGACAACATAAAACTGTAAACGTATAGTTCAATATTTGGGGAATATCTTAATTTGCTTTCTTGTAGAGTGCAATGAAAAGATTGATACCTGCCACATATATATATGTATATATATACATATATATATTCTTTTTTAATCCAGTTTTGAGGGATGCAGGTTTGAAATATAACACTTTCTGTAGAGTCCATTTAGAGGCGCTTCCATGTATTTGAAAATAAAAGATGAGAACATGGCTTATTCATTCACAGTACAGCCCCATTAATAAATGAGGGGTGGAATAAATGAGTGGCAGGGCATGAATTTCATCTCTGCCTTCATGATGATTTTAAACAGTGAGGAATAATTAGGGCTGAACGTTATTCAGTTTCATGTCAGCTCATTTTTGCAAGGAACACGCTAAGACTGCATAAAAACCATCATTATTATTTTCCCCATTGTTTCGTTTGCAGCTTTCCTGCTCAGCCTCAGCTCCTGATGTCCAGAACCTCACCAGACAGGCCTGCAGGCAGGGAACTTCCAGTGTCCTGCCTCCTCTTGTTCACAGGACCGGGGAGGAAGGGAGGCCTGGCCTTTATGGAGATGAATGGATGAAGAAATCAAAACCTCAACAGGCTCTATTGTGCCAGAGCATCAAAAGGAGCGGTGGCATGGCGGAGGCTTTGATCGTGAGGCGAACGCAGGAGGGGAATGGGACTGGTTTGAAGGGGAGAACACCCCTGCTCATGACCTCATAAAAACACACTAGCACACAGGTGCGAGGACAGACAGTGCAAGCGTGTGGATGTGGACATATTGTGCATGCATAGGTTTACATAGTCATATGAAGAACATGCAGTATTCTCTTTGATGGCCATCTGTGCTTCTACCTGAAGCGAAGTCTCACATCACGCTGTGCTGCAGCAGAGTGCTTAGAAGGCTGAGCTGGACTTATCATAGCATTTGGCATGTTAAGTACAACACCCATTCATTTAGTTCACCTGAAGGAAGCATTGGAAAACAGCTAATCTCATAATGTTAAATATGTTCAATCCAACCTACACTAGAAAATGTAAACCGTTCTGAATGAGGTACGACTACAGCCCTGATTCCAAAAGGTTTGGACACTGTGTAAAGACAGAATGTGGTCATTTTGATTGAAAAAACAACAACAGTTCAACAAAGTTTCACCAAATCATCAACTTCATTTTTGTAAATATATGCCGAATCTGAATTTGATGCCAGCAACACATTGGAAATAAGTTAGAACAGGGCAACGAAATGCAAAGCAGCTGTGTAGTGATCAGGTTAGTTGGTAACAGGTGATTGTATCGTGATTGGCTATAAAAGGCATCCTTGAAAGGCATTCACAGGCTGAGATGGGAAGAGGTTCACATGGTCTCTCTTGCCATTATTTACAGTTAATTTGCAAATATTAGCATTTTGTTTTAACAACTTCCATCATTAAAACACAAAAAAGAGTCTGTTGCCATTTTGAACTGTTCCGTTAAGTTGTATTTAGGTGCAAAGGCCCATTTATGCTCCCAGTTTTTAACATAAATGGAAATATAAATAAAATAAATGATTAAAACTCTTGATTTTAGACATTTAAACTAGTGGATCTCATCTGTTTTTATGTTTCCTTTCAGAAATGTATTGAAGGACAACCTTCGCACTGCGACCCCGCGTCTGAGGCTTTGGCAGTTTTCCATTTATCAGCTGTATTTCACACCAGTAGGGTTGATGTTTCAATAGCTGCTGCAGCGTATGTGAAATCACTTTGGGTCAGGAAGGATTTTGATGACTTTCTTCAGGCTGAAACCTTGTTATGGTATTTTCATCAGTGCTGCTGCTGCACAGCTTC
The DNA here is from genome assembly GCA_037577475.1 of Chaunax sp. Z400. NCBI lineage: Eukaryota > Metazoa > Chordata > Actinopteri > Lophiiformes > Chaunacidae > Chaunax > Chaunax sp. Z400. The sequence goes on from CM075204.1 coordinate 19,656,830, forward strand.
AGCGTCTCCTGACCTTTTTCACACCGCTGTGTAAGTCTGTGCCCAGATATACACTGTTTGTGTTGCTATGTACCAACTTAGTGGACTGGTGTGTTAGACCAGCACAGCGGTAGAGTAGAGCAGAGTGTGTGCCAACACTCAGAATAGATCAACATGGAAGAATTTTAAAATTGCAGATGTATTTTTCCACGACTTATAGCAAATATGCTTTTTAATAGACTTCCTGGAAGTGGCCAGCAGACACTGGATCAAAAGCATTTTCTGTTAATGATTTCACCCATGGAAGAAAGGACAAAATTCCTTTGGACTAATGAGACATTTTGTCCTAAAGTGAGTGTGTGACCTGGTTCACTTCAACGTTCCTGCCATTGCTTTTACCTGCCCGGATCACAAGTGGCAGAGTTCCCAGCGGGAAAAGATCAGAAGGAGAGGTGGACATGCCGTGACAAGCTGGAGGTCACCTTGGAGCATCGACCTCAGAGTGGTCAAACAGTGGAAAGTCACAGCCGATCTAAATCAGGGGTTAATTCTGTGTCCTGGTAAGAGATTAAAGAGGGTGGAACTACAGCTCAAATAAGCACGTTTGTAAAAAAAACACGCTGCACCTCCACCACTATGTCCAGACTACCTTTGATCAATGCAACACACACTGCTGTTTGTTAGGGACTGTAGGAAAGCTTTTTTTTTTTTAGGCTGGACCAATGCCTCAGAATAATGAAGTAAGACTTTAAAATGGTGTAACCCAGTTTAAACTTAGCAGGAGAACCTAAATGTTCACACCGCTGAGTTTAATTCATCACTATTACTGTTCAGCCTGTTCACCAATCAAACACTACTGCAACTATTTATGCTCTACGTTAAAGACGGATACGAACAGAGCATCCATCCATTCTCTGCTTTCATTTCGTACGTATTTGGACAAGAGACCAACGAAACGTCGTAACACCACCGGAAACGGTTTGGGGGCAGTGTAGCTGCAGTTCAAGCAAGGCACGCCAAACGAAGCAAATGTCTTGTCCGTATTGTTTGTACGAAGTGTTTGCCGTCGTCACACTCGGCCCCAGCTCTCCACTTGCAAGTGTGATGCAAAAAAAAAACGGAATTGAACAACGAGGCTTGTAATGTGAACAAAGCAAATGTTGGTGCTATGACGAGCTCAAGACATGCGCCGACACTTTGCTATTTTCCCTTACTGTCCTCTGCATATGGCTGCCATGCTGCACATCAACGTCATTGAATCCATCTCTTTCTCACACACACACACACACACACACACACACACACACACACACACACACACACACACACACACACACACACACACACACACACACAAAGAACCTATTGCCTGTATTGACATTATTGTTCTTTCATAAATAAAAGCTTAGGACCAAACTCGCTGTCCTTACTGGAACTGGTGGCAGTGGGTGGACTGTTTTGGTGGTTTCATGTTCGAAATGGAAAACTGGGATGGAAAAATGCTCGTTGGGGACTATTTACACACCAACACAGCGTTGATGAAGGACAAACACAGCTCGTAAAAGTCAAGGTGTTCTCCGTTGTGGAAAGTTTGCGATAACCATAATCATAGTTTACTAATCAGCTGAGAGGGACAGAGGCCTTCTGGAAATAGTTGGCCCCAGTCGGTGTGGTCACACACCCCTACTGGTTTTAGTGTGTTTGTGTGAGGGAGTTTGTGAGCTAGCTGTGTGTGTGTGTGTGTGTGTGTGTGTGTCTGTGTTCATGTTTGCATGCGAATGTGGATGTTTGCATGTGTGTGTGTGGGTGTGTGTGTGTGTTCAGGGGTCTTGGACAAACAAAGGCAGGGGTCCTGTTGACGAACCAATTAAAGAGCAGGAAGAATGGGGGAGGACACAGCGGCCCAGCATGCTTTGCCCGTCACTCAAATTAGAAATGACAAGTGGAGTAACAACAATCAGGGTGTTATGAAGCTCTTGCATGCTTTTAGGTACATTAAACAAATGTTCCAGTAAGATCCTGCTCAGACTGGGAAGAACTTTTTTTTTACCAGGAGTCATTCATTCAAGCCTCTATTCCAGAGAAAGTATATTTATTACCTTGGGAAAACACTTCCTCGTCAGATAATATGAAGAGTGTTTCTAGCATTTGAATCTTTAATGCGCAAATGTTGGTTTTTGTTTCATTCAAACTGTGCAAATCTTCACCCAATGTTCTTTTTGCTTGAAACTATTAATTTCACCCAGGAGGATCTAGAAAAAAACAAATATTTAAGCTTTGTTTTAAGACCAAACCCAATAATAAATGTGTTTTTTTTTCTCCATTTTCGTAAGCTATCTGACTCTGTGTGCCTTCTGTCCACCAGTCAATATGATTTCAAGTTGACTTTGGTTTCTGTGTATTCACACCGAACACAAAGTAAAGTTTGAGTCTGCTTGCATCATTCGTATGAGTAACGCCAACCCTAAACTGGAACCAGCCATTGTGGGATTCTGGTAAACTCACTTCTGGTCAAACAGGGTGATCTGGCACCGTCCGACTGCTGCTGACCTGCCACTACCAGATACTACTCTGTCCGACCTCAGTGGGGACACAAAGGTGTGTCGTGAGTGAAACTGCCGCAGACATTAAAGTCAGCATTTAAGTTTTTTGAAAATTGTGTTTATTTTTTTATTAGCATTAACTTTTGTGTTGCAGTTGACTTCTACAACAAAATTTATTGCTAGTCGTGTCAATCGAATTTATTCAAGTTCATCCCCACACTAGGCGATGATTAATCATGATTAATCAGAACTTAAAAATACTAAGATATACTTCTTTTGTTTTTTGTACAGAAACCTTTCATCATTAAATTTTCCTATGATGAGATCCAGTTGTAAAATTCCACTGTATTATTATTCTCTTCCGTATCACCGGTGAAAGAAGCTGAATACACTGTTAGAAATGATCGGCATGACTGGAATGTTGAAACTGTTTGTGGATTTTCCAAAATGAATAAGAAACGCATGACAGGGAAATTAAGGGTACTTCCAGTACAAAAGCAGGTGTGCAGAGTTTCATCTTCTAAACACAAAGAACCATTTTATATAAGAGACTTTTACTGATCTGGGATCTGAATAGGGTTGGCACTCAGAGAGGGGACTAGCAGGGCAGAGTGTATGCTAGGAATGTGAGTTTCATGTTTTGGTGTTATGTTAATGACTTCCCAAGACACATGAGAGAGAGCCAAACAAAGACTTGGCTTCATTAGCATACAACTTAGGAAATGCCAACCAAGCTAACATTGACACAGGTGCCCTGATTTGTGCCATTTTCAGACATTTAATTTACCTTCACAAGTCTGTCCAAACAACAAAAGTGACAAGTCTGGGTTTTCATGCAAAGAAAGGTGTCTTCTCCTCCTCTCTTCAGTCTGTTTTTACCTTATCCTTAATAATACTTTGATGGTATCATTTGTGCAAAACTTCCTGGGATTATTCGGTAAAAAGGGACCAAATGAGAGACAAAAGCTCAAAAATAATTCTCAGATTTTCCCTCTGCAGAGGAAAAAGTAAAAGATGAGAGAGAACGACTTAGACAAGGGTTGAAAGGTGAGGAACAAGGGATCTGACTCCAGGAATGAGGAAGGTAAGGAAAAAGAAGAAGGAAGAAGAAAGAGTCAATAAAAAGGGAGGAGGGGTCTCCTCACAGGTGTTTCTTCCCTTTGAAGAGGGGATTCCTTCCTCGCCTTTAAGGAAGAAAATAATTAACACCTTTGCCGTTGCCATGCCAACAGGCGGTCTCTCACTCTGCTCTCAACTGTGAGCATTCCTGGTCATAATTACCCACAGTTCAAGGGCCCTCCATAATTACCCACAATCCATCTGCACCTCCATCCAAGAAAGAGACTGAGGAATGAGGAGCAGAGAGGCAGAGGCATTTATTTGCATATTCCGTCCTGTATGACAGCATATAGCTTTGAAAGGTCGCTTGTGTTCGACAAAGGGCGTGGCAGATAGTCTCTGTGAGCCTGAACATGACATTTTTTAATTACTTGATCCCTCCTACTACAGTCGCTTCCCAACTCCCATTAAAAACTGCACTTTTCTTTTTTTTTATCTTTGTGACATTAAAATACCAGTCATATATATATATGTTGTCAATATGTCCATCCATCCGTTTGAAATAAATTTTTGTACAGAGCAAATTTACACATGAATAAATCCTGATCGTAGTTGTGCCCTTTGATTACTCGGCGGTGGTCTATGAGGTCACTAAATATATCGAGACATGAGGACGGAGAGTTTTTCCACTTCATCGCTTCACTTTTTTCTTCTTCGTTGTTTCCGTACATATTTGTCGTGCCTTGCTCGAATTGTAGCCACACTAACATCCTGTCACCGTGTGTCCTGGATCATATTAAAACATCATATTAAAGTGTGTTTATTTTTATATGAAGATAAAGGCAGTACTTTACCCCAAGGATCCACAGCACAGCGTAGTCGATTCACTTTGCAAGAGAGAAGATTTGCTAATTAACTAGCTTAGTTGCATTTGGTATAATTGGCATTAGACAAATATACATTTACTAATCTGTCTTTGACCATTAAACAGTGCTGGCATATTGTTATCGCCAATCATCCAGAGTAATAAAGATTTCAAAACCAGCGGCGTCCTCGTCACGCGGTGATGGAATTACACATGCCAATATTGACACGTGAGCTAAAAGCTGATTATATGCACAGAAAATAATTGGACATGTTGCATATAATTAATCAATAAGCTCTCAGTTATCTTCCACAGACACGGGCTTTGGTTGGGAAAGTTGTTATTACAATGCAAGAGCTAACCAATTACAGGAGTCTTGTATTTCAAACTGCTGAGCGTGCAAAGCCTATTGATGCAATTAGCCGGGCCATCGTTAGGAGGCATCTCATCGCTGACGCTTCTCGATTAATTCTCATTATCTGTGTGTCTCTGTGTGTGTTGTGTGTGGCTTGGAATAGAGGATGGGGGGGAGTGAACTGTGACTTTTCAATATGGAAGCTCATTATGCTAATCAGTATAATTACAGAAGCCTAGAGGACCCAAATGGAGTATTTTTATATACAAGGACCCCCTTCTGTTCCTTTTCACTTTTGTGATTTCTTGGTGTTGATTCCTTTGAAGATTACTCGACCAATTCAACCGACAACGATCAGTTTACTCATCAGCCTCATCATCTTTGGCTCTAAAGGGAGCGCTGCGAGTTTGAAAAATAACCGATTATGTCATCATGATGTCATCAGGGTTGTCTCACATCGGGTTTTACACTTACATTTTTGGACAGCGAGCTTAACTTAATGGAGGAATGGGATTTTAAAGACATGGGTTCAAATGAAAACACTATCACGTTGCATTATGGGAAATGTAGGAACCAGTGTTTTACAAGGTGCCACAAAAGTCTGGGTTTCTTTGCTTCTGCTTTCATTTTCTTCTTTTATATTCTATTTGTTTTGACTCCCTCTAATTATGGAGGTGCTGGAATACTCCTTTAAACCAATGACAGCAGGAATGTTATGTCATTTAAATAAACTTCTCTAAGGCCTGGTTTTCCTGCATCATATTACCATTCATTGCATGTGACATATTCACCAACATGCCTTTTAACAGGCAGCTGGCCTGGCTGTCCATGAGAGGCTCCACCTCCTCCTTTGCCTTAGCATGTAGCGGTGATGAACTCTCAATCACACTCCCACCTTGCACCTTTTAACCTTTTAATTACCCCGCTCATGTAAACCTGAACAGAGCCAATTTGAGTGTTAAGACCTGATAATGTGGATTCCCGTCTCTCCTCCGCTCACCGCTTAGTTCACTTCAGTGAGAGCGCTCAGATGTGAAGGGTTTGAGCGGGGCAGGGTGCGACCTTTTCATTGTGCTGCTGTCATAGGTGTTGTTGCGAGGGGGGTTTGCTGCTGCTTTGCTTGCTATTTTCTCTGTGTCATAACATGAGGACCTGCGGATTAGGGCCTCCTGAGGGTTCAGTTTCTGCACAATGCATCCTCTGCTCTGCAGCGACATGTGGCCATCAGCCACGCTGGTGAATAAATCATGATGTGACCAGAGCAAAGATGGAAGATGAAGCATTAACACATCATGAACTGTGTGAGGATGAGCAGTCTTTGGAAGTCTCGTCTTTGCCTGTAGACACGCTTCCTTCTGGACTATATACCATGTGATGACAAAATGTGTTCTTTTAAGTGAGTGTGGGCATAGACTGCTGACCAGGCAGCCCCGGCCAGAGCCCGGGCCTTCACAGACACACAGTCAGCACATTGTCACAGCAGCCAGCCAATCAGATCACTCGGAGTGCAGGCCAAAGGGCAGACAGGAACCAATTGTCGTGACAGGATCCTCTGCAGGAGCATAACTCTGTGATGGTTGCTGTTCTATTCTTTTTATCATTTAATAAAACACAGGTTCAATGAATCAATGAGCTTAAATTTAAACATTAATATAGTTGATGGGTATTTGTGGGATGTATTTGACCATCTACCGAGCCATTCCAGATCTGAGGAATAATTAATGTCTCTCTTCAAGAGTCTGTTAAGTGGCAAAGGTTTATATGAGGCCTGGGCTATAAATTTATAGAGGTCAGAGACATTGTTGTTAACTTTAGTTCCAAGAATCAAATGAAGGGGGTGAGTTACACAAATACAAATGCAATCCCCCCCCCCCCCCCCCCCCCCCAAAAGACCTTTTTAATTCCACATTAAATTCAATTTAATGCCTTTTTCAAGGTCATCCTGATCAAAGAATGATGGAAAACCAATTTGATTTAATTTATATTCATATCACATCTTTGTCAGTACTTCCTAGTTGTATATAATCATAATTCCAGGTAATATAATTAATAAATTATCATCATGTAAAGCCAGATAAATGGCCGAAGATTGAAGGATGGACGTTACAAAATTATTCATCAGTTTAAGTTCAATCTTTTGCTCAAACCGAGGTTTTATTTCACTCAAACGTCTCCAGACCTACAGATAAATCCCTTCTTTTGATATCAAAGTTTGTTCACAAATGTAATATTACAATGTGTTCTCTTTGTCACACAGTGTTTGGTTTTATTTACAAATGCAGTTGTTAAAAAATCTTATTTATCGTACAAAATGTTCACTGTTCATTTGCTGTGGCTGTTCTAATACAGTATCCTCCGCTTGCATTTCAGTTTTGCATGGCCTTCAGCATTTCTATCAGTGCCCCATTTAGGTTGAAACTATTATTTGATCCACATCAAGAACTTCGATGCAAAAACTGATCTGATTTGAACTGAAGCCCTTTTGTGCGATCTCCATCTCGGCTGAAACCATAAGAAATTGTCATATGTTTCTGTTCACCCACATCCCATCATCTGCATTTGGTAGATATTTAAAAACGGGACATCAGTAAACGATCGAGGCGGATACCAGATTTCATTACCCAGGGTACAACCAGAGCTCCCTGGAACATTTCTGGTCCTGCTGCCCACTCTTCCCGGGGTCGAAGGCCTGGGGGGGATTTAAGGCTTTCGTCTCAGTATCCTCTTAAGACAGGGATGGGCGGTTAAATGGATCAAGTCGCTGGAAGGAAGTGGACCACTTAGCTGAAACTTTCATGTATACAGAGTGAGGATGGTGTACTGTACGCCGGCTCTGCTGCTGAGGATTAACTACAGATGCAGCTGCTTTGGGGGAGGATTTCTAAAACGGCTTGAGCTATGGACATTGAATGTGATTATTGACTGGTAAATAACGCTCTCTTAAAAAGGATAATAGGTGAATGCAAACCATTTATGTCAGCTGTTAAGTAAAACTTGCAAAGTCGCTTTGTTAGCCAAAATCGTATCCATATGGCCACCTAAGTAGGCCTCCATTAGTGGGAAAGCAGTGAAAACATTTCACCTGTTTTGAATTTTTCCATCAAAACTGTGCTAATCTTTCCTCCTGCAAAATGTTTTACGAGCTCAGGTCTGAGGCGGGCGGCTCGCCAGACGTTTTACATGTGCGCTCAAAGGCCAAGCCGAACCCAGAACCTGAACTGGTGCAGTAAAAGCTTGTTCCAATTCAAATGATCAAATGGGATTTATTTTTATGAAATCTCCTACACTATAGCCCTGAGGCGTGTTCTGTCCCCTCCTGTTTAAAAAAGCACATACACACAAACCATACACAGAAGATAGAGAGCTCAGATAGCAGCGAGATAGGCTAATATGTATGAAAAGTGTCAGTATAAAAGAAGCCTGGTAGCAGTCTGTGTGTTTGTTTGTCTGCTGGAAGCTGAAGTTCTTAATTTCCAGTCATAGCTTAGCTGAGTGCATAAATGAGCTGGCACGCACAGCGAGCTGTGAAAAGAATAAAGTGTACTTATTTATCATGTTAAATAAAACAACAGTCAGCCTCTTGAACTCATCACTGTCCAACTATCCGGGCGGTGATAAGAGATTCAAGCATAAAATTTCACAATTGTAAATTTGGCATCTAATGCAATGCAAATACAAGCATGTTTCATTCCTCACTTCGTGTTCCTTTGGCAGGCTGGTTGTACTCACAAACACACACAGGCCCACACATGCACCAAGTGTGTACCCTTGGCTAAATCTGTGTTAAAGTCGAGGGTAAACATTCATCTAAACATTAACAGGAGTAGCATTTCTTAAATAAATTATCATATTGTGTTTGTATGTATATATATATATATATATATATATATATATATATATATATATATATATACGTATATATATATACGTATATATATATATATACGTATATATACGTATATATACGTATATATATACGTATATATATACGTATATATATGTATACATATATATATACGTATATATATATACGTATATATATATATATATATATATATATATGTATACGTATATATATATGTGTGTATATATATATATATATATATGTATACGTATATATATATATATATATACGTATATATATATATATATGTGTGTATATATATATGTATACATATATATATATATATATATATGTATACATATATATATATATATATACATGAGGGAATGTGCAAGAAGAGCTAATGAACAGTTATGCAAGGAGGCTGCTGCTAGATTATGAGGCGGACTAAAGACCTGACGTTACATAATGCTGAGTCGAGACAGTAATCCATATAGTGTTGGCCGGCATGTGGCACACATGGCTAGTAGCCTTCACCTGTCCTGGACAGTGTCTCTAAAAGGAACATTAGAGCAATATAGTCTTACTTTCCTGCTATGTCAAGTGATATATTAGCTGGTCTCATCCATCCAATAGCACAGTAGCACACCTTTATTGTTAGCCTATCATCTTACTGCTGTCTTTTTTAAATACGATTCTCTCCTTACCTCTGCTATGTGTGCCCTTCACCTCCCTATCACTGGCCAGTCTTTGCGGATTCACCAGCATAATCAGTCCCAGCAGAGTCATCAGCCGCCACCACCACCACCACCACCATGGGGGGAATTATCTTGCTGCTGCTCAGGGCGTTCAATCACAAACTCTCCCTGAAGTGAAGACTCTCTGTCAGACTTAATTATAACATAACTTCTGTTGTAATAAACTTATATTTTCTTCATCTACTCCTGAACTATTTTACTGGGACTGACACGCGATTAATTTATCCACTAAAAACCTCATTACATTAGAAAGTGGAAAGTTGCACAGATAAATGAATCCATGAGAAGTAAGCTGCAAGCTAACCGCTACAATGTTAGCCAGCCAGGACATTCTACCACTAGTCAATTAAGCAAACCTATCTTTTTCATTTTTACATGTTACAGTTGACTGTGGCCTAGGGGTGGAGCGACCGCTCCCCAAACAGGTCAGTGGTTTGATGTCGTGTCACCACAGTCAAGTGTTCTGTGCAGTAGTCAGGATGGCCGAGCGGTCTAAGGCGCTGCGTTCAGGTCGCAGTCTCCTCTGGAGGCGTGGGTTCGAATCCCACTCCTGACAGTACAAAGTTTTCTGTTGTGGGTTTTCTGTTAGGTGGTTAGGGCATTGGTTCACTTATCAGAAGGTTGGTGGTTGTTTTACGAGGCGATCTTCATTCTTTTGCAAGGCAATATTCAAATAGCTCACCCCTACTGTACATGAGGACACGGCTACAGTAAACATGCCTGAAATGAACTTGTTACATGTAAACCCTGCACACATGTTGAGGAGTCTAATCCCAGCACAATGAATGACAAAGTCAGTCCCTCAGATTTCTCTGGCAGAGAGGACCAACTCAACCGAGCTGGATCAATTTCAATCAGCGGCTTACCAAAATGATGCGGCTGCCACCGAACTAGTGTGATGGGGCTAATAATAACCTCGGCCGACCCTGACGCTCTGATGTGGCCACGTACCCTCTGGTGTGTCTGGTTTTATGTGTCCCCAATGGAATACATCAAATTACAGATGCAAACACAGCCGGACCCCTCATCAAAACTATTTCGGCTCACTGACACAGTTTACTAAGTCAGTAATTAGAGCAAAGGAAAATGGGAGGCATCACAGGCACGTGGGAAAAAAAAAAAAAAGAAGGGAGACATGGCAAAAAATGAAGAAACAGAGGACGGCGGACAGTGACAACTCATCAGTGAGCCGCAAGCCATCTTTTTCTCCCGCTCCCTCCCCCCGTCGTTTCCTCTACATCCACAGATCAAAGAATTGGTGAACATAAATAAAAGCCCTGATGATGATTTCCCATGAGAGCTGTGAACAACTGCATAGCACGCATTCATACGAAGCCACGGCAAAACAGCTGTCTGTGCTTCTGCTGTCAGCACGCCTGGTTGGCCGACTGCTTGACTGCTTCAGTCGCTGCTCAACTGGTTCACACCACCAGAGAAAAAAATGATTACAATCATGAACACTGGATAGCTTGACTGGTTCTTGTTTGACGCAAAATCAGGTAAAACCTGGATATAATTCTAATACACTGGTAAATAAATGCATTGCTTAGTGCACCATTTATCATGGTAGAAATGTAGCTCATTTGGATGGCAGCACCTCATTAAAACATTATTTTTATCCATGCATACATATTTTTTTACATCCAAGATCTCATGATTGCTGTCCCAGCTAGCAGTGCATGATAGGAACACCTTCGCCCCCATCCCCCCTTCATCACTATTTGCACACTTACATGTAGGACACAACGTACTCGGGGCTCTCACGATTATTATTTCGGTGCACCTGTTGCTCTCTGCTAATAGAGAAGGAGAACGGGAGTCGACCTACAAACCCTTTCTCATGCCTCTCAGTGTAACTTTAAGTGAAGTGACACCTCATGCAAAAGTGCAAATGAGAAGAGACTGGTTTTTGGAGAAAGAACTGTTGATTTAAAAAAAAAAAATTTAATCATGTAACTGCAGGCTATGTTGTATTTCTGAGCTGATCTGTGGGACGAAACACAGAAATGTTTGCAAGCTTCATGTGGAAAGGTGCAGGATGTTTGCTTTTGAAAGAACTTAAGAGTACAAGGACATTAAATAAAAGCTTTACTTGAGGTGATTACTAATAATAACTGTATGGGTAAGAGTCTCAGTGCCTCTAAAAATAGACGAGAGGCTGATCATGAAGGAGAGGTGGAAGGCATTTCTGCAGGGAATAAGCTGCTACTAACACATTTTCTTTGAGGCTTGCGATAAACCATTGAACTCTGTCATTAATGCAAATGTTTTATAAGATAAAAGCAAATCAGCCCTTCTATAGCTCTTCTATATCCCTAAACACAATCTGCATGTACATAGTGGCACCACAAAGCTTTGTTACTTTATCAACAGGCCTATAGAAAGCTTTTTTACCATTCCAATATCTACAGTATGTGCAGAAAGAGAACATAAGGCCATGCACAAATGTCTCGATAGCATGCATTTTCACTGGTATGAGAGACAACGCGCTCTAAGCGTGAAGCAGAGTAAATTAGCATACGGCGAGTAGAGAGCATCTCTGCAGGTTAGCCCACAGGCTGCTCTCACATTTACATAACTTTGCAGTCGGCAGGCTCAGAGCGAGATAAGTTTCCCTGGAACTCTCTGAGGCTTCTGTTTGATTAGTGGTCACACACACACACCTAAACACACACCTACACACATGCACACACACGCACAAGCTATCAGAGGGAGCTGGAGATAAAAAGTGGAAAGTTCACTGAGAGCCAAGGTCATGCTGTCAGATGTATAGACCAACAGTAAACTGGCAAGTTTACCCTCTGAAATGGAGCAGCTGGCTCCAACAGACACACTCATGTCTATGCATGACATACTGTTCTCATGTATCATTACTATCATCCGACAAATACTGCCTGTGTGATGGAACCTATACTGCAGTGTGATCCTTGGACAGTTATTACATTTTGGGACAGATGCACACGCAGCAACATGCAGTGTGTTCCGTTTTCTGGGTGCTGATGTTTGGGGGGAAATCTGGATGTGTTATTACCTCCAACAAGGAGGTTATGTTTTTATCCTTGTATTGGTTTTTTGGTTGGTTTGTCAGCAAGATTATGCAAAAACTACTGAACTGATTTCAATGAAACTTGGTGAGAGGATCGGTCTCAGGTCAGAATAGACCCCATTAGATTTTGGTGCATATTCAGATAAAGGAGCAGATTTAGCATTGCAAAATAGTCATTATGTCATTGTTTTAAATTGCCTTATTTCCCATGTATATAAGATTCGTATGGCACTCGTACCTCCACCAAGGCTTGACAGTCCATTTTAATGCAATCAAGCCTTACCCAAAATCAAGCTCAGGACCCTGTAACCACTTTTTACAACACAGACTACCCCCTAAGAAAACACATTTAAATCTGAATATTTTTTTCATCAAGATTTATGCATTATTCCCTGAAAATTTAAAGAAAAATGTTATCTCGCAATGTTCAAGAATAGGGGGAAAAAAACTGGATCTGCCCCTTTTTCTTTGTTTTATGGGGTCTATTGTGGTCCAAGACCCGTCCTCCAAGTTTCATGGAAACTCAATAGTTTTTATGTAATCCTGTGACAAACCAAACAAACAAATAAAGGCAATAATGCTGTTTTATATTTTGTGTCATCTATCATATTTTGCCTATTTGTAACTCATTATTATTTAGACATTTTAAATATCCTTGTGTAAATAAAGGATAAACAGAAACATATCCTTTATCTGTTATTTCTGTTGTTTACATAGACTCTGATTTTCTGTATTGTATCTGCTGATCTCTCAAACTGCTCTACTGCTGCAAATTCTGTTGTCTATTGTGAACCAAAAGTTGGCACACAGTGACAAACTCAGAGCAACTTGAAAGACGTAATCGGTGTTTTGTGGTAAATTACACTATTAAGTGAATTTTCCCCTCCAAACAAACTGTTGGTCTCTCACTGCAGAGCTGCAGAGAGAAAAAAAATGGAGGGGAGAGGCCGTCTCAGAATTGCCGCCACGTGCGCTCAAATGTCTGTTTTATTATACTAACTCTTTCTGGATTGGCCCAGAAACGAAACACAGTATTTATATACGACACCTGATTGGTCGTCGCCTCCGAATCCATAGTGGACACAGCGCAAATCCCCCAGACAAAGTATTCCTGGGCGTCTCGTACTATGAGAAAGTAGTGCGCGGTGAAAATTATTATTTCTACAATATTTTCGGATGAAAATACAACAAAAATTACAGAACGAGTCCAGTAGCTTGATTTCTAAGAGTATATGGTAAAAAAAGACGATTTGACGGTAGAATTAAGCGAGCGTGTCGGCTTGTATTGGTGGCGGAGGGATACCAGCATCCCACTGCGCGTCAAAATATTGGCTTGTGGAGACCGCGCCAAAGCTCAGACAGCGTCCACTCCTCAGGATATCAACACACTGCGGAGGGCGTTTCAACTCACTCTACGGTCGTTACGTGTACTGTACACACCGGAGCGTTCCGTTTGTTTGTTTTTCACTTTAAAGGACTCTTTTCGTCTGTTGCGCCTGAGTCGAGACACAGAAGCCAGATTTCATGCCGGTTTTCGGGAAACGGTGTACGACTTCACGGTCGTGACACGACTCTGACGGGCGCGGTGCGGCGGAGTTGGCGCACTGCTGGGCTGGATACATAATTCACTTGAAGCCAAAACCGTCTGCACCACCGTAAACACAGCGCCTGCCTTCACTTTCCTCTGGTTTTCTGACTCCCGGCGAGGCGAACAGGGATCAACTACTCCGGCTTTTCTACGTGAATATGTTGCTGTCAAAGTTTGGTTCATTTTCGCATATTTGCAACCCTTCAAGTATGGACCATCTCCCCGTGAAAATACAGCTGCAGTCAGGTAGGACAACACGTCAAAAAAAAAATGTTTATTTACTCGACTTGATTGATTTGGAGCTTACCGGCTCCCAGCGAGTAACGTTTAGACTACCGACTGAACCACGCAGTCAGCGGTGGACGGTTGTGGGAATGTGACGCTCACTTTAACATCGTTCACTTATTCCTGCAGTTAAAATGGAAAAGGAGCCCTTCGAAAAGGTTTACCAAGTGGGATCCGTGCTGGGCAGCGGAGGATTTGGAACCGTGTATGCCGGCAGTCGTATCTCTGATGGCGCACCGGTAAGGCTGAGGATAGGGGTGGGGGGGGGATTGGGGGTGTAATGTTTTGATTTTACATGTGCAGCCATTTAACGACACCCGGTGATTTTTAAAGTGACTTTATTGTAACATTTGAAGCGTTTTGCTTAATATTTCTCTCGTCCTTTTCAGGTCGCTGTGAAACATGTCGCGAAGGAGAGGGTGACCGAGTGGGGCACGATTGTAAGTATCCGGCCCCCGATGTGTGTTTTGGTTTCAGAATATCTCCTTTATCCTAACCTAATACAACACATATATATATATATATATATATATATAACAAATGGTGCTTTTCTTCGTCACAGAACGGAGCTATGGTGCCTCTGGAGATCCTCCTGCTGAAGAAGGTCAGCTCGTCATTTCGCGGAGTTATCAAATTGATGGACTATTACGAGCGCGCGGACGGCTGGCTCATCGTCATGGAGAGGCCGGAGCTCGTCAAGGACCTTTTCGACTTCATCACCGAGAAGGGCGCCCTGGACGAGGACACGGCCCGGGGCTTTTTCTGCCAGGTTTTGGAGGCGGTCAGACACTGCTACAGCTGCGGCGTGGTGCACAGAGACATCAAGGATGAAAACCTGCTTGTAGATTTACGCACCGGGGAGCTCAAGCTTATTGACTTTGGCTCAGGGGCGATTCTCAAGGACACCGTCTACACCGATTTCGATGGTAAGCAGTCCCAGCCATCGCATCCTGTTATATTTATTGCCATTATGAGATGTTACTACGTGTAGTTTGTGTTTGTGTGTCCGTGTGGGCTGGCCGGTTTGCCCTTGATGCTCCGCTGTGCTATATTCAGACATGGAGGCGTTCACGGGGCTGTGACGCAGTGGTCTGTTTTTGGTCGAGGGTTTTCCTCGCCTGCGTTCTTTATTATTATTATTATTATTATTATTATTATCTTTATTATTCTAATTATGGATGATGATGAATGAGAAGTGTCACAGCTGTATGTCTCACGTGCGTGTTATAGCTTCCCAGATATGACTCACTGTTTATTATAAACACCGTCAGAGGCCGTTTTTTTTTTTTTTTTTTCTTCTTTCTCAACGCGTCTGGTGTGATGGAGCATGGTTGTTATTTTTTATTTAGTAAAGCTTGACTCACAGTCTGTCTGTGCCTATTAGGTCAGTGCCACGTAACATCTGTTTGTTGTGAAACCCGAGTCGCCGTCACGTGATCAGCTCACGCTGCGTTTTTTTTTTTTTTGTGTGTGTGTGTTTGGTATCCAAGTTCCTCCTTTTTAAGAGGGAGGGAGGGAGGTAAAGAAGGGAGGGAGGGAGGAGAAGCAGGCAGGTCACCCAGTTTGTGTTTTATGGCTGATGGAAGCATGACTCAGACTTTTTAGACGCAGACATTAGTTATTTTTATTTTTATCCAGTCTCATCCGTGTATGTTGGGCACACACTCATCTCTCCTCCTTTTTTTTTTTTTCCTCCTTATTTTCCAGGCACAAGAGTCTACAGCCCGCCGGAGTGGATCCGCTTCCACAGATACCACGGCCGCTCTGCCACGGTGTGGTCGCTAGGCGTGCTGCTGTACGACATGGTGTGCGGAGACATCCCCTTCGAGCAGGACGAGGAGATCCTCAGGGGTCGACTGTACTTCAGGAGGAGGATCTCAGCCGGTAGGTCGACCGCGACGACATGCATATATGACTCTGTTGCCCTCTAATCCGTGGTAACCAGTGCAGCTCAGGGTGCACCTCCCAGTTTGCCGAGTCAGACCTCGCAATCGCTGGCAGACAGATTTGTGAACGATAGCTGACACTGAGGGTTGTTATGGCTTCTGTCGGTGCACTTTGTGTACCAGCCCTGGTTACCCAAGAGAGATGAGTAGATGAAAGGATGTGTGCTGCTGCCCAGACATGAGGATAGATCCCTACAGACACATGCAGTAGATTTCTCAATGAGTTCAGATCCCCCTCATCCTGAACGTTGTTTCTGTCTCCTCCTCCTCCTCCAGAGTGTCAGCAGCTGATCAAATGGTGCCTGGCCCTGCGGCCCTCAGACCGGCCCACCCTGGAGCAGATTTGCGACCACCCCTGGATGAGGGCGACGACGACGACGACGATGATGGAGTCGCCCAAGTCGCCGGAGGAGCCGGACGCCGGCGACATCCGCCTCAGGACCATCAACACAGACTCTTCGTCAAGCACAAGCTCGAGCAAGGAGAGTCTCTGAGGGTGGCTCTGATGGACTGAACAGACTCTCTGGGGAAAGAAGGGGTTTGGATGGATGGATGGAGGGAGTGAGATGGACTGTAAGCCCGACTGGCCCGTCAGCGGGCCGGGCGCTCCACTCAGCTGGTCCAGCTAGAAAAAAAATTATTTTAATTTTCCTATTTTGTAGGGAATTTCTAATTTATTACCATTTGTTCTTCCTTATCTTACTCCCCTCTCCCATCTCCTCTTTTTTTTTTTCTTTGACTTGATTATACTCGTTTCCTGATCGGGAACATTTTTCTGTTTGGGCGGTCTTACCAGCACTATTTATTTCTCCCCCCCATTTGTACCTTTATTCACTTGTTTTGTTACTAGGCTGGTAATATGCAGCTGGCAAGGCCCTCCTATTCAGACATGGCTGCTCTCATAGAGCTCAGAAAAGACCTTTTTATTTAAATGTTTTCATTTTGGTTTTGTAGTGCCTTTTTTTGGGAAGCTGCTTTTCTGGGGGCTTTCGTCAACAACTGTTTTTTTTTGTTTTTTTTATTTGCCTGCGGCCTGATGGCTACGTTGCCTGTGCTGTGATGGGAGGTGGGGTTGAGGCTGTTTTTGTATTGTTTTTTTCTTCTTCTTTCCTTCCTCCTCTCCATCACTGTTAGCCAACCAGCCTCCAGCCACGAGGCTATGATAGCATTAGATAGGAGGGGAGGGGGGGGGGCTCTTCCTGACAATGAATACTTGAAAAACCCTCGACTCAACTCTGTGTCGCTCTCTTTAACGCTGCTCACTCACTCTATAGCCTGAACAGGTGTTTGGAAACTGGATCCTGTCTTTTCTGAATGTCTACAAAAACGTCAGCATACATACCCCCCCCCCACACACACCTTTTCTCCCCTCCCCTTCCTTACATACCTGTCGCGGGGTGCGTGACCCTCTTGACGTATCTGTTCTTTTCGCCTCCCACCATCTCACTGCTTGAAACAACATAGCCCCCCCGCCCCTGGCCTCCCTCAGGGTTTGGGGTGTGAAATGCACAATCAATGCAATATTCATGAACTCAACTATGTATTTTTTCAGCAAATATTGTACAGCGTGTTTTTTTTTTCTCTCTCTTTTTGTGTGTACTTTTTTTTTCCCCCTCATTTGCTTTTAATTTATTTGTACACATGTAGACATTCCACACTCTGTGGCTATTTATTTATTTATTGTCTATGCTTAAAAGCCCCCCTGAAAATGATTTGCATATCCTTCTTGGTCTTTGGTTTGCATTCCTATAACTTATTTTTACATTTCGACGTGAGTTTTTTTTTTTTTTTTTTTTGAGATGTGGAGGATGCACTGAAGCAGTTGTCGATGTAAAGCAGAATAAAAAAAGTTTACTTAAATTTGAAGAGCATTTGAATGTTATTTAACTACTTTTAAAAGTCTGTCGGTAATGTTGAATGACTAAGAGTTCTAGAGAAATCCTTCTGGTTTCTGTGCTGTCCAGAGTAATTTGAGTTCCATGAAACGTTAAACATCCGGTGGAACAGCTTTCGTAGTCATCACATAGCCTCGTCATGGAGACCTTTCAGTTTAGCTGTGTGACTTGTAGCTGTGAAGGATGGATATTGCTATTTTTTGATACAACGGTTTCAATTAAACTCTCGTTTTTATGTACAGAATCAGGTCTGGTGTCTTGATCATTTTGAACATGGTGTGTCCCCCACTTTATATTAGGTTTATTTTAAAATTACACTATTCATCAGCTGTGTGCAAGAATCAAATCACAAAAGAACGGGCTAAAGGGATCAATGCAAGTGTTTTTCCACATTTTACACAAAATGCTACTTTGCTAGAAAACCTGGTGGGATTTGAAGAAGGTGGTTGCAGCAGGTAAACCCAGAGGAATGGGCTAAGATTCCTCACGAACGCTGCCAGAAGCTGCTGTCTGGATATGCATCATGTTTGCAGCAGGAAAAAGAGATTTTTTGTGTTATATTTGGGGGAAAAATACAAATATCTTCTTTGATTTGGTTTTTGCAAACAGCCAGTAAACCTAATATACTGTACAATGGAGGCTGAATGGTTTTACTTCCAACTGGATTTTAGTTGTAGATGAACATCCTGTGCACACACACACTAATGAAACCCCCAGCCAGCGCTCCTCTGCTTGACATCTCTCCCTCAGGAGGCTGAATATACACACTCAATATAGCGCGTGGTTCATTTATGGTCTATGGTACTAATGGCAACATTGTTCCACGTGACACGACTGACGACATGGCTGTGGAGAGACATCACAGGAGACATTAACTGGATGACAACCTGCAGGAACCACAGGCCTAATAAGAGGCAGATGTGTCTCTGGAGCAGAGGGGAGCAGAGGGAGTGATGCTGGTGTGACAGGAGGAGAGAGGAAGAGGAGTGAGGAGGTTACGCATCATCTCACACACATATTCTTAGAGAGCCAATAAAATATGACCAATTTCTTTGCTATTTCTTGCCACCTGTTTGCCAACCTACCTTGGACATATTAAGGCAGTGATGAGATGTCTGTCCAGTCATATGTGTGTGTTTGTGTGTTTGTGAGGGGTTTCCAGGAAGCATTATGGAAAAGAAAGTGTGTTTTTCTGGAGAGATGCTGCCCCCTCTGGTGAGTCAGTGCTTCTAGTTTTCACCTGCTCCACCAATTAAAGCAGCAGAGAATTGCTAATGATTCCCTGAAGCCTTTATAATGATTATATGTAGCCCATAATGTTGATTGTGTCAAATGTAATGTTCTATATCTACCAGATTAACATACAGACACATATTTATGTTTTTTGGGGGGGGGTTTGGATGACTTTCCAGGTTTAAGTCCTTATCCCTGTGTAAAAAAAAAAGAAAAGAAGTTATCTCACCTACATGTGTTCAGCTATCCTTGACCGGCTGCATCCAGTTTGAGGGGAGACATATGGAACAGCTGGTCCCTAAATCTTCCCAGGGATCTAACCCATGCTGAAGATTGAAAGATTGAATTCAAAGCCTGTTAGAGAAGGACTTTTTTTTTGTAGATATTTCTGTCTGCTACGCTCTAAATGTGTTGATGGAGCCACCAGACATTTATCATATAGATTTCTTGGCCAGCATCAGTGAGTTAATTACAGCCCATTTCATTAAGGAAAACTATGGAGACAAACGTTCGTCGATGACCTTTTTGTGACTGAGACGACTAAGATGAAGTGTCATTAAACACAAACTGTGACTAAATCAACCACCAAAATATTGTTGACAAGAAAAGACAAAACTGAAATGTAGTTTAAAAAATTACTTTTCCTAAATCTGTCTTTATTTTTGTACACAAAAAATAGGAAATAAAATATAACAGATCAAAGTTTGCCTCAGGATATCTGGAGCTCAGGGTCTCACAGTTTTATCGGGTAAAGCCAATGATTAGAGGTCTTGTGGCCAAAACCACCTCAACCGATTCTGAAACTTTAAATGGGTAAGAAGCCCGACTTTGTTTAACCTGATGTCTTAGAAAAGACTAATTTGTCAATGTGCTGTGTAGATTCTCATTCATCCAGGTCATGTTTAGCCTCTAAGGTTGATTCAGAAGCAACTGGACTTCTGTTTGAGGTTTAAAGACGTTTCATCCAAGAGGTTTCCTCAGTTCTGACTGTTGGAGAGTTCCAGGTATTTAAAGTCCTGTGAGGTCAGTGAGAGTCTTTAAGGTCAGCGTTTACACTTGACCCACCCAGAACTATTATGGGTCATTAGGGCCATTGAGGACACAAGTGGTTTGTTTGCCCACAGGGGGATCAAGTGAGTCGTTAGCATTACTATCAGTTTAACTGGATTGATGGTGGTGAAACTGTCTGCATTGTATGTGGGTGATAGGTGGAGGCGTAGACCCTTAGAGATGGTCTTTCCAGTTTGACAATAGATGGCCTGTTTTACATGATGAACCGGTCCATGATCTGAAACACCGCATTAAACCAGGATCACGTAGCTTCCAGCGAGGAGATGTGGATACACCATAGCTGAAGATCTAAAACTTAATTCCTCTCAAGCACCACCCTGTAATAAAACACAGAGATATAAATAATCGCTGGTGTCACACTCAATATGTTGACATCTGTGTTTCTATATGTGTCCCTGCTAATCCTCCATTGTCTTTGTGTCGCCAGGCTTTTTGACATGCAAATGACCGGCAACTTGTCTTCATCAGCATCCCTTCTGTTCAAACTGAAGACTATAGCAGGGCCTCATCCGCTCACACAGGGAAATCCTCATTAAACATAGCAGGGCATATGCCTCACTGTTGTCTCCATCAGCTGAGGTCTGATCCCACAGGCTGGTTAACATCATCCATCACTGCCACTTAGTTTGACTGGATAAAGATTCCACTGCTTTGTAGCGCTCTATTAAAAGATCAAACGGGACTAGATAAGGGAACACTTGAATGAATCTTTTGTGTCCAAAGAAGAAAATCTTTACCTGATATTTACTGTATATAGAATATCTACTGTAGTTAAGTATTAAAAGCAGGGGTTAAAGTGGGCCGGAACAGGAAATACTGACTTTTCTGGAACAGCTGTTTTATCTATGACAAAACTTATGGATGGATCTAGGTGAAAGAATCTAAATGCAGGTGTTACATATAAATAATAAAATATATATCTGCAAATAATTACTTTTTAAGTATGTGTACATATTTGTAATTTGAACCCTTCAGTTGAAGCTGAGCTCCCGGCATCCAGAACTCTGTCACTTCATACTCTGAGAACTGAAGTGCTGGCACGTTAAGGCTTTCAGTGGTGGCCATCATAGGTGACAACTCGACAGACACAGAGGAAGATGCCAGATGGACTCCGGGCCCTCGGGCCCCTATGGGCACAGATGGGTGGGTGGGTGGCATCCGCAAAGGCAGCACAGGCGGTAGCGCCAGCACCAAGACAAGGAAAGAGAGAGATCACAACTCTGTCCATGATTCTACGCAACAGTACTTCTCTCTGTGCATCCATGCAGCTGACCCTTTGAATAAGGACACTTGTATGCATGACTTTGCATAACTGCATTCTGATGAATGTGCACAAATGTAGATAAAACTGTATGTATGAGTTCATGTTGAAGCTCTGGATGTCTCAGCGCTCCGCTCTGTTCATGCTCCCACATAAATATGCTAAAGATAACAAATTTAGACAGTAATTCATCATTTTTTCATCTTGACTTATATTTCAGTCGGTCTGCTCCTCTACATCAGTGCACAAGTACATCACGGCTTTAATTCACCTAAATTACACAAAAAAGACATTCCCACTTATCATTTACACAATTTCAGCTTCCCTCATCCACCCCAGCTCGGTTCCCTAACTGACAACTTACAATTTACTCCGATTTACAACCACTCTCCTCACTGCAAGGAAAACCAGACGGTCCACACATTGCGGAAACACCCACATGGATCCGTCCACAAGTTTTGTCGTAGAGAAAACAAGTGTTCCAGAAATGTCTACCTCTGATAAAAGTTTCATGTAAATCTGTCCAGAGCTTTTTGAATTAAATGGTTCGTCAGGATTCTCGCAATGTTAAAGAAAGTTAAAAAATAAAAAATAAAAATCCTGGATCCGCCTCTTTTTCTGGATCCACTCCAAAATTTAACAAGTTCTTCCCTGTCATATTCCCAACCCTTCCACCAAGTTTGAAGAAAATCTGTAAAGTAGTTTTTGTGTAAACCTGACCAGACCGAACCGATCACTTAACCTCCTTAATGGAGGCGACGATGATATTCAAAGCCTGGTTAAATGTTAAAATATTTCATTTGTTCCGGCCTGACTACGATGATGTACTTTTGTATATACAACATTCAGAGTTGCAGGAGTCCTGCCTTTTCCTCCTGCTCTCTGTTACCCAGAGCAGAGCCTCCTCAGGGACTTTCCACTGGTCTGGCTCAACGCTCACTAAAAACTGCGTCACTGCCAGAGAGGAGTACCTGGGTGCCCAGCTGGAGGGAACCTGCTGCCGTCACCGTGAAGGAACTCATTGTTCTAGGTCGACAGGACATGCTGTAAACATAAGGGTAGCATGTTTTTGAAGACACAAAAAGAGACACAAATGGGCAAAAACAAACACACTACTTCTTTTCTTATGTTTGTTTTTTTGCTGTCTTTTTCTTTCATGTGAAACACTTTATAAACTTGTTCAGAAACGTGATATGAATTATTATTATCATTATTATGTTGTAAGGACCTGAGACATACACAAGCACATAAACAGATCGCTGAGATTAAATAGACGCTGCAAAGCCTCAGTCCGTCTGCTGCCGTTGCCAAGCTCCCCAGACAACAACATCAACAACTGCACATCTGAGCAGGTGAACTGAGGTGACTGCAGAGGCTTAATATTCCCAAGGCGGAACAACTTGTCCATCACACCTAATTGTGAGAGACACAAACCTGGTCAGAGGGGGAGATCGGAAAAAAACATAAGAGGGGAAAAATGAGTGGATGGTGAGAAGAAAGGTGGGATTAAAGAGGATGGAGAGGGCAGAGAAGAGAGATAGAGATCTTAATCGTTAGTCTTTTTTACAAGCTTGTAATGCGATCAAAGGAATCATTGACCTGCTGCTCATTTGGCCCTGTGGCTGTTTTGTTTCTCCAGCGATGAGAAGAGTCCTTTCTGCTGATGAAACAGGACACTGTTCCTGGGAATAACAGTCCAGAACAACATGTCTTGTTGTACAGCAACGCACTGTGACAGCGCTGAAGTGACAAAAAAACAGCAACGAATTCTGTCTCTCATTCATATCTCTTGAGATAAAAATGTCTTATACTGTCACAAGATGTTGCATTGAAATGGTACAATATATTATTAACTGGGAATGTTTTAATGATGTGAGTCAATTTTATTAATAAACACCGAAACACAATAGTTATCTCAAGAGAGTTTCCAGAAGGGCAGGTCTAGACTGGACCCTTTATGTTGGACCCAATAGTTCTTCCATGTACAAGTACAGCCCTGAGGAAAACTGCACTGTAAAACTTCTGACCAGCACGCTGCTGTATTAATACAGTGATATGCTGCAATCAGGCAGAAGGCAGTATTATATTGGAGAAAATTAGAAAAATGTCCTGGTTGCCATGACAATTTTTGTTTTTCTCACGATAAAAGGAATACATTCTAATTCTTAGTCTAAAATTATGACTTTACGAGTGACTTTTTCTTCTAATTTTATGACTTTTCAAATCATAAAATTACGACTTTTCCTCATAATAGTATGTCATTTTCTTGCTTACGAAAAATTTTCTTGTATTTTTTTCCAATTTAATTCTCAAAAGCTCAGATTTTATAATTTGTCAGCGTGGCCCTAATACTCCGTTGTACTATTTCTAGTTACAGGGGGTCATGTGACAGGAACTGAAATCTTTGTGGTGAAATAGCTAGCTAGCTTGCTAACTGGGTGGTGGCTTTAGCTTTATATTTAGATGACATGAGTGTGGTATCGACCTTCTCATGTAACGGACGAGATACACACAGCAAGACGTTTCCAACTCCTTGGCTCTGTCCACTCTGTGAAGAGTTGTCAGCTTCTCACTTGGTGCTCAGGTTTCTGTCCATCAGTCCAAAGACATCCATGTCAGGCGCAGCAGAATGAAGAGTGAGCCCAGTGATGGTTGGTGACGCAACTGGAGTGTTTCCTCATGGCACCATGCATTGACGGGATAGGCTCCAACCCCCTGTGCCCTCATAATAAACAGGTGAAGATGAGCGATTTGACTGAATGTTCTCATGGTTGAGAGCGCTGCAGGACTCCCTGTCAGTCAGGTTTTGTTACACGACCTTGGCTCTCAAGCATTCCCTTGAACTCAAGACAAACATGGCCCCTGCGGGTATCAAAAATTCATTGGCAGAGAGAGAGAGCAGATCTGGTATACAGCGCCTGTAGAAGTGTAAAAATCCGGATGAGTGGCTGCATTCTTTCACTGATGCATCTGCACTGAGGTGTCTTTCTGCTCCTTTGTGTATCTCTGGTGTCATCTACCCTTGTTATGCTTTTATAGCTCAGGGCACTGAGGACATGAAGGGTTTCCAAGATCAGCAGGAGCTAGAAAACTGGAATGTATCCTTTTTTGTTTAAATATACTCAAATCAATGTTTTATATCAAGAATGGGTCAAATAATTGTATTTGAATGAAAACTTTGCACTTATGTCCAGCATTCAACAGCAGAAAGAAAACGTTAGTAACTATCTGCTGAACATAAGGAAGCTGCTGCAAGATGCTCCACATTCCTCATTTTGATGCTGACGGCATTCTTCTTTATATTTATATACAGTACCAGTCAATAGTTTGGACATACCTTCCCATCCACTTGAATGGGAAACTGTGTCCAAATTTTTGACTGGTACTGTATATATAATATGAAGTCTAAAATTACAACTTGATGAGTGTTATTGTAATTTCAACTTTGTAAGGTAATAATATGTCAGAGTTGTTAAAGTTTATTGCACTGCCAAAACAAAATATTAACGCAAGCTTAAAGTTAAAGCATAAGGTTGTTTGTAACCTGCAGCTTTTTAGCACCAGCTATTTTTGTGGAATTTAAATGACCGGTTGTAGATCATGCCAAATACACGCACGTCAACCAAACCACTATTAAAGGTCACAGAACATGTGACAGAGAATAAATTAGCACCTCCACTTCCTTCTCCAGTAGAGAATTATATCTGAGGTCAATGGGACCTTTATACATTTCCAAAACAGCACAATGTCATTCCAGTTTTTCCAACCATCTCATGCAACACAATTTAAATGTTCTGTGGTCAAGTTGTTACAGAATTCACGTGCCTGACTGTCTATGTGTAGACAGTGGTTTGAAATGGTAAATTTAGTGTTATATTATACTGTATTTTGTTGTAGCTAAATAAAGGTCCCTTCAAGGACAATTATATTGAAGTAATAAGGACAGAAGGAACACAAAAACCCAAATAGAAAATACATGTAATATAAATAAGCTAATATAAGGATGCAAATAAAATACAGAATAAACATTAAAATAAAGTTAAGAATAGCATACATATAAGACAACATTTTAAATGTCGTGCAGAAGTGCAAGTGCAAGGCGCAAATGAGATGAATGTCTCCGGGAGGTAATAGTTAAACCTGAGGTAAAATAATCTAGTTAAATGCTTACATGAAGAGCTTCCTTTTAAAGATATCCTGGTGTTCCTGATATCTATCGGTAGTGTGTTTTTTTTAATGAAATCAGATGCCTGCTATATCTGGAGATGAAACTGATGACATAATGTACCATTACACGCCTCATCCAATCAGATTTTGCAGGGTCACTAACCCTAAAGCTAATACATTTTTTTCCCCCTTCTACCACCTCAACAAAAACTTTTGGCTGAGACAACAGACTGGTGATTTTTTTTTTTTAGATTTCCAAATAACTCCCGACACTTCCGTGACCCATTTCAGGACCTAAAGACTGTCTCTTTAAAGATAAACAACGAGGAGAGAGGCGCACATGAGCGAATCATATCATAACAGCAAAAACAAACCTACTGTCCTTTCATTTCAGCTGGATAAATATCACAGTGTGGTGGACGGACACAGTTTACACAAGCAGGGCTCCGATTACAAGCTGTGAGAATGGCTGGGCGTTCGGCCCCCCTACCCCACCCGTTCAGGATGGTCATGAAAAGCTGCTGCGTCTCCACAATGGCAATGATTAAAGGGCGCGTGTTTACCGCGGGTATGTAACGACCACGTCGGGCCGAGCTTGTGTCCCCTCATGCTACCAGGAATGTATGGGAGCCGCTCGGAGAGGAGAGAAAACTACCACTGTGTGGAGGAAAACACGGCCTCTCCTCCAGGCTTCTCGCTTCGACCGCATATAGTAGGTGCACCGCTAAGCTGCACTTTCACCACTCATTCAGCCTGAGAATATACGGCCTGGGAGGACCCTGGGAATCCAGTGGGAAACAGAGAGGAGAGAATTCCGGCCGATGTTATGCTTTCTCTGAAGCCAACGTGCTGAGAAATGAAACGGAGAGCTTTTGATGGCACCTGTAACAACTGTGCACCGATAGTTTTAATGACTGAATAAACATTCACCTTTTTAAGACTTTAAGTGTTTGTTTTGAAAGAGGTTCTGGATGTTGAGCTTTTCTTTTTTTTTTTTTTTTTGTTCCATACAGATAATCCCCTCCATTGATATTGGAGTATCATGTTCACCAGATAAAGGCCTCCGGCTCCTATGATCCTTAATGGCAACTCTAACAGGGTTCAGAACACTTTATACTCTTTATACTGAAGTGTTTACTATAATATAATAAAACAAAACATCTAAAGGGGAGAGTGTTTGATGGCTGTTTCACAAGGCTCCACTCAAAGGGGAAGGGAGGGGGGGATGCAGTTCTTGGTTGTGTCCATGAAAAGTACAGAAAAGAAGAGTCAGAATTAGAATAAAGATACTGTCTCATGTCACACTATCTGGAAAAGCTGCTAAAAGAGTTGCAGACAGCACCCATAGGTCTAGAAGCAGTTAGGTGTGGAGGTTCAGACGTCGATGGATCATCCAACAACCACTTTTTTTGGGAAGCATGCTGAGGCTGTTGATCGTGTTACTCATTCATGAATTGGTGTCTCCAATACCAAACAGCAAAACCAGAATGCCATCCATCCATCCAGGTCACGGAAGCCCAAACCTCCCTTTCCCCAGCCACCTCCTCCAGCTCTTGACCAACGCGTTCCCAAAACCCAAGCCAAAAGATATAACCCCTCCAGCGGGTCTTACGCCGGGGCCTCCTCCCTAGGGAGAAGTCCGGAGGGGCCTCCTAACCAAATGCCCGAACCACCTCAGCTGACTCTCGATGTCAGCCGCCATGTAGCAGCGAAGGTGAATTATTTTTTTAAATGTAATTTACGAAGAAGTGCTGCTTGACGCAAATACAGTTTGTTTTCTTTTAAACTGTATTAAATGGCATTTTAGACACAGTAGAAACATGGATTAAATGTCAGGATCTCTGGGGGGAAAAAAGGCAACAATTAATAATGTCTTAATATTTTAGATTTTTGTTTCTAATTTCTGCTGGAATCAACATCTTGCCAGCATCGTTTGTCTTCCTGCTCTGTTTTACGGAGGCTGTGTTCAGCAGAGCATCACAGCTCAAGGTGTGACTCAATGATATTGCATAACAACATCAGCCCTCATTTCTTCCTCCTATTAAAAAAAAAAAGGATCCCGGATGGACTGGCTCTGGAATAGCTTGACCCCGATGCAGTGCCAAAGTGTCATCTATATCCTGTTTACCTGTATGGTTTTGGGTCACCTCCCCCCTCCCACTCTGCCCTCCTTCTCCAGCTTTTTCCCATCCCACTCTTTTATTATCTTCACCTCCCCTCTTATCATGACATCCTTTTCTCCCCCGATTGAATGCCTTGTCTTGTCGCTCCATCTCTATCGCTCCTCACCTCTATACTCTACTTGCTTCT
Source organism: Chaunax sp. Z400 (assembly GCA_037577475.1). Classification (NCBI taxonomy): domain Eukaryota; kingdom Metazoa; phylum Chordata; class Actinopteri; order Lophiiformes; family Chaunacidae; genus Chaunax; species Chaunax sp. Z400. The sequence goes on from CM075204.1 coordinate 19,685,035, forward strand.
CCTCAACTCCTCTTCCCTCCTCCTCCTCCCCCTTGTTTACCTGTAGCTCCGTAGCCACGGTGATGGCCACGGTTGTCACAGTGATCATGTTACAACTAGGACAGCCTGTTCTGAGAAGGGGAAACAAGGGATTTCCAGTAATACTCTACTATTGTTCCCAAAAGGCTCTCTCTCTTAGTGCTACTCCGTTCCCATGACACACACAAGACCGTAGACACACACTAGGAAAAGGACACCAGAGACACACCTGTGCATGAAAGCACAATTATGTACACACCAGAACATGCACAAACAAACAGGCCAATGCTGTTTGCCATATAGAGTGGCTCCACACAGCCTCACATACAATATGTAGGAAAAAAATGGCACATAAGTGGGAGGTAAATTGATTTGTGGCTCTTTCGCTTTGGTACCACTGTCTAGTCAACTTTACCTGATGAAAGAGATTTGTTGTCTAAGTGTGTGGTGTTATCTGAGCCCATGTGCGACAGCATGTCCTCTAGTATCATGCATCACGGCATTGTTTTATAGACTCTCTGTGGAGCTGAATATTCTGCTCATTTAATGAACTCTGGTATATTAAGCACATAAACGCTACATTAGCTCCTAAATCGAAATAAAGCAAATACATCACACGTCTGAAAACAGCCTTAGACTCACCGACGGATAGGTTGCATGAATGTTATTGTAAAAATGAGCAGCAGAGCGGGGGGGGGAACATTCAACTAATGCTTCAGAGAGATATCCGGGATCCCACAGTGACTGACAAAAAAAACCTGTGGACAAATGGCTGCAAGGCCTAGAAGCATCCAAATAAAATCTAAATCATACAGTAGATTCAGATTATTAGAGAAGAGCTGCACTGTGTCTGATTTTATTCTTTTGAAGCACTGAAAGAAATACAGTATATCCTGAATTTTTAATCGACTTTTTAGTCCCATAATGCAACTCACCTTCAAAATGTAGTGCCGTTATTTGAACCCGTTAGCCGATTTCTCGCTAAGGAGGGAATGTTTTGTTTTGTTCTGCCCCGAACAACCATAATATATAAATAAATAAATATGATAATATGTATATTGAATGAGTAAAGGTAGAGGGAGGGGAGGTAAAGCGTGTCACACAAAGTGAAGGGAAGAGAACAACAGAGCTGAGGTCAGTGCTGAGCCGTGGATTTTCACCCTCGCTGCTGCGTAGAAGCCGCCGCTCTTCCTCCAGCTCAGCCGAGCACGAATCCCTACAGGCTTCTTTTTTTTTTTTCTCAGTGTGCCACAAGAAGCCGAGTCGGGCAGCAAACACTTCAGTTTTATGGGAAGCGAGCGAGTGCAATGCAGTATAACCTGCAGCAGGGATCTGAGATGCTGGCCGAACAGAAGTAGGTCACATCCAGCGTCACAACACAAAGCAGCAAAGTGGAAATGGGTTTGATTGCAGCCTAGTTTTTGTGCAACCCTTGCTGGTTTTGAGAGTTACATGGCACACAAAATGGGTTTGACACAGTAAATACAGCCTTAACAATCCTTCTGATGCTTTCACCAAGTCCCTCACATACATTTAAAGAGCAGAGCGTTACATTTTACAGGCATCAAATCTGTATTTCTCTCATGAAAAGCAGTTATTTAGTCAGGATTCTCCTCTTGAATGCGGAAGATGTGAAGTAAACACTGAAAAACAACAGAGGTCAGACGATCGATTCAGCCTCTGCCAACAAAAGGATGCTTCTCTTTCTTCATGTGATGCTTCTGTTCCGTTAGGAGGTCGAGCAAGGGCGCAAAAAAAAAAAACTCAAAATAACTTCCTACAAATCACCTTGCTCTCCTGTTTGGCAGAGAACACAGAAAAGAAAAGAGAGGAAAAAAAATGCACAGAGAGGAACAAAAGAGGCAGAGTAACGTAGGAAAACTCTGGAAGTCGACCAGAAAGAGAAACTAATGTGGGTGTTCAGGTGGATGGCAAAGGTCCCAGGACACTTCGTTGCTCAACGAGCGATGATGCTGCTGCTGCCAGGGCTGCTTCATTTCCACAACTGTTTAAAAAAAAAAAATCTTTTTAGGGAGGCGAGGAAGCAAACAGGTCATTAGCGTAGCAGCTAACAGAGCTTTAAGCGAGTTAGAAGCTCACAGCTCACGTTGTTTCTGCTCCAGCATCACATGGACTTCAGCTATAAAATGTGTGCATAAAGCCCACAATAAAACCCGATCTGCTGCAAGCGTAGCGGCTATAAATGAAATCGCTGCTTCTGTGTGATGTTTTTCCGATATCAGCTCACTCAAGGACATGTTTGCATTTTGTCCCTTATTATCACTGACATCGTCACCAAACACAGCTCACCCACCGAGGCTGTGCATGTAAAAGGTTATGAGTATCGAGTATCCCGTCTGATTCAGTGCTGGAGCTACTTCTGGAGCTTTCTGCTGGGCATAAACGATGCATAAAAACTCACTAATTCACCCATCATAGAATGTTTTTTTTGTTTTTTTTACTATGTACACAAACAGGAGAGGGAAAATGACAAGTTGTGGCAAGGAAGCAGTAACTTTGTGACGTGTCTGCTGCTTGCATGGCAACTCCATAGTGGCACAGCTCCAGGTTCTATAGTAAGAGTGATGTCATCCTGTTCGCTATGTAAGATACATGCATATAGATGCAGTTTAAGAAGACAATGCAAACAGGCTGGGAGAATAGAGAATGTCTTTAGGGGGTGCGTGGCGACAGAGCGCTCTCTCAAACATGTTGTCAGTACTTTTATTTGCTTTGTGGTCGGGCTCTGACTGGGTGACATCATTCCTGGTCAACCGTTTGCCACTTTGGTATGCAAATAGCCAGCTGTCAGACCTGGAGTCACGGAGGAAGCTGATGACGCCATGGAGAGGCAAATTTTGAAGGCGTGTGTATTTAAGATGTGTCAACATTCCCTCCTGCATTTTCCTACATTCCCTCGTCACCTTAAGCACACACACACACACACGCACTCCGAAGCACCCACGCGACATGAACGCACCCTCGGTTTTTATCCTTCGTCTCCATGTGATTTCCTACATGAACCCTTAAAAAGCTTCACGGCGGGATGATGAGACGTGATTTGACAGCTGGGATCGCGCTGGTTAGTGAAGCAGAGAGGGCGAATTAAAGGCATGGTTGGATAGGAAAATAAAACTAGTCAGCAACTTTATTAAACCGAGCTGGGATTTTCTAAGCACATATATATATATATATATATTCTATCTATCTGATCTGCTGGGGAGGATGCTTACCCAGCATGCTTTGTGGGTTCAATAGTAGGCCGGAGCACAAATGCAGGTCAGAAGGAGCTTCAGGGAGAACGATATCTACGTTGAACATATATGCATATTATATTTCTGATACAGTAGCCTCTCATGGTTTAATACAGGACGTTATGCACCATGCATGGATTTAAGCCCCTGATGTAGAGCGGTGCTTTTGAACGGGGAGGTTTTAAAGTGCAGATTTCGGTTAAAGTGTATCAGGGTATATAAAAAAAAGAAAAGAAAAAAGTTTAGCTTCAAATGAAAACGGCATCAAGAACAGATTTGGAAGAATAACGCTCACAATGCTCGGACAAAAATGGCACAATGACATCCCTGTGAGATCCGGCACACATCAGAGTCTGATCTGGATCCAAGTGATATTCTGGATCTGGTGGATCTGGTGATCCAGTCAAGAGTAACTATCAAAAAACTAGTAGTGACACCCATGTGATCCCAGGGGTAGATTTTCATGGTCCATGAGGGTCAAACTATCACGGGACTGTTGCCTTCAGGTGCAGAGACATGATGGGAAATCGAGCCACCTTGGTGGAGGTCTGCGTTCCCCGTCCAGTTTGTTTGTTTACTTGTTTTGTTTTGTTTTTTATCTGACTGAGCCAACCTTTTACTTTTGCGTCATCCGTCCTTCGGTCCGTCTGTTGTTTGTTGCTTTGCTGCAGATATTGTGGAACAAAGCGATAACCTTTATGTCAGTGGAATAAAAGTGTGGAGATGTTGTTGGGAAACTCACTCAGGATGATTCATGGCATTGTTCCTGTTGTGTTTGAGCTTCAGTGTGTGTCTGTGTGTCTGTGTGTACTGATTGAAAACAAGATTAGGTTTCCATGTGTGTGAATGCGAGCATCCATACGTATTCATGTTTGTCTGCATGACGTGAGTTCTGCCTCTTACGTTTCAATGAGTCATGATCATGCCGACTAAAATTAGACTTTTAGTGATCTGCTCAGTGAACTGCTCAGCACTGTTAATTATTCACAACCTGGAAAAGGCTGAGGACTGCCATTTTATCCCTCCCCCTCTCTCCCCTCTCTCCCCCTTCTCTCTCTCTCACACTTGCTATGTTTCGTTTCCAGGGCATGAAGTGGAAAGAAAGGCCCTGCATCCCTGTGTCATTCAGCAGCCGCTGGATGATTAGGACCATTATATCTTCTAGACTTTTCCTGTGTGTGTGTGTGTGTGTGTGTGTGTGTGTGTGTGTGTGTGTGTGTGTGTGTGTGTGTGTGTGTGTGTGTGTGTGTCATCATAGGAGTAGGATATGTGTGTAGCCTCATGCTCTCACACAGACACAGTTATTCTTCCACACTATGATGCCTAAAGTTGATGCTAATGTACACTTTTACAGACGTGACTCTTGCTCTTCCAAAATGGAATCATCTTTCTGATCCTGTCAGGAAACCCCTAGTCGTGAAAGAAGCAACAACACAACTGCTTTACAGCAACTTTAGCACAACGACCCACTCAGAGAGGAAGCAGAGGCACCACTGGCCAATGGAGGAACACATTCTGTTGTGTTAATCACAGTTGTGTAAAGAAACAGCTTGGCTGAAGGAGGAGAACGCTGCAGAGCCTTGAACGACGGCGCTCGATGTCACTCGTCGGCTCTTCATCCCTGGCTGACACCAAGGTGAGAGGTCGCCGTCTATGGTGGCGATGGTGAATGCACCTGTGCGTCACACCCCCCACCCCCACCCCCCCTCCATAACACCCTCTGTCCCCTGGATGTCAAACACTTCCTCCATCACTTTCTTTTTCTCCCCCCGTATCTCTTCATGGTTCTCTCTACAATCCAGGCCAAGGCCGGAATGTAATGCATGTTTTCATCATCAGAATTATATAAGAAAGGTCCTAATGAGTGGAATTATATCAGAAGATAATTGTATTAAAAACATCCTCATCGATATTCTCATATCCTTACTGTCACTACATGCACAGCCAATAAAACAGACGCATCACAGGAAAGTCTGTGGAGCTGCCACACATAGAGAGGGACAGTGTGAAAAGCAGAACTCAGTCACAGGGTTCACTCAGGCCCAGAAGCACCGTATGGGAGGGTGGAGTTAGAGAGGGCATGAATGGATGTGAAAGGAGGGGTCCGAAAAAATCAATAGAACATTGTTGTTGTTTTTTAATGTTCAATTACTGACCTAACAGTTTCTTATCTGTGCATAAATGCCGGCAAAAGTAGTCGTAGCCCATACCCCAACCAATCAATGATAAATGATGTACAATTAATTTAAATCACCTGTCATTTAAATATTATGGTATAAATGGCCTTTAAACCATAAGAGATGGACTGTAGTGCATTTCTAATGGAGGGTTTGAGCCATTTCTAAAGTTTTGAATGGATCGATTAGGTTCTGGAGGCGGGGTTACAGCTCTTCTCCGGGTTCAGCCTGGCCTGTGATGGTGGGGTGATGGAGTCCAATATGATCTTTTCATGGGGTCCAGAATCCCTTGGGGCGCCCCTGCTCAGGCCATTCTCTGGCAACATCCATGCAGCACGTTTGCCCTCAGTCACACACAAACGCATGAACCCCCCGAACCCTGTGCCATATAAACAGGCAGGCATGTCAGGAATGCCCACGTGCATTTACAGACATGTTTTGTGCCACCGGTGGCATTTGTTTGGTTAATCAGTCTGAGCAGGCAACGGGGTCTTTTGTTATTGGCCGGGTCGCAGGGCGGGGCCTGCTGGCTGAAAGAACCTATGAGCATCAGCAACATCCTGCTTCTTTCAATAGGGAATACAGGATGCATTCCTGTAACATGGCAGCATTGTCATCTCACATAATACCAGAGAGAACAGGGAGCAGCAGGAGGAGGAGAGAGCCCTCATCTGTCACAGCGTCGCTCCTCTCCACGATCCTCCATGTTCCATCTGAGAGGGAAAGAAGATCAATGGAAACTCAAAGGAGAGGAGATCATAGAACCAGCTACATACAGAACATCTACAGTTAGAATACTGGTGGGTTATGAACAAATGGCAGCTCACAAAATACACATTCAGTATTTACTGGGATCTAGAATTCATCTAGGATCCATATGGGTACCAAACGGTACTTTTTTCAGTACTTTCGGTTCTACATTTTATCTAGAAAGAAAATTATGTATAAAAAACATACAATCAAAAGGATCTTTAATATATTAAACTGTAGAGGGCAGAAATACTGTCATATTTCCTCATATATAATATAATAATTAATATGCAATTCAGACACTTTTGGTTTCACACTCTGACTTCAGACATACTGAGAATCTCACATACTGTTTTAGTACTAAATAGCATATTGATGAGGAATTTTATACAGAGTCAGTGGCTGGCTGTGAGTTCAGTGAGGCTAGTAAAAATGCTAAGCTAACATCAGCGTAGCACTGGCTGCATACGTGCTAATGTTAGCTGTGGCTGCTTTCCCCACACTAGACGAGCCAATAGAGAGGCCAGCCTGGGAAACTGATGACTTGTTTGTATTTCCAGCTTTTGGAAATGCTTTAATTTTCCTTTTTTTTTTTTTTACTTTAATTTTACGCAGATTCTGGATAGACTTTTTTTTTTTATTTCTGTGATTCCTGTGATTGGACACTAAGCACTTTAGTCTTACACACAGTATAGGATGGGTTTAAGCAAAACCTTCCTCTGAATGCCTGTAATATATCAACTAAATAGTAACAGGCTACTGTGATGAAACATCAGGATATCTGGAAATATCTTAGGAAAATGTATTCATTACCAAACTTTAGAAGAGAGGGTTGTGCATTATTTATTATTAAAAATACATACACATATACACAAGACTTCAGGTAAAAGACTTCCCAAAAGGAATAAAACATGGAGCCATGCTGAATAACGCCATTCTTCCGATAACACTTGTTGACCTCTTCGTCATGTGAGAATCACAAAGTGACAAATGTCCTCGAAACCAAACAGACGTCCAGTTACCTTTGACTTTATTGACCTTCTTTAAAAGGATTCATGACTTTTATTTGGATTGATCTCATCAGGGATTCTTAACTCTGAACACTTGTCTTCAGAGCCTTTATTTAATTAAAGTTTTAATACTGTAAAGATACTCTTATTAAACTTATAATTACTTTTGGGTAGTTACATTCTTAACAATACATCTTTTTTTTTTTTTTTACGTATAATCTGTTGAGTAACTGGTAACAAAACTTAATCAAAGTGAAGTAAAAATAATTTTAGTGGTGTAAAATGTACATCATTTCTCTCTGAAATGGAAATACTGGATTACCAGGGCCTCACATGTGTACTTAAGTACAGTGGTTGAGTAAATCGAGGTTCCATTCCATCATTGTCTCCAAACAAAGACTTTCAGTTAAAATGCAACACATGTGAGGGGCAGGACTCCGGGCTGGAGGAGACCTGAAGTAACCCTGCAGTGTCTCACAGGCAGGATGCTTTTAATTTAATCCGGGGAGGCCGAAGGTAACCCCCATGACCAGAACCAGAGGTACGACTCCCACCACCTCACTCTGAGCTGCTGGGAATCAGAAGTTGCATAAAGGAGTGATTGTTCCGATTGCATCAGAGCTGATTGTAAAACACTCACAAGGGGGTGGAGACGGGGTAGGGGGGGGTATGACAGCATGGACCTTGTATTTCCCTCCTGAGCAATAGTGCCAACACAACAAGGCTATTGTGTTGCTCTTTGGCCCTGTTTACACCTTGTATTAACATGCATCTTGGGTGATTGGATCACAATGGGACAGTTGTGTGTCACCTCACACCTGGCATTACAACGAGGCTCCACATGAGTCTCTGCTTGTGAGCGAATCTCACAAACACATCATTTATCTTTGTTGTTTTAACCTCAACTTATTGATGATTTATAAAATGAAGAATTAGGTCGGACATGTGATGATGGGGCGTTTTCTGCAGCACAAAACACAACTTACAACACAACACAGTGTTTGCACATTTTTTAAGGACAAATTTAGTTATTTTAAAACATTTTAATGCCTCTAAAATTTAAAAATAATAACTTGAGTGAGAAGAAACCAACGAACTAGACTCGTTTTATTGGATTTGAATAACATACAGTACATTAAGTTCATTGCACGTTAGCTAACATAGCTGCTTTTTCATGTCCCCTGCATGAACCATCAAATAATAAGATTGTGTTGTGCTGAGAGCTAGCCTAGCTTTGCAACCCATTATCCAGAGTTTAATATTTTGTGACAAAGTTCACATCATGCCACATATGAGAGGTGGAAGTAACAAAAAATAAATGATAAAACTGGAGGTCAAATTGGATGTGAAATGAAAAAGAATTCAATCCGGATACCAGAGAAATAAAACGTTAAAACTGAACAAAAAAATGGACACACTATTTTAAGACTTTTTAAGGATTCCTGGGTGTCCTAATCTGTAAATCAGTGAGTTACAGCAGAGTCCTGAATGTGTCCTTCCATATATGTAACATTGGTGCACACAGTGTGAAAAATGGCGGCTGAAACCACCTTTGAATGTTTCCTGAGCTTTCTGATCTGATGCATTCTGTTTGGCTGCAGACAGGTGTAAGTCGGAGTGTGTTCTGCAGAAAAGATGGAGGAAAGACGGACTGAGAGGAGACCGATATATGAACCAAGACTCTCCGTCAGACATGCTTGCTCTCCCCAGGTCGTGGAGGTGCTGGGTGAGTGGGGAGTCACCTCCCAACACCCTGTGGGCCCTCCTGCACCCAGACAAGAGTGGCCTGTGTCCGGTGGAGAAGCAAGGTGACGCCAGTGGGCCACACTGAGCCTGTTGTTAAAGGAGTGGGGGGGTGGAAGAGGGTTCTCGGGGTAAGACAGGGGTGATGTCTGGGGAGAGATGTAAGGGAGCTGGAAAAAGGAGAGGCAATATTGAAAACATGGTTTGAGGGGAGGACACGAGTGAGGGAGAGATAGGGAGAGTGGAGGATCAAGAGTCTTGTGTATGTGTACGTGGCAGGAGTTACATCTGTTCCCAGTTACTCCCCCGCCTCCCCTCCAACCTTCTTTTTCCTCCCCACCTTGTAAATGGAGGCTTTCTGCCAGCCATGTGGGGCTTTGAGAGGCAGGGGTTTCGCTCCTTGACGGGAGATGAGGAGGTGAGATGCACTCATTAACATTAACAGTCAAATGTTGTTCTCTCTAGTTGTGCAACCACCTCCTCAAGAGGGTCAACGTTCACAATCATTACAAATGCTGCTCAGTGGGTTCAAACTGGAAACCAGTAAAGACTGTTTGCAATGGATGCACATGTTTCAAATGGTAATGTAGTATGAAAAATAACGTTACAGTTGTATCAGCATTGTTTTCACTGTCAGGATCCATTTTAGTGAAATCATAGTTATTTTTTCCTTTTATTGTCATATCCCATAATACATAATTAATTACATCCCACAATACATGATTAATTATTAAGTATAAGAGAGCAAAAATTCTTGCATTTCGGCTTTTCGATGTTGCAGCAGTAAAAATAACATTAAGGATATAAAAATAAATATATAATAATAAAATAATAGTAAAAATAGCAGTGCACAATAAAGATGGCACCATCACTGAGAGCCCTTTCCAGAGTTTGGATGACCGGAGGGTTCGTCACGGACGGGCATCCCTTCCTCCCGCTAGGTAGCGAGACCGAGACAGATCTGCTCCTCCTTTTTGTGGAAGAAAATAACGAGAGATTCAATGTCTTTATTCTTTTAAACTACATATGAATCTCGCCGTTTTTAGTATTTAGTAACAGTTAGTATTAAATGACGTCTGTGTCGTCTGGTCATTGTCTCTTCTCAGTCATGGAAATAAAAGGATGTCAGCAAAGACTTTTCAGCATAGTTTTCGTTTAACGGAATCAACGCTCAGAGAATTAGGTTTTAAAGTTGTGACGTCTCATGATTTCTCCCGTTAGCATGCAAAGAATGTGTAAAAAAAGCTAAATGACACATAAAATCCCATCATATGCTGACAAAATATACAGAAACGGTGTTTAATATTTGTTCAAAGGCATACCCAGGTGGTGTTTGTTAAAATACTTTTATATTTTTGTCAGACATGCTAAAATTTAATGCACATTTCGTCGCTCTTCACAGATTTTTTGGGCGGCATGGTGAGTACTATCCAAATCTGGCAAGCATGCATTCATTTGAACAAAATCTCCTTGTGCCTCGTTGTTAGAGTTTAAGTTTGCAACAGTCCTTTGTTACGTAATCCCTGCTCTGATAGTAGTCCATCTGGGAGTACTCTATTGGCTTGTGAGTGAGTCGGTGTGTGTGGGTGAGAGCAGGATGGAGAGAGTGAGTGTGTGAGCGTTGTAGGTGTGTTGCCTTATCTGCTTTTGAATGCAATCGAATAAATCACATTCATCTCAGAGTTTAATTTGGTCACTTCTATTTTCTCCACCTGATGAATCAAACGCGATGACAGCTCACCGACGCCATCCTCGTTGCCAACAGGCCACCGTTCCTGTGTGCGTGACTGTATTTGTGTGCGTCTGTGTGCGTCTGTGTGCGTGGGCAGCAGCAGGCTGGCGAGTGGGCTGCTCACTGCCTTCAGTTCTCTCAGCGAGTGGAGACACTTCCTCGCCGTTTGCTGCTAGAACCATTCACAGCCACCACTGAAGACTCCCAGAAACAGGATGTAGGCCAAGCTGGAGCTGCTATTGCTTGGCCATGGGTAACCGACTCTGTTCCAGCATTATGTAAGCCTGCCAGATCAAGCTGTGTAGTCAATTTGGTCACACATTTAATATGCATTTTGTGATGGAATGAAACACCGGACTCTTCTCCTCTCTTCTCTTCTCAGGTTTCCTGAGGACAGCAGGTTTGGAGAAACGGGAAATACCCGAAAAAGCCTGCAGTCCAAAGATAGAAGAGGTGTTAGGTTATGTCACGAGGCTAGGCTATGGACGTCCAGAAGACGTTCCAGATGTCCGGAAGTCCCGTATTTTTGAGGTGATCTGGCCAATGTGGGCATTGACGGATACATCGTTTAAAACTGATTTATTTTCACACGTGGAGGGAGCATAAAGGAGTCGTTACTGGTCAGCTGTTTCAGCTTTCCAAAAGGCCTTTCTACCGTGCAGGACAGGGGAGGTCAGAGAGCATTGGTTGGAAGGTGGAATCATAGGTACTAAAGGTACTAACCACCAATGTGCTAAGGCCTGTTTGATTGACCAGTAAGAATATACTGCAACCTTAAAAAAACTGTATCCTACAGCGTATTTGACCAAAACAAGATGTATCTGATTCTAGTTACTCACCTGAGGATATGTTCTTCCACAGGAGAACATAATGTTGTCGTTTACGTAACTACAGTAAGGAGGAGCGAGGTCTTTTACCGGCCGGTCGTAAACTAAAGGATGCAGGTCCTGAGGCGAAGAGGCTCATATAGGCACCAGCTCAGAACAGTAAAAACAAAGACAAGGCCGCCTGCAGGAAAACACTCTGCTGGATGATTTCTGTCTACAGCTGTGTCCAGCCTTTGAATTGCCTGGGTGTCCAGATGTTTCTGGCTATTAACACATACACGTGTGGGCCAGGGGGCGCCTCTTACAGCAAGAGCGCCACCTAATGGTCAGAAGGGTGAAGAGAAAGGGGAGAGGCGCCAGTGAAATAATCTCTTTACCACTGTGGCATTCAAAGTGTCCTGGTGGAAAGTAACTGGGTCCAGTTACTCAATATATCAATCAAACTTTATTTATATAGCAGCTTTCAAACAATTTGCATGCCCTTCAAAGTGCTTTACATGTGATGGATGGATTTAGAGACTGATGCAGAGAGACCAAAACAACAACAATAATAGATAAAAGATAGTAAAAACATGAATAATAAAGATAAAAAATACTACTACTACTAATAATAATAATATAAATATAATAACAATATTTTTTTTATTATTGTATTTAAAATATATAATTTAAATATTTTATTTTATTTATAATATAAATAAAAATTCCTTTTTTATACTTACTATAAATATATGTTGAATTGTAAATATTGTGCAGAATATTGTATTATAGTTATTTAATCTATTACAGGTTGATTTTCTGCAAGGCAGCAGCAGGATTTTATCCCAGGCATCATTTAACTAACGTACACTAAAATGTTCTTAGCCATGCAAGACTGTCCAGACTCAAGCTATATATCTCAGAATAGAGATTTGATATAGAGTGATGGTACGTCCAGATAAGACTTCTCTGACAGGTGAGGGTCTTTTGTAAGTTCCAAATCAATACCAGAATCCTTACTTGACATGTAATAGTGAGTTTTCATAGAATCAAATGTTTTAAATCTTCCATTCTCAGACAGATCATACGTTTTATTTATGCCTGCTCTTTGCCAACTTGAAAAATGTGGTCCTGTGATGAATGTTCTGGGTTGTCTTACTGCCTCAGATTTAACCGTCCGTCTCTTGTGAGTCTCCTTAACCTTTTGGTAATGCAATACTAAAGTGCTGGAGGCCACCCTGTAATCTATCAATCAATCAGTCAACACAGATATAATATGAGAAATGAGTAGAATTATGTGTATCCAAGCTGAAAGTGCATTATAAAACTATTCAAAATATTCAGATGATCAAAATACGTATATAAATACAGTATATACATATATATTGTACTGTATATGCAGTAAAATGTCACAAACTGAGGGGAACAGCTGTTATAATTTAAAAACTAACCAGCCAAGTTATAAATGTCATATAATCATGTCATATTAAATGCAAACGAATATGAGGGAACCTTGCAGAGATTATTTTACCTGCTCAGTTTACAGCTATGACAGAAATATCACAACCCTGTAGCATGAACCTTAAAGTTCATTGAAGTGTTTAAGTTTAACCTCAAGCCGTGTTAAACCTGAAATAATACAGAGTTTGTTTAATTTGACACCTTTCTGAGTAGCATTTGTGACGATGAGAAATTACTGTGGGGACTGAGGAAGTGAGCGGCTTTAGTGGAGCAGGGTTCAGTGGGGAATGAGAGGCATGTCATCAGCCCAGCAGCTCCACATAGCAGATATACTGTATGTCCAAAAGTGCTGAGCTAACAGAGAGGTGACAGGCAAGGCTTAGCTGACCCAGCAGAGCTGCTCTCTGACTGCAGCCTCATCAGCACAGCCTGAGCAATAAAAAGCCAATTATTAGACTTCATTTAAACCAAATGTTCCAGCGAAAGAATGTGCCGTTCCAAAATCAGTCTTCACATGAGCCGCCGTCACAAAGGAAGGATTTTGTTTTTTACCCTGAGGTTGCCGAGCTGAACGTGAATCACCCCTCGCTCTGACCGAGAGTAGCCTCGTCAGTTGCATAACTGCCACCGGTGGGGTGGTCAGCGCGGCTAAGCTGCTGAGCCCTCCTGTGATCGAGGCTCTCTCTCTTTTCTAGGGTTCCCATCCAGGAAAAACAAAACCAAATGAACTGATAACAGCCAGGAAATGAGTTACACACAATGACACAGAAGCTGCAGCCTGTTTTATATCCAGTCGATTAAGGTGAAAATGGAGCCGAGGCCTGTTTGTTGATGTGATAGGCCGCGCTTTGCTTTCATGTGGCCGCGTGGATTTGGAGGTTCATAAGAGGCTCATGTCTCTTCTTATTACGCTTCAATGAAACACATGCACCATAAAAGGCAGATAAGACGGAGTCACGTTCAGGAGCCAGGATGAGGGAACTTTTTGATGACCCATTCCGTGTTTTTGACTGCAGCTGAAGAAAATACCATGACTGCCATTTATTCTAGACCATAATGCAAATTTAGCACATTTGAAACTACAAACATAACCACAAATTACACTACAGAGAGTAAAGCTATATGTACATATAGTAGTTATGCATTCCATTCTTATCCAGTCCATTTTTATTTCATAATTTAATGTTTTTCGGGGGGACGTTTGGGGGATATGTCTTCTTCAGATTTCATTTCCCAGATAAATCAAGTGTTTCTGCATGATGAGTCATTCTTTTCAGCTGCTTTTAGAAAGAAACGGAGCCATAAGATCCCTTCAAAAAGCTGCTATTCTAATCATTACTGTCAGTCCGTTATGGAAAACGTATCAGACAACATAAAGTCTGTTTCTACTCAGCGCTTTAGTGTGGATTTAATCACTGCACAGCTAACAGTAAAGATACAAATCCAAACCTATGACCTTCCAGCCTCCCTAGACTCTGATCCCCTCCTTCCGTCCAAACTGGTGTTGTCTGTCTGAGCGTGTGTGTGACCTCGTCTGTGCCCTACACACCGCCACCTTGTTCCCTCTCCTCCACGTCTGTTTACACCCTCCAGTGTCAACACTACCTGAACACCATGGTAACACACACACCGCCACAGGGAGAAGGGAACAGGGGGGCCTCTGCTTCCACCAGGGTTTTACAACTGGTTTGAGAAAAAAAAAAAAACAGTTCGGAAAATATTTTGAAGTCATGTCCAACTGTGAGAGAGAAATATGTGTTTGATGTGCCGAGCCAGCTAGAGTTAAAACTGGTTTACAGTATAAAATACTGTCTATGTTAAATCAAGTGGTTAAAACTTCTACTGTAGAAAATAAAATAATATTTTGAAAGTAGAAATAGGACCATGAAAATGTTGTTGACATGTCAGGTTATGGACTTGTCGGGGTGACTCTACAAATTTACTTAGGTGTGCGATTTGTGAGGCTCTGGAGAAATCCTGCAATCCGGCTGTTGAGCATCACCATCTGGTTGGTTAGTTACGACGTGTCAGGGTGGAGATGGTCCTGCAACTTAAAGACCGCAGGCTCGATCCGCACAGCAGATGTGCGTCCTTACAGCTGGAAGTAAATGCCACGTAAATTAAATTTGGAACGTGCACACAGGAATATGATGAATGTATGGCAACCAGTAATGGCCAAAGCTGGCCTGTCATGACTGCAGCTGCTGCAACTGTTTGTCAGCGGCATGTGAATGTGGATTTTTTTTTTTTTTTCATGTGAAGAGTCTTGACTCTGTTATCAAAAACTGGTTGTTTTGAGGAAGATGCACCTTTATCCTGAGGGGCTGCAGGGATACAGAATAAGGGAAAACTTCAACCCGCTGGCCGTGCTCGATGCAAAGCGGGTTCTCCAGGACCATGAATGTCAAATAAGCCCCATTTCCACTGCGTAGTACCGACTCGACTCGACTCGCCTTTTTTGTTTTCCATTAGGTAAAAAGTATCTGGTACCTGATACTACTTTTTTAGTACCTCCTCCATTGTAGTTCCAAGTGAGCCAAGCAGGTACTAAAAGGTCACGCGAAACGTTACAGACCACTGATTGGTCAATGCACGGCACGATATCCTACACAGCACAAATCAATGGTCGCCACACTCAAACGGCTAAGCTACTTTAGCAACCGTAACGTTTTTTAATGCATCCCCTATATTGAGGAGGCGCAGACGTTCCTGTCTTTGATAGCTGATGAGAGGATCACGAGAGGTGTGTGTGTCGTGTTGAAGACTACGCCACGGCAGGTTCGCACAGTGCCCACCTACCCCGAGGAGGAATTATCCCATAATGGAAAACGACCTGCAGAAAAGTATCCAATGCTGATAGGCTTTCGCGACACCGCGTTGCACAAATGTCTCGCCAACGGTTGAAGTCTTGTGAATAAGGCTAATTTTAAGTCTTTGCACCAGTCGTGTCACAGGATCCACTTCATTTGCTTCGCCCGGCGTCTCCCGGCGCAAATTCACGTCTGCTAGCGTGACCTTGTATGTGTGTATATAAACAGGCCTTTACACATCATGACTCTTGTACTTGTGGAACACCAACATGCTATCTAAACATTGGAGAGGAGTTATGCCACCCTTGTTTTGGTGATGTAGAGAAAGGTCTTTGTCACGGTGCTATTGCACGACCTCCTTGTAAAAGTGGCTCTAGAAGAGACTGACCTCTGCGCCTCCTGAGCCGGGACCCTCGCCAACTTGAGACCATTGACGCACTTTGCGGTTGGCTTCCAGTTGCTGTTGAACAACATGATCATGGCCAGGTCTTCTCTGACTCACTTTGACATAATGTGAAACAGACCCCACGGTTAGAGAACGGGACGTGACCCAGACTGGACTGAGCTAATAAAATGTGGACCAGAACCTGCACAGGATCCTAAAGATGAAAACTAGAACACAGACTCTTGAAGTGTGTTTCATTTGTCTGCACACGACACAAATTTCCAATTTCCCCCTCTTAACCTCAGGCAGCTCTCCTCTGTCTTCCATCTAATTGCTTTTACATCCCGCCAAAGTCTGTGTTTCATAAAGCCTCTTGGAGTATGAGGGCTGGTGTCAATTCATTCACAGAGGCTCCCTGAACTTCATTTGTAGTGCCCTGAAAGGAAACTGTTCCCATGCAGCACCTTGAAGATCTATATTAGAGTTCCACTTGGGTCCACTTTGTGGAGTTTCCAATTTGTTTGGCTTAATCGCCAGCGGTTGGGCGTCCAGCTGGGTGAAAGGAAGGCAGACACGACCGCATCAGAGAGGGCAGCAAGTTTAAGGAGTGTCTGACATCAGAGGCGGTGCAGGCCAATGTCAGCTGAACAAAAGCACATGGTGCCACATCTGGCTTCTAGTTTAGCATACAGTTCCCCTCAGCACTGTAATTATCTCTGTCCCACTGCCTTACAGTGGAACAAAGAGGATTGTTGTCCAAGGATAGCGTTGGGAAAGAGATGCAACCACCGATGAATGAGGATGAGGAGGAGAATCAGTCACAACGTAATGCCAGGGAGTCCAGGGCAGGGTGTCCCGGCCTGCAGTAATAGAAAGCATCTCTGAAGGGAGATTACAGTGCTGTCAGCTCAGTGCTGGTGTAGTTTTCTTGCTCTGCAGGTTTCCTCAGTTACCCTGTCAGTGTCCTCATCGTCACCCCGCCACAGCTGTACCATGTGCTCCACAGCTGGGCTTTACTGGCAAAGGAAAACCACCACAAAGTCGAGAGAAAAGAGCAGGGTGCCCCTCCGACCGCAGAGTATTTGTGCACATGCTTCTTGGTGTACGTTTTGTGGAATCCGACCAGGGATTCACTTCACCGCATGAGAGGGGAGGCCAGCGTGAGGAATTAACGACACTCTAATTTTGACTACAGGCAAGCCCAGCGGTTAGGAGATCTGTCTCAGGAAGGTCACAAGTTCAAAACGATGACGAGTTTAAGCAGGATCCCGAAGACTTACCTGAATGCTCACTGAATGGCTCAAAAAATTCTTTATTTATTTTGTCAAAGCTGGGAATATTTGGGTTGGTCGGAATCAAATCTTCTTGCATGACGTGGTGGTGGTGAAGGTGGAGAGTTGATCTCCTTTCCAAGCGATTAGACATAATGTCAGATATTTCTCCTTGATGTCACGGCTCTAATAAAGACTAGATGGGTTTGGAGCATCAGGACTACACTGAGTCCTGTATTAGTCAGAATGCTGACTCATACTCATACCATTCTCTGGATTCTCATAGACAAACCTGCTTCATAAAGATAAACACTTGCTGCTATCAGCTATTGATGATGAATGGATTTTACAGGAGACCTAGAAAGTACATTTGTTTATTTTGCTTTTTTTTCACCCTTGTTTTGTCTCTTTCCTTTATTACATTTGCTTTAACTCCAAAAGCACTCAGTTGACTGCATACCTCCACCAAGGCCAAACAATCCTTTACGTAATTAGGGACAATGTCCTATCTCGCAATGTTGAGGAAAGAAATTCTTACATCTGCCCCTTTATCTGGATCTATACCAAACTATAACGGCTTCTTGCCCATGTCTCAGTCCTCCATAAAGTTTTGCGTAATTAAGGAAAACGTCAAAAGAAGCCTTATCAAGTAATGTTAAACAAAATGGGAAAAGAAATCCCAGATCTTTCTGTTTATCCGGATATGAACCAACGGGTTCTTTCCTCGCCGATGCCCCATCCTTCCAAACAAAAAGTTTGAAATCCATCCAGTAGCTTTTGCGTAATCGAACAAACCAACCATCAAACAAACATGGAAGGAACACAAGATGTAATTATGGTAATAAAGATGTGTTAAAGGAGTATTTTATAGATTTTCTTGAATTTTCAACCCTTTCCGATCCCCTCATGAAGCGTTCCCAAATAGTGGAGTTAACATCCAGGAGTGAAAAGTGGAGGAGCGGTTGGAGGGTGGGGGAGTATGTGGTATGAACCCATCTCTGCTGACTCCCTACCAGCTCAGACAGGTCTCAACTGGCTGCTCCTTCACCTTGGCAAGCCTGTGGAGTCAAAACAGCTGACATCATCCTGCAGGAAGCCGGGAAGCCTTATAGCAAGGTGAGACTTGGGTTAGAAAAATATGCTTTGATCCAGAATGGGGCCACAGGAAGGCTTTTCCGAAAAGTATCCTAACACTTGAGAAGTGGCTTTCAAAAGGCCGCAAGAAGATGATAGAGAGGCTTTATGGGAGAAAAAACTGGATTCATGTGGCAGAAATTCTCAGAGACTGCAGATTGAGAGCATTTAGATAAGAGGATGTAGAGAATGAAGTATGACTTCCTGTTGTAAAACACACTAAAGTGTGGTTATGCATCTCTACGGCTATGAGAGATGAGTAAAAACACTGAGAAGGATATCTGGTCCTTTGGGTCAGTTTAGGTAAGGCATTCATTTGTCACACAGCGGTGAGCATCCATGATTCATTTGGCTACACTGCCCCCGTGTGGCCATTTATGATCACTGCAATATGTCACCTAATTTCCTAATTTAATTTAATCCATTGCATTAAAAAATTGTTGAAGTTTTAAATGGAATTTTGTCCCATTTTCCAGATTCTCTTAATCTTATGATGATATTATGGACTGTAGATGGTGAAATCATCAATTGCACATTGATAAACTTTGCTTTTAAACTGTGGGACTATTGGCCCACACACCTTTACCTTTTGTTAAATGAGATAGGCAGTTGGTGATAATTTTGACAATCTCTTTATTTGGACAAAAACACACAAGGCTAAAATACATCATCATCATCATCATCATCAAAAACTGCTCTGAAAAATAAAACTAAGCATTCCGGATCCAACAAAACAGTTTTGACGGACTGAAAAGTGCATCAGTGAAGTGAAAGCGATCGGTTCCGCGAGGGAGAATAATCACAGAGGGAGTCGAGTCCTGGAGTCTCTGGTGTCCCATCAGACTGACGGGACGTTAAATCTCAGTGTTCTCACGTTAAACTGACCACAGACGAAGAAAGAGCTGCATGAGCGAATAATCAAAGAACATCTATATAATCATTGATTCACGTTTCACAGCCAGTTCGTCAGTAAGAAAAAAATATTCACACAAAAAAAAAGATTCACTTTTACAACAAATGCCGAGCAGATGAGCCGTGACGGAGACTTTCTGATTGCTTTTAGGCAGTTTTTTTTATCTAAAATATATCAATATTTGAAGGAACATGGAGGTGGAGGATCAACTGTGAGACATTTTAAGGCAAAAAGATTAAAGAGATGGTTTAGATTTTGTGTCTTTATGGCGTCAGCATGATCCAAAGATAAAAATCAGTTTGAAGGAGAAAGAAATATCAAATATAGATTCTTCTATTTCAGTCACTCGCTGATCAAACTCAATGTTTTATTTGGCCTTTCTAAGTTTTCTCAGAGCTAAAACTGTCCTGACGGATTCATCTTCTGTCTTTCAAAAATTACCGCTTCCTGAAATTATAAGTGAAATAGTTGATTTAATTTTTTCCAATTTTTCCCAAACATACAAATTCACCTTTTGTCTGTCCTTTACAGTGACTTAAATAAACATGTGATGGATTAACATCCCAATATGATGACAAAAAATAACAAAGAGCCACCATTTAGAATTTGTGACTAATCAAAAGGTGCTTTGAAGCAGATATATCATTGAAATGTCTAAGAATATCTGACGCTAGAAGATCTGAGTCTGCCTGCAGTTTATTAATTAAATTTACTGTCAGTGGCTTCATTATAGTAAGTTATATGGTCTATTATTACCCGACATTGTCTGTGACAAATTGATCACCAATTTTGGTTTATTTAGTAAAAAATCCGAAAATATTTTGCTTCTTTTTCTCCATTTGTAAAAAAAATTTTGCCTGCAAGAACAAACTAAGACCTAGTGATGGACATGTTATTATATTTGATTTTTTTTATGTTAAATGATTAATTTAAAAAAAAAAAAAAAAATTGCTTGACTGATAATGGAAATAATCATTTATCATCTGATAAATCCTTGTGGACCATCTGAATGCACCAAAAACCAAAACCAACGAGGCACCGTATATTAAAGGAACAGTTCACCCAATAAAGAGTACTTTTCTGGGGTTTAGCAGCCAAATAACTGTAGAAGATGGGGACTTGTTTTTAAAAAGCAAACATAAAATACCTCCGTACAGCTCGTCCAAAATAATCCGGGTCTCCTGAAGCCCTGACATCGTTGGATCTTGTGTATCCACTTCAGATGTGGTGCATGCTAACTGTTTTAGCTTAGCGGCTGAGTTTGGGACCTCAGGGTTTGTGGAGATTTGGATTACAGTGGATGAACTGTATGTAACCATTCTGGGTCCCATCTTCTTCTCTAGGGAAACGCTCCAACACTGTTTTGTTTGCGAAGCTCCAGAAAAGGAATTTGAATGTTTGGATGAACTTGTCCTTTAAGATGAGAAAAGGGTTCTGTGAACTGGCTTCTGTCTGGATCACTGATATGACATTAAGCAGACATTTGCAGTATTTTGTGAGGTTTTAAATTGATGCTACTGGCCGTGCAAACACTGACAAACACAACGATGCTTAAAGTTTGAATCCCATCCTGAATAATTTGGCCTTCCCTGCACACCGACTGACAATTCACACGACAGCAGCCCAAACTGGTAGCTTGAAGGTGGTCCTACACCCAGAGATGCCTCCTGTCTCTATGGCAACCCACCTCCTCCGAAAGTAAGACCCACCTGATCCCTTCTCCATCCATGTACAAAGAGACTGGCTCAGGAGGCCTGAAAACAAGGCAACAGCAGGAAAGGCTGAATACGAAATACAACACAGCCTTTCTTCCTCTTTCTTCTCCCTTCATACATCTTCTCCTTCATTTCCTCTTCTTATTTCATCTTCTGTGTGAGTCTGCTGAGCCGCCAGCTGTGGCTGCTGAACATCTGTCGAGGGTCAAATTTATACCTGAGAAAAAAGAAGACGGAGGAGATGATGCTGCTGCTGTGATACAGAGACAGATTTAAGACAGTAACGTTTTATTTTATGGGGCTGTCATTTCTAAAAAGTTTCATAGTAGAGTAAATAATAATAGAGATGATAAAATGTAACCTCGTCAGTCAGCTGATCGTTTTTAAATGTGAAATATGTCCAGCATGCAATTCAACATGTAGTGAGAATAAAGTTTTCATTCATGAATTAATATTTACTTGGATTTAAATTCAGATTTTTTGTTTCCCCAATAATTAGTTTAGATCATCTCTTTATTGCAAATTATTGGGTAAATATTCAGAAATTATGGACACATAGAATAAAAAAATCAGGATTTTTTCCATGTTGCATTTGTGTTTTTTTTAGGGAGGATGAACATTTTTTTCTACTTTGGGCTGTATATCTATTTTTTAAAATATTAGAATAGATTATTTTTAAAGTATGAATCACAAATTTCAAATATAGTTAATTAGTTAATCAAGCGTGGCCGTGCTGGACAGACCTTGAATCGTACACGCCGGGTGTCCGACAAGACTGTCCGGCGCAGGACTGCAGCATCATCAGTCGATGGTTCATCTTCTCCAGGACTTCCTGGTCGATGGTCTTGGCGATGTTGGTCAGCTGGTAGGGGTCTCCTGTCACATTGTAGACTTCTACAAACACCTAGAGGGGAGGCACATCAACCAACAGTGTAAATCAGCTGGATGAGTCTAGTTTGCACCGTCTATAACATGGTCATTCTTGATTTTACCACCAGATGGCGACACAGCATGGCAACAAAATGAATTCCATCACACTGAATAATACATTTCTTTTCCGTGGAGGGTAAAGACATCAAAAGGAAACATTTCCTCCCACCTCATTGTCGTCAAACTCGCAGTACTGCAGGTTAGCAGAGGGGGCGACGGTGCGCACACAGGCGTAGGTGTTGTTGTAGGAGTCCTCACACACACAGTCAGGGAAACACTCCTGGAGAAGGAGGACAGAAAAAGAAGAAAGGAGCGTGAGTTTTTCTGCTTTCTTTCCCTCTAAAATAACACTGAAGTCGCGTCGTACCGACACGCCTGGTCCCAGCAGAGGGCAGGCGGGGTCGGACACGTTCCTTCCTTCTCCTTCGTATTCGACCAGGAAGTCTGTCCTCCAGCTGCTGCTGTTCATCTTCCCCTCCTGGTGACACGTTGACACAAAATTGGATTATATATTTTTTGCGACAGCATGTAAGTGACGTCGCTCATTTTTGTAAACTCACCATGACGGGCAGGTAGGACATGCCGTCCATCTGCGTCTTGTTGACGTCTAAGCCGGCGATGTCCAGGATGGTCGGACCGAGGTCGACGTTCGCCACCAGCATCTGACAGCAAGGAGGATTCATTTAGTTCAGGTCAGTTACATAAACACATTATTGTCGGTGTGTGGAGACTAATCTGTCTGGGACACAGTTAATAAATGTATAAAGAGGTGGTGGGTTAAAGATCAATAATTTAGTATACAGCAGCAGAGAATAATAGCGTCTTTCTAAATTCAGTGTCATAGAATATCTACAGGTGTGTTTGTACCTGGCTGGTCTGGTTCGGCTTGATATTTGGTCCTCTGACCATGAGAGGAACTCTGATGTCAAACTCGTAGAGCTGCCTCTTGTCCAGAGGAAGAGAGAACTGACCTGAGGGAGAGGGAGAGGGAGAGACACCAGAAACACGGAGGGATGTTAAAACTTTCCACCAAACTTCATGTCATTCTGATCTGTTAACGAGGTTTGGATGAATGGGAGCAAAGACCTCCTCTGTGTTCAGGTACGTACCTGTGTGGTAGCCGTTGTCGGAGGTAAAGAAGATGTACGTGTTGTCCAGTTCGCCTCTGACCTCCAACCTTTTCACTATTGTCTCCACCAGGTCGTCCACTGACAGCAGAGTTCTCCACCTACAGGCCGGGATAGACCAGAAGGAACCAAACAAACTAAAATGTAAGGAACAATCTTGGCTGGAAAATTACAAAACGGGTACAATAACCATTAGAAAACCAACCTTGTTTATTGCCAGACACAAAAAAAAAGTGACACCACAGAAAACTAAACGTATGTGTGAATAAAAGAACTTAAGAAAGATAAGATGTAGGAGAAAACAGAGGAAAGGTGACAGTAAGTAGGAGAAAACATCATGGATGAGACTAAATCAAATGCAAAGAGAAAGCAGAGGGGCTGAGAATGAGGATGTAAAGGACAGAAAGGGGAAGGCGAGAAGCTGCTAAGACTGACCGGTTCCTGAATGCATCGTCCAGAAACTGAACCGAGGAGTTGGTCATGGGGGTTTTAGCCTGTCTGATCAACCAGTGTTTGTCCTGAAGAGAGAAAAGAGTGATAATCAATTATATTAGGGGATATTATAAAATCTCTGACATGTGAATGTAGCACTGCCATGTACGTTGAAGATATCTTCTATTATTATTAGGGGTGATCCAGAGAAGATAATTCTATCCTTTGTGCGTATGATTGCGTTATTCATGCTCCTCATCCTTTGTTGCCGTTGTGTGGTATTGATTATTTATATACAGCTGATTGATACATACCTTCCCGTGGACGTTGAAGTTGGGGTCTCTGGGGGCCTTGACGTCTTTAAAGCTGTCCTGGTACTGAGGAGCTGACGTCCACGGGGAGTGGGGCGCCGGCGTGGACACCATCATGAAGAACGGCTGGAAGTTTGATTTATACTGGAGGAAGTCTAGAGACATGTTAGCCTAAGGGAGAGAGATGGAACACAGAAGGTTGTGTCAGAAACTCAATTTGTAATCAAGTCTGTTGGTTTTCATTGAAAACAGCCTGATGAAAAGTTACTTAAAAAGCTTAAAAAGTAACTTGTTGCTGATCACATAAATTGTAACGTGTGTCAGTTTTCTCACCAGTACGTCTGTCAGGTAGTCTTTGCTGTAATCTGCTCCATGTTTCTGAGCCTTTCCATTCACAGACAGAGTGTAGTTGTAGTATTTAGAGTTCTTCTCCTGGAAAACACAAACCGCCTTCATGAAATACGCTTGTTTGTGTGTTTCTGTTCATTTTATCTTAAAGCTTACGGACAACAAGTGTTTTTATTCTCCGGTGAAACTAACTTGGATGAAAATAAACTAACTAGGTAGATCAATGAGGACATTTTATTGTAAAAGAATAGTGACTGATACACCCAATCACAA
The DNA here is from genome assembly GCA_037577475.1 of Chaunax sp. Z400. Lineage (NCBI taxonomy): Eukaryota > Metazoa > Chordata > Actinopteri > Lophiiformes > Chaunacidae > Chaunax > Chaunax sp. Z400. The sequence goes on from CM075204.1 coordinate 19,709,635, forward strand.
AATGTTAAAGAAAGTACAGAAACAAAATTCCTGGACCCGCCCCTTTATCCGGTTCTAAATGTCGGTTTTCATATATTTTCGGTTAATTGCCCAGCTTTCATCACATGTACTGACACGTGATCTCAGATGTTTTCAGATCAGCTCTCTGAACATCATGTTAAATATGTTGTACACTAACTCGTTCTGCACAAACTACTGTATATACACTGCTGGAGTCTCTCTGTCTGTAATGATAAGAGTAAATCAGGTCATGAGACCAGCTCTCACTTCTTTGTTGTTTGTTCAGCAGCAGTGAAGGTAAACAAGTCTCCCCTGCAGTCCTGATCTCTGTACAGTGACTTGTTTAAACCAGTTAGACGTACAGGAAACTCAAGAAAATCAAATTTTAACCTATTTGTTAGTTTAGTTTGTTCTGAAGAGAGCCTCCAGTCACATGACCACATAAACTTTATAATGATATATGAAGTAGACTGAAAGAAAAAAAGGTTGTTTTCCTCCCAGACTTTTATTTTCGTTCGGTTACACTCTATTAAACACCTATAAAAAACAATATTAGCCTAAAATATCAGTCCAACTTATATGTAGAAGAGAAATCTAGGGATATTTTGCACATTACTACCATAGCTCCCTGTAATCAACTTAAAAAGTGGTATGTTCACAAGTTTCATGAGGTTATTTACAGGTTCTTGAAATGAGTTGGAGGTTCAGGTTTTAGAAGCGGGACCAGTTTAATGGTCCTGAGAGACAGGAAGGAGCCTCAGAGTAAATCTGTGGCTGAAAGGTTAAAGGCTTTATCCTTACCAGTCCGACCCAGAAGCTCCAACCTGGGGGAACATGCTCCACTCCACCAGCCTCTGAGTGCCCATACTGAAACATACAAACAGGATAACGTGTATGTATGACTGGACAGGAAATAGTCCTTTTATTGAAGGTAAGAGGTGGGAAACCTGATGACTTGACATCATAATCACAATATTTAATGTTCTCTTCTATTGTGCATTCAAAAGCTCCTTCGATAGTCCCATTTTCTGGAGTTGGGAAGCCTTCATTCCGACTTTAGTGTGCTCCTGAGTTTTTAAGATGTAATATAGGAACAACATGGACACTACACAGGAGATGTGTTGTATACCAAACTTGATGCAAATACATCCAGTAGATGTTGAAATATTCCACTGGATAAACTTTGACCTGCTGGTGACACTGCATGAAAACTCAGGGGAATCACCAAAGTCTGAAGGTTTCATCCTCTGGGGAACATTAATGGTGAAGCTCATCCAACAGCTGTTGAGATATTTCAGTGTGGATCAAAGAAGTGAACCAAACATATTTATCATTTCTAGAGCCACGCTACTAGAAGAGATAAAAACTGCTCATGTCCACACTAAGGCACCGGGAGGAATTTGAACAGTGTGATGATCTATGATGTCTCTGATGACGGGGGGGTCACACGTTGAGTTTGCGTAACTTTAAGAAGTCACAAGTCAAAAAGGTTCGGAAATACTGAGATACAGGGAGGGAGGAGGGAGGAGGGAAAGTGAGAAAACAGGCTGAAGCGTCATCCCATGATTACAGAAGAGGAGATGGACTCTATCATGACATTAAATCACATGACTGCACATCTTGTGACTGTTTTCACTAATGACCATCACCTGAAAAGAAAACATTTCTCTACATGTATCATTTGATGATGATGAGACCTGGTGATTGGTTTTAAAATGCACTGGTATGGATCGGGGCATTCTAAAGCTTCAGCAATAAAAAGGCTGACAGTACAGAATAATGGCATTCAATCATCTTTTACCTGGTTCAGATATTTCCCAGCGAAGAAGGTCTGGTAGCCAGCGCGTGACTTCAGCAGGGCGGGGAAGGTGTCGGCTTCCTCGCTCTTCTGCCAGGCTTTGCTGCTGCAGTTTCCCTCTAACGTGTTGTTGATGACGTGGTGGTTGTGGGGGTATTTCCCCGTCAGGATGGTGGCGCGACTGGGGCAGCACAGCGGGCTGGCAACAAACTGGGAGCAAAGATTTACTGATTTTCACAAGGCCGCATCTAAATGAGACTAACAGCTTCTTTTTCAGCCACTATATGATCCCCGATGATGCATAATATGACGGTGAGGGGGACAGTAATGATGTTAATGATGCTTACTGCGTTTGTGAATGATATCCCTGCAGCACCAATTAGTTTTTTTGTCTTTTTTAGTGGACTCTGGAAGGAAAAACGTCATGAGACAAATTAGCTGCAGGTTAAGTTCATTTTTAATAATGCAATTGACATTCACAGAATAATTAATCCCTCTGTATCACTCAAACATACTCAAATCAGCACTAAATTTTAGCACTAAAAAAGGATAGTAAATACATGATAATACAGATATACATGTTTCCAGTTAAGGGCCTTTAGGAGGGAGGATGTTTGCTAAAAATATGGGTGCAAATTGTAGCTACTTATTAGCCTTTTGACCCTGTGAGGGTCAAACATGATGTGTCGAACCAGAAGGAATGTGTGCAGTCAGCTTTATCTGATTAGACAACCTAAGTGTGGTGTTCATCAATTGATCACATATTTTTTTTCCCACGACATGACGAGGATAGAGCTGTAAATGTCACAAGCTTCCAAAAACATGCATAAAAGCATGAAGACAATCAAATTCACTCACCAGACCCCCGATGGCGACGTCTAAATCGTCGGTAAGAATCAAAACAATGTTTGGTCTCCGGTATGATTTAGCAAAAACCCCACTGCTCAGATAGCTCAACAAAGTGACGCAGATTAGGAGACAATTGAATAAAGTAAGCGGACACAAGCCATTTGAGCCCATTTTGATCATTAAATCATAAACTATTGAAGCTTTCTGTCTCCTCCCTCAGCTATGCGCCATAAAAGAGCAAAATGTTATCAGTGCGCCTTCTGGGAGACAGACAGACTTCGGCCTGCACCAATGACAACACTTCCTTGTTTCCGAGTCACGTGACGAAAGACTACGGAAGCCCGAGTCAGCTGATTTAAATACGTTACGCCCCCAAAATGACTAACGACAATAAAAATCTAGTTTAAGGTGAAAAAAATAAGCAACTCTACCATAAAAACCATATTGTTGAAATGATGAAAGTTTGTTGTTATAAAATGATAAGGTTTACGTCTCGTAATGTGGAAACATCTTGTTATAACTTGAAAATATCTTGTAATAACAAAAATCATTATATTATAATAAAATGTCCACGCTTTAACATGATAGTGATCCATATGTCTTTTTTAGGGCAAAGCAGTAAGACACTGCTGTAATTAAAGTGTTTTAACTCATGGTGTTTGATTTATGTTTAATTAGTGAATTGTTGAATTTCTGTTTATTAAAACTAAAAAGTGCACTTTCACCACCAACGACCATAGAAATAGATATTGGATATTATATTGAACTATGTCTACATATGTGTAGATTTAAAAACGCATCACTCACTCACATGGTCCAATCTGTGAAAACCTACAAGGTTTGGTCATGGCTGACTCACTTTTGTCAGTAGTCTTGACTTTGAAAACATTTTCTTTTGTAAGAAATAGCAGTGATAACTTCATCCAACAAGTCCTAAATGACCACTCCCATGTTAAACCCACCCATTTCTATAAAAAAATATTTTGGGGGAAATTACATCTGTAAGAATGCCACGAGGCAATATGACAGCCATTGGTATGCTGGAGGTAGTTCTTGAGTTTTGGACTGGCCAGCGATGAGCCCTGACCTAAACCCCACTGAAAACCTGTGGAACTGGTTGAGTCAGCGAGTGCGACAGCATGAACATTGTCCACACACTCAGCAGCAACTCCAGGCAGCTCTGACTGAAGAGTTGGTTGCTATCCCACAGGATGACATCATCCAGAGGTTGAGCCAGTCCATGAGGAGGAGGATTACTGCTGTAATCAGTGCTGATGGGGGATTCAATAATTGCTGTTTGTGTGAAATGTTATATACAACAGGAATGCCACCTGAACTTATTGCGCTTATGTTTTTCGTGTTATTTTTATTCTGTATCTTTGGTTTTGTTACTGATTAAATCAAGATAATCATTAAAAATCAACGACTCAAACTACCCAAGAAAACGTGCAAATTAACATATTTCATGGCACTGTAGATAATATTAAGTCTTATGCATTGTATGCTGTGCAAATGTGTTTTTGGTTTCTTCTTGTTTTAAAACCAGCCTGTCGGCATGTATGTCTTACAATTTCTTTATAAACATTTAACTTAAGGTTCATTAAGTTGTTGCATAATTAAAAAGTTCTAAAAATCTGCTGTGAGCCCAGCAGCGTGAGTTCATTCTTAATGTTCTGTTATTTTCCGCTGTATTTCACATTATGTTGTGCTAAATGTTGCTATTGTAAATGTACAATACCATTTCCTATCATATACATGAAACAAGGAAGCGGATTAGCGGATATACTTTTGGCTTCATCCTTATTGGTCAATCCACAGGCACCTGTCGCGCGACCTGAAAAAAGTTTAGCAGCCGCTGAGAAGTTCAGGAGAGTGGGCTGGTCCATTGTTCAGTCCAGGAGGGGAGGCTGGAAACGGAGTCTAGACCAGTCAGGAAGGAAACCAGTAGCCGTCAGACAGGGCTGTACCCTTTCGAGGAGAGGAATGGAATGCTCCAGGAACTCTATCCTCCTCGAAACGCTCAAAGAAAACTTAACAAATTCACCTATCTTTCCTGTTAAAATGGCTGCTCATGCTTAGAAAAAGTTATAGAGGGACAGAATGAGTTTAAAGTAATCTGGCGCTAATGAAAAAAATGGCGTCGGAGGTGAAACTAAACGGGAATGAACTTTTAGAAGTTGACATATGCGACCGCGGCGTTTGCTCGGAGGACGAGAGCGGCGTTTTTGTCAACTCTGTCACCTCCGTCCAGGATGATTTCTCGGGCTTCCAGCAGTGGATGAGCCCGGCCGAGCCACCTAATGACACATCATCACCCCCGGGACAGCACGGAGACCACGGAGCTCCGCCTGGCACTGCCACCCAAAGGGCCAACACGGCCGCAGACAGTGACTCTGAATCCCAGGGAGATGGAGGTAGAGTCCCGAGGACCTCCATAGTGGACTATTTACTGGTGGAACTTTATGAGACGTGCAGTGGAGGCAGCAGGAGGAACGTGGACAGCTGGGACAGCTCCACGGAGGCGTCCGGATCTGATGCGTTCCTGGGCCGCAGCAACTCCGGGTCCAGCTTCCTCCAGGAGCTGCAGGAGAAACACACCAGGAGGCATCAGATGAACTACCTGGCTCAGAAAGGTGAGGGGTCTGTTCCTCATTTGTCATGGGGAGCATCAGGCCATGTGAAGTCAGTTCATACTTCATATTAAAACATAATCTTTCTTTAAAGGGCGCATCTTCAAGTCTCGGACCAAGATTGTTATTAAAAACTGTATAAATTAAAGTGCAGCTTTTCATTTAATTAAGCAGATTTTTACCCATCAGATCTGATGTTTGGATGAAATATTGGTGTTACCTATATGGTAATATTTTCTACTGGACATTTAAACTATGCTCAAGAGCTTAATATTGGTCTAATACATGAGGCATAATATCAAGAATCTATTTGAATAGTTTCTAACAATCTAACCTGCTGAAAGTACCAATTGATTAATCTATAAATAGATGTTTTCCAATCAGAAATATATAAAATCATGATAGAATTGGGTAATCATTACAGCAATATGAATGCAACTTTGATAATTAGAAAACACATATATCACCAAGGCCCAACAGTCCCTATTAATTAATTTATTTATTTATCTAATCCGACAGGTTTCATGAAAATCCACCAAGTAGTTTCTGTGTACTTGATAAAAATGCAGAAAAAAAGACTTATCTTACAATGTTAAAGGAAGTGAATAAAAAAAGAATCAGATTATCCAGATTCCCAAATTTGACAGTTTCTTCCTTGGCACATGTCCAACCGTCCCAACAAGCTTCATGACAATCCATCAAAGTAGTTTCTGTGGTAATCATGGGTATATTTCAGTGCTGCTCATTATTTCATTTGCACTTGGTACAAAGAGTAAAGAGTAGGTCCACATCTAATCATCTGAATCATAAATGTAATGTATTCTATGTTGACTGCAGCAGTGCTGAGACAGGAAGGTGTCTGTCACTCGCTGCTGGAATGCTGCTGCCTGGTTGATGCTCATCACCCAGAGATTTAGTTGCATGAAATGTGTTTGTAAAAACTGCTAATTAATGCTTGAGGCAGCACAGATGTAAAGATAAATAAATGTATCTTGGGTAAGCATATAGCTCCCACTGTGGCCTGAAGAGTTTCATGTAGTAAACAAGACACTTTGTTGAAATGTAGGGCTCTTAAAAAAAAAACATTATTGTTGAAATATCAAATTACAAGGAAATTATTGCTTATTGGATATTGGGACAAATCTGATCACCGTGATTCTTAAACTTGGTTCATTCGCTGATAGTGAATACAGAATACTGATTAGAATCTGCATAAGAACAACCTCACTGCATGGATCAGGTTGAGATAAAGGAGAATATTATGCACCATGTGCTGTGCTGCTAAAGAGGCCTGTCACGACTGGATGAATGTAACATAAAGCAGAAACACTGTTTGTTTGTTTTTAATGACAATGGCAAAGGAACCATATTTAATGTACAACAATCATGTCTGGCTGATCTGCTTAAAAGGTCAGGGCTCTGAAAACATAATTAATTAATTGTGACTAACCATTATGACTAGAGCTAATAAATTATCCATTTATTTAACTGCAGTCTGGGTTCATGCACAGTTGCAACAGGGTGTTGTTGTCATTTTAGAGCCAAACAGAAGGGATAAATTTAATAACATGAGACTTGAATGCACCATGGTTAATTTGATTAATTCACTGACATTAGTCTGTTGTTAATTTGTTTATCCAGATATGCAGAAAAACACAGGTTTCCTGAAATCAGATCTCCGGTAGAAGCTGAACTGGCTTTTAGAACAGATGTACGGATTAGTTTTACATGAGTGACAGGTAGCCTCAAAGTATGCAGGCCTTCACAAGCACACAGACACACACAAAAGTGTGTTAACAGCTCACTTACAGTGTTGCCTCGGAGTCCTGAGAGGTATGTCACTGCGAGTGCCACGCCGCCATTGTTTCAGGCTGTTTGAATGGTATCCTACAGTAAACACTGCCAGGCCCGTGAGTTCAGTGTTTGCCCTTCTGCATATGTGAGGCTCAGGCAAGTTAAACAATGCAGAGGGCTGCCACTCAGGAAGAGGAAGTGATCGTGATAACGCCTTAGAAAACAGCCAAAACTAATGAATAAGATGAGAGGAGATGTTGGGATTTTTCCAGCCATGTTTGTGACGACAGAAGTGGATGTTTTTTAAGCCACTTTTCCAGCTTTGTTTGTGGCGACCAAAGCAGGTATTTTAAGCCAAAACATAAAATAAACTTCATACACGACCTAACGGATGAACTAATTTAAATAAATCCCATTAATTAAATTTTTGCCCTTTGACTTATATGACAGCACCAATATTTGCTCAAAGGATATAAATATTATATTTGATTAGCTCATTTGTAGCAGATGACAGTTTTATGTTATTTACAGCCGTTTGCTTGACAGATTGAGTTATTGGTTGTTGTTTTTTGTGTGAAGTTGTCCCAGGAAAGTTTGTAGCTCAGAGAGTCACTGTAATGTTTTTGTGTCCAACAGATCTGCGGATGATCATATCTGTGTCACCTTCAGTTGAAAATCAAATTGTCTCTCCATAACTGGGAGGAGGATGTGTCTGTTTTTATCTGGGCCAGTGTTCTGGTTTTCATTTCTCCTTTGCCTGCAGCTCAGAAAACAGACAAATGACTGTGATATTCTGACCTAAAAGTGGAGTCCAGACATCATGTTACTTCAAACTGTATCAAGAAGCACATTTTAGACAGACCTGAGTAAATCTCTCTGTGCTGTGAGTCTAAAATGGAAAAATATTGAGCTGTCTGTGTTTCATAGACACTTCGAATGAAGCTTAAACAAATTAAATTAACAGCACTTCGCTTGTAAACTAATTTTTGAACAGATTTAATATATTGGCGATTGCAAACACTACGGATGTCGCAATATATCAGTATTGACAATAACCATGATTATACACACATGATAATATAGTGTAAATAATCCAGCACCTTACATCGAGGAAAACATTGGCCCTCAAATTTACACATCACCTGCGTAATCATTCGTATTTATTTGTGTATTTTTGAGACGACATTAACCCCAACGAATCAGTAGTGTGACTGCGTGGTGCGTTTAAGTGCACGCGAGAAAGTCTGGCATCCGTTTTTGCAGCTTATTCACATGAAAGCATAGAAACGATAAAAACTTGATGTTTTTCCTGTGCTTGTTTCTTCCTGCTGTTTCAGCCCCGGAGGAGCTGCGTTCGATCATCCAGGAGGTCCGATATCGCAGCGCCCTGCAGTCTGCCAAGCTGATTCGTCAGCTGAGGAGACGAGACCGACTTTGCCACAAACTGCAGAAGAACTACGACATCATCACAGCTTGTCTCCAGGCTGTCTCACAAAAACGACGTAAGAATTAAAATGTCTTCCTTTTGCTTTGACGCTAAAACGACACCTGGAGTCGGTGGGTTTTCGGGGAGAGGTGTGAAGGTACAGTAGTCGCACATTTGTCGCCACAATGGGAAAAATGCAGGAAGTAGGAGGAGAGAAATTGTAGTGAAATGACCTCAAATACGACATGTTCTCATGATAGAAGTGATTCATGAATACCTTAAAGGCTTTAAACACAGAGGCTGTAGTTGCTTATCCTCCCACACCTTCATCAAGTTCACAAGTTTATGGGTCTAAGATGCATTTATGGCACTAAGTTTTCCTGTCTTTTCTGCAACTAGGTTTGGTTGAGCAAAAATAACAGGACACTACTACGAGACCTGTTCTTATATTGTTTGTTCAAGCACATGTGTTTAGAGGGGCTCAGTTTTGTTTGGTTGCTTGTTCTTGATTCAACAAGTCAAACACAGTCTTTGTCTTGGTGGTTATTTTGCTTTGTTTACTTTCTTTTTCTGTCAGCTTGAAGCCCGATAAGGAGGCAGAGTATACGACAATAGATGGTGTTTCTTTTCTTCAGTTTCAACGTTTCCTGTATAGCCAGTTTTTCACAGCTCTGTGGAAACAACATGACTGCAGTTGAAAACTACGAAACCTAAACTGTGTTTTATTGCCTCATTTTTTGCATTTGCAAGATGCACAAAGCACTAAACAATAAACTTAATTGTGATTGGCCAATCAGCTGCCAGCATCAATAGTTTAAATGTTTGATTTTGTTTTGTTTTCATGTTAAAGGTTTATATAAAGAAATGTCTATTACATATATAATAATAGTTTTACCTTCAGTAATGTTAAAGTAATCTTTTTTTTATATCCATATCTATAATTGCCCTTTATCTATGGGAGGAATTGCAGCCATCAACAGATGCATTTTACTGTTGCCTAAAGATGGAGCTAGTAAGCTGATATTTTCATGATGTTATTAAAGCATCATCCAATTGAAAAGGCCTCCACACAAGATCATTTGTCATAATGGCCATGAACATTATCGTCAAGGCCTTTTTTTAATTTTTTATAATGGCTCAGAATATTTGCAGGTATTGATTCAGAAAGCTATTAAGGCTGAAGCACAGGAAGCTCTTAGTATCTGTAAGACCGGCTCATGATCTCACGCATCACTGATTCAGATTGTAAATGCCATTTTGTATATCTGCTCTTCATGTCTATAGCAAGATATTTGGTGAAGTGACCATGCAGAATCAGTGTGTGATACATTTTTAGGGTCAGTATAGTTTGCTGACTTGTATGGTGGATAGCAAGTAAGTAAATAAGTACTGGTACTGTGTTTTCTAACTAAAAGCAGAGTTACACCACTTCTGAACACACAGCAGGCAAATCTACTGGATGCAGTGCAAGAAATCGTCCTGTCGGAGCAGGCTGTGACATCATCATTAGGCAAACAATCATGTTTGGTTATTTGGTTCCAGTTGAGGAGAATTAACTACTATGCAAACATTTCAGTCACTTGAAATGTGACTTCTTTGTCGCAGCAGTACGGAAACAGTCATATTGGATAATGCGTCGCGTCAAACGGAGCTAACGTTGGTTATTAGTCGTCAGTATCATTCATACAATCTGTTGTCGTTTACATTTACCAGACCTACAAATAGATCAGATATACTTGCTAGCTTGTTTCATCGCCAAAATAAAATAATCAATATTAGTAAAAATGCCAAGTTTCATTATTATATCTAAATTAATCCACTGTCAAATATAGGAGGTTGCTAAAACGCAAATGGGGCATGGGCCCCACTAAAACGAGTCTAGTGACGCCCCTGATGAAGGAAACAAAAACGCATCCCTGATCTCGTCCTCATTTCCTCTCCTCTCCTCCACCATTACCTCATCCTCCTCTGTCTCCTCCCCCCGTGTCTCTTCATCCTTGCACCTCCTCCCGGTGACGCCGGACCGGAGGAGGATAAGGAGGTGCAGCAGCAGCATCAGCAGCATTTACCAGCATTACCGACGGCGAGCGGCAGGAACCCTAAAACCGATCGGTCATTTTTTTGATTTTTCGATATTTACGTGGATGTTTTAGTCGCTTGACCGAAGCTTCCTGGACGTCGCTGTTTGACTGACTGATGAACGGAAAACAACCGATCACAGAGATAGATCACCACGGCAATCGATTATATCCGAAATTTGGGGGTTGAGAGCGTTTGGAGCTGGCCACCGGGATGAATTCCTCATCGCCACGGAAGACATAAGGAGGTCTATTAAAACGATGAGGTGATTGACCGGTTCGGTTCCCGATGAGGCAGGAGAGGCTCCACGCCGCCGGCAGGAGGCCGAGAGCGGGCGTGAAGCAGCGGCAGCAGGGATCGGGAGGGGTCGGTAACATCATCAGCAACGTCCTGAAGAAGCGGAACGGGATCTCCAGGAGCGCACCCCGGCTGCTCTGCACCTTAGAGCCAGGTGACCCGTCAGAGTCCGGATCCCGATCATAGGTCAGATCGGGACAGGATTGCATATATTTGGTTTTTATCTGATCAATTAAACTTTAATGTCTCAAGCCTAATTTCGATGTCACCCCCAACACCAGGTATATTTTTAAGTATTTATCATATATTGATATATTAGAGGCTCATTAGGTGCATAGCCAGCTTTTAAATGACTTTCTTTGGCTATTATTTAGGCTACATGAACGTATCCTTTTTGCCTGGCTACAGAGCAATAATCCAATTTTCCCAAAAGACCCTGAAGGTGTCACGAGCTCATTTTCAACAGAGGGAGTGTTAAACCTGACTGACAGAATCAAATCATGAAACCTGAGGGACAATAAGGAGAAATCAGTTTTCACTCATTACATCCAGTTCAGTCTTAGTTTGAACACATTTGACAATAATTAAAGAAATAGATGTCGCATATGGAAATAATGCCATTAGCCAAATGCTCTTCTATAAAGCTTTTGTTGGTTTTAGTCCTATGTTGGGTTACCTCTATGGTCGAACAGCTGGAAATGGAAATCTAACAGCGTTTTTATTGATCCAGCTGATGCAAAGAGCTTTTTGAGTGAGTGAAGACTAAGGCTATAAATCTGGTGTTAGTAAAGACACTGAATGGTGAACAGAAGTTTTCTGCTGCTGCTGAATGCTGATAAAAGACAAACAGCACATGTCAGGGTTTAAAAGACTTCATATCATCCTAATAGAAGTTCTTTTTATATGTAATTCATCATCTTCTGTCCTTCCTTCCATCCTTCTTGTTTCCTCCTTTTCCTTCCTTCTTTACTATAAGTACAATTTTTGAGTTCTTGTGCATCTCAGAGGTCAACAGTTTGCTTTTTGGAACGCTATATTTATTTGATATCTACTTTGCAGCTTCAGATAAATAATAGGAAATAAAATCAACAAATAAATGATATATTATTTATATTATATATATTAAATTATGATATATTAAGATAAAACTTGGGGAAGTCACAAACTAGAGCAGAAGACGGTCTTTACCTTTACCTATACCAGGTGCAACCTTAAAATGATGTGTACCTGAATGCATCACCAGTTGCATCTTTTTATTATAATATTTATGTACTTTTATTAAGTATAAATTTGAAAGTAGTTATTTCATTCTACTTGTAACAGGGTGGTTTTTTTGCTACTTTTACATAAGTACACACTCTGAGTACTTCCTCCACCATTGGTCCCTTCCTTCCTTGCTTCCTCCCTCCTTCCATTTCTTCCTAGCTGCCTTCCCTTTTCCCTCCTCTCTCTCTCTCTCTCTCTCTCTCTCTCTCTCTCTCCCTCCCTCCCTCTACATCCTCTGTTAGGTTAATTAAACTCTGGAGACATTCAATTACCTCCGATTAAAATGAGAGTGCGGCCTACTAATGTCGTCAACCTTTGGTCTGAACACGTTTAGTGTCAGTCTTGTCGGTCTAATCTGTGACGGGGGAGACAGGAGGGAGGGAGGAGGCAGGAGGGAGGGAGGGAGGAGGCTGTTCCGCGTTAATCCTGTCCCTCAAGCTCCGAGAGGAAACATCCAGTATGGCGCAGGAAGAAACGACAGAGGCGGGCCATGCAGGTTAAACAGTCATTTTGTCTTATTTAGAGGACTTCTGTGGTATTTTAACCCATATCAGTCATACTTTATGCGCCATCAGCTGCGGTCTGATCGACCGCCTGAACCTCCGCTGGAGAGAAACGGCCGCAGCCGCAGCTGTTGGCGCAGAGCCGCAACCTGTCAGGACCTTCCCTCCTAACTTCAGATCGAACTTTAATTTCCGGTCGGTCCTCTCAGGGTTTAGTCTACTGGCTTAAATAAGCTCCTAACATGTTTGTGAAAAGGTTTTTTACAGGACTTCCAGTGAGACGCGGATTCAGCACCCGGAGGAACTGGACAGCGACTCTTCCGTGATTCAAACCTCCGTTCAAAAACCTCTGATTTTAATAAGAGAACCAGCTTTAAACGACTTGTTTTATCTTATAATGCCGGTTGAAAATACAATTCCTCCAGGAGCTTTATGTGGAGCTCAAAAACACCGAACTGGTTGCAGATTTCTCTTTTCTGAAAAACTGTTCTGACGTCACGATGACGTCACTTTTCTCCGATCTGCTGCAGATTTTGAGATTTCTTTATCTCAAAAACCATGACAAAAAGTCCCGGAATGATTCACTCTTTCCAAATAGTTTTTTGTTTTTGTTTTTTTGCAGTACCTAAATGTATGTTATTCACAAATACAAAGTAAAATATAATTAATACAAAGTTGATTTTTTTTTTTTGCCTCACTTTACACATATTTTCCCAACTCGAGTCCTCTTTCTGTACGATAACTTTGGGAACCGTGATCGTCACCATATCTGGTCCCAGACGGGTCTTGACCTGACGTCTCTGTTTGTTCGTAGGAGTTGACACGAGGCTGAAGTTCACCATTGAACCATCGCTGGGAAAGAATGGATTCCAGCAGGTGAGCGGGACAACAAATCTGGTCAGTTTAAGATTCAACAATATGCCGATCTCATGTTGTGTACTATGGGTGTCTTTTCCTCTTAAAAACACTAAATCATATAGTATAAATACACAATGTGTTGCTGGGTTACTCTTCAGCTTGGTATATGCACTGTGCAATTTTATAAAGGTTGTTTAATTCTAAATCGTCCGATGTGACGCTAAAGGTCACAGTTCATTGCTTCAACAATGTAAGAGCCTGACGACGGCTGACAAGAACATCTGACGGCAGCAGTCGACCTATGATCGTCCTTATTTCCTCTACACTGCATTAAAAAAACCCGACGCCAGACAAACTGAGTCGTGCAGCTCTAAAACGAGCTCTGCACTGTGTATGCCTGGCTTTAAACAGCCGTAGCCTCAGTGGGAGAGTGTGCTGGTTAATTTAAAGAGTAAATAAAATTTTTAAAAAAGCTTGTTTTCTTCCCTGCAGTGGTACGACGCCCTGAAGGCAGTGGCTAGACTCCCTACTGGGATCCCAAAGGAATGGAGGAAAAGGGTATGTCGCTTAAACTCTGTGTAACATATGGCATTGATGGGGCAATTATATTTGTTCCTGTTGTTGGCAGTGTTGGACTAATGCTCATTACAGCCTTGTTATTGCTCTATGATCAGTAAATATACTGTGTAAACTCTGAGCCTTAACCCTTCCCTGTTTCTCTGTCAGGTCCGGAAACATCCTCCATATTAAAGACCATATTTTGATATTCTTTCTTTTCTTTTGTGAACCCAGAAGGCATTTAGTAAATGAAACTCATGACCCCAAGAAATGCAATCTGTTATCGTCTGCTTGTATAAGCAGAGTTTTACAGTATTGAGAGAGACAGGAACCAAATGCAGAAGCACTTTGTCTGCTTGTGCTCCATTTATCTCACATCGTAACCTTTTCAGAGGAGACGAACAGTGAGATCTCAACAAACTGAGTCACTGTGAACACGTTGCCTCTTTCCACAAGTACTGCAGTAGAAACCAGAGACAGTGAAATAGAGAGGTTCAAACACACGACTCGGTGGTGGTTGTTGTCTCTCTGCAGGTTTGGCTGACACTAGCAGACCAGTACCTCCACAGTATCTCTATAGACTGGGAGAAGACGCTTCGTTTTGCCTTCAACGAGCGCAGCAACCCAGACGACGACTCCCTCGGCATCCAAATCGTCAAGGTAACCACATCGTGTTGTCGTGTTGGGGAGGGGGTTAAATAAACAGGTTTTTATTTCAGGTATAAAAAAAAACACACAAGTTATTCCACATAACAGTCAGACCCTGTTGAACTGGGCTGAGCTCTCAAATGATCTCCAGGAAGTTCACCGCCAGGAAAGGATAATCAAATCCATTCTGTCTGTTAATGTGACTGAAGAGCAGCGTCCAGCAGAGGATGTTTTCTTATGGACTGTGTGCGTCAGAGAGCAGGAAGACGGCATCACGGAAACATAGTGACTCAGATTCAACAGGGCAAAGTCCGACCATTAACTGCTCTGTTTGTCTTCTGTCCTAAAATGCATGACATGAGGCTTCATTCATCCTGATAAAGCACTGACCTGTAGTAAAGTCGTCCCTCTAATTCTGCAGGACCTGCACAGGACGGGCTGCAGTTCTTACTGCGGCCAGGAAGGGGAGCAGGACAGGGTGGTGCTGAAGAGGGTGCTGCTGGCCTACGCCCGCTGGAACAAAACTGTGGGCTACTGCCAAGGATTCAACGTACTGGCTGCTCTCATACTGGAAGTTACTGAAGGCAACGAGAGCGATGCACTGAAGGTAGGACAACTGGTCTGAACCTGCAAATACAGAGAAGATGAATGCAGAATTAGTCAAATATGCTCTGTTTAATCTGTTTCCTCTCTGCTGTATTCAGGTGATGATCTATTTGATCGACAAAGTGCTGCCTGAGAGTTATTTTGCCAACAATCTGCGAGCGCTGTCAGGTAAACACAACGACACACATATAGGTCGATAAACTGGAAAAAGACAGTACGTGATGTTAAAACTCCAGCCCAGATATAAACTACAAGTCCCATAAATTAGTACAGAATTTGTCTATTTTCAGTCAGTATCCTATCAGGTTATTATAATGTTGTTTTTAAAAAAAATCTGTACCTTCTCCTTCTATTAGTGGACATGGCCGTGTTCAGAGACCTGCTGCGCTTAAAGCTGCCCAGACTGTCCCAGCATCTCCACCACCTTCAGAAAGCTGCTAACAGAGAAGCTGGAGGTACAAACCTGTGTGTCATGTAATGTTGGTGTTAATATGAGCGTAAAGAACTTGACACTGGGTGGTTGCCTTACTGTGGGACCGGTTTGTATGTAACACGTCTGGGGTTGTTTTTTTTTGGCAGGCAGCTACGAGCCTCCGTTGACCAACGTCTTCACTATGCAGTGGTTCCTCACCATGTTCGCCACCTGCCTGCCGGCGCCCACCGTGCTGAAGATCTGGGACTCGGTTTTCTTCGAGGGTTCAGAGGTGCTGTTCCGAACCGCGCTCGCTATCTGGGAGCGACTGGGAGAGTGAGTGGAGCCTCAGCTACAGAAATAATTTACCTTAAATTAGATCATTTATGGTCAAACATTTAAAAATCTATTACTTATTGAAGTCCAGGTAAAACTAGAGAGTTTCTGGCTACTTCAGGAAGTAAAAGCCTGACCTAACTTTACACTGACGGAACAGTAAGGTTGTCAAAAGTATTGGTATAGAACTAGAAATCCATCAGACAAGAAGTTCTATAGAATAGAATATTTTCTTATGTTTGATTGTTGGAACATTAAATATTTCTGTGTCTGTCCAGGAGGATTGAATACTGTCAGACAGCAGATGAGTTTTACAGCACTATGGGTTGTCTCACTCAGGAGATGCTGGAGCACAACCTCATCGATCCCACCGAACTCATGCAGGCATGAACCGAAACCCCTCGCACCACTTGAACCTCTGTTTGAACCGCGTGGACTGTTAAATCTGATTTCTTTCCTCTCCATCTAATCAGGAAGTTTACTCCATAGCCGTGTTTCCCTTCCCTCAGCTGGCTGAGCTGAGAGAGAAATACACCTACAACATCACTCCGTTCCCTACTTCAGTCAAATCCAATGGAAGGTTTGTTCTGTATCAACTTGTTTCATTTGTTTTTGGCAAGAATTTGGGTGTTTTTGGTCAGAAAAACTGAAAATAGACATTAAACTCCACAGGTTACCTTCAAATTATTGAGCAAATGTTCTTTTTAAGTACCTTTATCTTTTAAAAATGAAAGCTCTCTGCTCGTATAAACACTCCAGAGACCATTTAGAGGCGCAAAACTATGAAAATTCAAGGCAAAACATGACTTTTACAACATTTATGGATCAAAAGCTGCCCCAAAAATGTTACCAATCAAGGTAAATCTGGAATAGAATATTTACTTATCATGTATGAGATGATGGTGAACATGCTATAGTGCCAGCTGCGGTGGTGATGATATATTATCTTTTCCCTAGTGGTGGTCTGGGCAGCTGGGAGAGCGACGACGATGTCGACATGGATGACGAAGACGCTGTGGTGACGGCGCTCGGTTGCCTTGGTCCCCTGGGCGGCCTGCTGGCCCCCGAGCTGCAGAGATACCAGAAGCATCTCAAAGGTCAGCGCAGCCACATGAATCACTAACAGGGCTTTTTAATGGAGAGCGTACAGGGACCGCAGCCAAGTCGCTCAGGACAAACTGCTGCCCCAGATCTTCATGTTCTGCCCCCTGATTTGACTCCAATTACAAACCGTCTCTGATCTGTTTCCTCCAGACAAATCCCCACTTCCTGCTCCATCAACGCCTTTTCCAAAAGAGCCTCGGGGATTTAGTTAAAAACACTGGTTCAGATCTGAAGCAGGAGCCGACATTCTGCAGAGAGATTTAGAAAGGACTTCAGAGAAATGAAAGTAGATCGCAGTAAAACTGATCTGGTTCAAAAGTGTCATAAAACGAACATCAATAAATCATTCTTATGTAAACTACACCAGCAGCTGCTACAGGCCTCTGCAAAGGATTTAGTTTATGTGCTGCTGCTTTGGATTTGATCCTAGTGACACAAAAGGAGGAAGAACTGCAGAATAAGTGATGAAAAAAATAAGTTTCAACAACATTTTTCTGTCAAATGTCTCAACAAAAAGCTTTTCTTCTTGTATTTAAAGGTCGTTTCTATCTAAAAACATAATGTTGATGTAAAAAAAAAAAAAAAAAAAAGTTTTACCAGGTCTCTCCATCATCTTTGATCATATATGCAGACATTAGAAATGAACAGGAAATGTAATTAAGATATGTTTCTATCATTAAACTAAATAATTCAAAAGAGATTTAGAATAAATTTATGAAAATATTGATAAATCAGTAAATAGAGAGGAAATATTCTGTGTGTTGGCAAAGTGTAGCAGAGATGTATCTTCAGATTTCAACTTAAGCCTTTATAGATCACAACACAGTCAGTTATAGAGACAATGAGAGATATGAGAGTCAAATTAATTTATTATTATTGACACTCATTATTGGTGATTAGCAGAGGAATTCCCAGAATTCCTGTTTACCATGTCGTCCTGACCCCTCAGCTGGATGCACTGACAGCTGTCCCTCTTCTATTATTTACACACAGCTTGTGAAACATGTTGCTTCACTCATCATGATTCTAATGATGCCTATATTCTGATTTTTTTCCAGTAAACTCTTACGTTTCTAATGTTATCTGATGATTTAATCAGCAAATCCTTGTATGTTTCTCTTCATGTATAAAAAAGAAAAGATAAAAATAAATCCTATTTAACGTTTTCTAAATCTCTCACACTGTTTGCATACATTTCAAGACACGTTTGGTCTTCTGCATGTAAAATAAATACAACATAACCTCTCAGATTTTAAGAGGCTTTTTTCAGGCTTTTCTCATTTTTATGCTTTCTTTAAGAGGCTTTTCTCATGTGGCTTATCTTGGTTTTGTGTCTTGAGTTCAGCTGATTAAACTGGTCAGAAAAGGAGCTTAAAAAAAGCACATTGGATTTCATCTGATTTGTGTATTTTGCTTCTCTTTTTGCCCCAAAACCTTTGACTCTAATCTTTGAATCACTCGTTTTTTTTAATCTATTCTGTCAACCTTAATGTTAAAGTCATGAAAAATGTCTGGATAAATAAAATAACACGAGACCCCGTTTGTTCTCTTCTTCTCTCAACCTCCAGACCAACGATCAGAGCAGGGGAACATCGCAGAGCTGAGCCCGGGAGCGGTGGGAGCTGGAGGAGGAGGAGGAGGTGCCAGGGCAGAGCATCAGGCTGCAATCAACAGCATGATGATGGAGAGAATGAACACCGACATCTACGCGCTAAAGAAGCAATATGCACGCAGCAAGAGGCGGCAGCAGCAGCAGTCTATGAAACTCTACATACGCACAGGTATAATATATATAATATAGTATAATATGCAGTAAATATACAGGATGAAGCTCTGGGTTTAAGTCTCAGACAATAAGAAAGGACTTGTTATACATACAGAACCTGATCAAACACTGATGAGGTTCTGCTTTGTAAAAAGAAAAACACGCAGCAGAAAGTTGGATGTTTGATGATGATGTGTGACTCATAGGACCTGGACCTGAAGTGGCCACAAATCCAAAAGTTCTTCAGGAGCATCCCAACAACAACAACAGCAACAGTACCGACCAGCACACTGACGGTACTGGTGTGGAACCAAAGGGCCTCTGGAACTGGGTGTTCTGGGCTTTTTTTAAATGATTCTTTCATGTCTGAATTAAAATGATGGATTGATTTAAGCAGGACAGTCCAGTGCTCTGGTCCTAAAATCTTTTTAGAATCATAATTATGTTTAGAAAGGGCTCCCAAGGCAGATTTCCAAATTATTATTTTTTTAAATTGTGTTTTTTGATAAAAATGGGAAAAAGAAGTTTTTAAGCATAAGCATAGAGAATCTGGTATCTTACAGTATGTGATAGAAGAAAACAAACTGTTGCTTTTATTTTAACCATCTCTTCATAAACTGAGGAGAAACTCTGGGATAAAAAAAACAAAAAAAATCATTGGAAATCTGGTGAGGGAGCTCCTGAGGGATCTCTTCCACCTTGTTAACACTCCCTGACTAAATAAGGTTTCCGTTCTTGCTCTCAAAATGCCGGAGGCTGCAGATGTTTGTGATATATTGTGCTAGAATGAAAAGGTTAGCGGCAGCATTGAATATTCTTCTACACGTCATGTTGACAGCTGTGAAATGAGAGGAATGCTGCAGCCTCTGGCATTTTGAGAGCATTCTGTGACGAGGGTGTTACACTCTGGAAAATAATTGGTATATGGAATACTGTATCTGGGACAGCTGGGGATGTTTGTTTGTTTGTTCTAATTACAGCTGAAGTCAATAAAGCAGCTGTATTCTAAATATTAATTGGAGACACTTGTCACGACTTTCCATCAGACATACCTATCAGGTTCCTACAGTGAAACTATTTGTTACAACTTAGCAGTCATTTAAAATGTCACTTACAATAATGACAAACCACAGTGTGCTTTTAACGCACCGATAACTGCAGAGCCTCAGTTTACGTCTCATCGAACAAAAAGCTGAGGTCGTGACAGATGTCTCCAGTTATTCCTGATGATTGGTTCTATGGGTGGAAACTGGTTTGGTTATTACTAACCTCTGATTCCTTCTATTGGCTGCTCCTCCTGTCTAACGTGTGATTTGTGAAGCTTGTATAACAGTATTAGATCTGATGATGCTCACACTAACGATCACTCACAGAAACACACTCTGTAAAGATCAGTCTTCAGCTTTTATTTACATTAATATTATTTAAAGGCCATAATACCGTATATCACAGCACGTTATTTTAATGTTTCCTTTGAGAGGCTGATGAATAAAAACGTTGGACGCCCTCTGGTGTCGGATCAGCTGACTGTATTTCTATATTCTATATTTCTATATATATCATTTTTGTGGTGACTTTTGCTGCTGATGCAAATAATTAATTTGTCAATCAAGAGAACAGATACACTTTTCATCTTTTTTTTTCCGTAAATCAACAATTTGCTGATTTTAACTTTTCAAATCTGATGATTCAGTTTCACATCACTATGAATTTATTGTTTTTTTTTATATTAGATCATTTCTAATATTTTGATAGCTCAGGATGGACATTTTTTCAATGTTTTATTGATCATAAAAATAAGACAAATAATCATTGCAGACCTTGTTATTTTTTATGGCAAAATTAATCCTTTAGACACTTATTTCCAATTAATTTTACATGAACATGAAGTATCCAGTAATCATGTTTTAATCTGTTTTTGTCCCCTTATTGTTCATCTTTCCTCCAGACAAATGCCCCGCCACCCGTGTCATGGCCTCCCAGCTCAACCCATCCAGCTCCGTCATCAACCACCTCCTTCTGGGCCAGAAACCACGTGTAGGAGGCTCCAGACTCGTGTCCGTTAACACATCCACACTGTTGGGGTCACAACCCACTTCTCTGTCCCAGAGTCAGGGCTCCCCGGCCAGGCAGCACTGTGGATCGCTGCACTCCAGTAGTACTGGATCCCCAGGGAGCTCTGCCGGAGGCATGGGGTCACCGTGGCGTGCTCACGTCCGGGTACATCGAAGGAACATAGCCAGGGCTCGAGCTCAGCTGGGCTTTGGAGATTCAGAGGAAAGGGAAGATGAGAGGGAAGAAGCAGGATTGGAGGGTGAAAAGGAGAGGAAGATCGTGGAAAATGATGATGAGGAGCAGAAAGACAGCAGCGACTCCTCTGTGTCTCCATCTCCTGATCCCTCTGGTACAGGGTCTGTGTCTGAAGAGGCTCCACAGGTTGCAGATGAGACAAAAGAGGCAGAAGTTGCAGAGGTGGTGGTGCAACTGGACTCTCTCGATTTAGAGGACAAGTCAAACCTGACCCCCCCCAACAACGCAAACCATCCAGAGTCTAAACCTGGACCCCATGTCCCTCTTCTGCCTCCTCCGCCGTCCTCAAACAGACACAAAGAGTCTGATTCCTCAGGTTCAGAAAGAAATACATCCTCTGACAAACACTTTCCTACCATCTCTCTACCAGAACCTCACCTCTCCCTCAACATCCCTTCCTCCTCACCTTCCACACCGAGTCCGTCTCCCTCCAACCCAACACCAAGCTCCGCATCCTGCCTCCGGTCTTCCCCGTCAGCTAACGGCCTCTCCTCTCTTCCTGCATCCTCCGCCTTTTACAAAACGTCCTCCCCCTCCACTCCCTCGCTTTCCTCCATCTCCTCGTCGTCCAGATCTCACATGTCCTCCTCCCCGTCGACTCCAACGTTTCCCGGCGCCGTTACTCCCAAGCAGCAGATCTTTTCCCCATTCCCCAGCGTGAAGCAGCCCAGGAAATCGGCAGCAGCCAGAAATCTGGGTCTCTACGGCCCAACGTCCAGAACTCCCACCGTCCACTTCCCTCAGCTCAGCCGCAACCTCAACCGTAGTAGTGGAGCTGGCACCACTGGGAGGCGATGAAAACTCAATGCTGGAAACACACCGTTGTTACATGATATGAAAACAAAAAATCATGCTATAACTACACCGTGTTGCCTCCTGCATACCAAGAAAATAACTCCTACCTTATTTGTAGTAGAAGTTCTAGGACTGTAAATTCAGATGTGTGCAGAAATCGCCTAAAAAAAAAATCATCCTCCAATTCAGAAGCCATTACAGACTAGTTGATTATTAAGTATGAAGGAGGAAGTTTCTTCATGTTTAGTTTAGTTTTTCATCCACATATTGTGCTGTGTAGCAAAGGTAAAGCTAACAGGACTATGACAGTATCAAACCCTTTACAGTGGCCTATGCAGGTCCTTCCTGACCACAATGGATACATGATAAAAAAAAGACTTCACATGTGAACTGTTTAAAATATTGGATTTGTGCTGGAAAAGTGATCTGAGGACCTTGAGTTCTCCCCTGGATGGAAACATGACGAGCTCCGGTCTGGAACATATGCTTCCCTCCAGACTCACAGACCCTATGTGGCAGCGTGACGACGTACCTTTTCTTTATTGCAGAATAGCCATCCAGTTGTTTCTATGCCAGGTATTTAAAAGAATAACTCAAGCAACAAGAGATACCTAAGACTTGTAAATGAAGAATCATAAAAACTTTGTTTGTGCCCAGAAAAAAACATTCTGATGTCCATGTCGTACACGTCTTTTTTTTTTTTTTTTTGTTCTGTCTGATGATGAAATCTTTCCAGCAGTCTCTGTCTGTAACTTGACATGTAATATATCTGTCAGTAATGAAGGAAGAGCGTGAATGGGAATGCTACTCTTTGCTTTGACCACTGACTTGTGGATGCTGTGTAAATCAAATGTGGCAAATCTAAACGTAGATGAATTTATCATATGAAATTATAATAATAAGCTCACGTGCAATAAACCTGCACAGCACTTCAAATGAGACATAGAAGTTGACTTACAGTGTATTCCAACCACACTTAATGTTTTTTTAATTCAGAAACTGCTTTTCTCTGAGGTTCCCAGTTTGGTAAATACAAGGGAAATCCTAGTGTGGTCAGGCATGTCATGTCTTGGAGAAACAGCAAAAGCAAAACGTATAGCTTCATTGTTTTTACATTTTATACTTTTGCATTTAAGATTTAAAGATTTAAATTGACTCAATCAAATTAACATTTTGTAAAGGATAAATACAAACCAAATAGGCTTTTGACAGCATTTAATGGCGTTCACTTGTAATGTTATAATATGCAGTTGACTGCATGGAGATCATTTACTTGATTTCCAAAATTTCCACCAAAGATTGGAGCTGGCAATGACTTACAGTATATATTGTGCAGTGCTGTACCGAATTTTTAAAAAAAAACATTTATTTAAATGTTTTAATAATTGATAAATTCAGAAGTCATAATAAATGTGTCTTGAATTATAATTTGGGGAAGATAAAGAAGCGCGCGCCGAGGCAGCCGATCGCTTCCGGGTGCCATCTTTGTTTAGGTCAAACAGGTGCACCTTGTGACATGAGTCAAAAATCTTTAACTTTCTGTGCCATTTACTGGAATATTCTTCCTTCCACTTGCCCAGAAAAGTTTTTGAAGAAGTTGAAATGTCTTCAGAATGGCGGTAAGTGTTGCCAGCTGACCTCCAGAGTGGTTAAAACTTGGATTTAAGGCTATCTTTGAGGAAAAACAATTGACTGACAGCAATTAGCTAACAGTTAGCATTAGCACAAAATGTGTCAAATGTAAAACAATTAAAAAAAGACTAGTTATGTAAGAGGCTCAAACTTGGAGAGAATAATAGTTTCCAAACTTGTGAGTGTTTATTGTAAAAGGATATTCATCATGTTATCAAGTGAAATGTGGCCGGTGAGATGCTAACACTACGGAACAGTTGGCCTGATTTTGATTAAGTTAGCTGGCTAGTCCCAAACAGAGCTACTGTCTTTAGAGGACAGTGCTCTCATTCTGTCATTAAACCAGTACTCCCAGTTCTACTAGTGCCATTACTCGTCAACACTGTAGGCAACCGGTGGTTTTGCTGCTATTGCGCTACATAATGATTTATGCTAAAACATGATCTAGTAATCCTTCATGGACACGTGGATAAATTAGTCTTGTGATTTTTAGCTTTGCACATGTTCGCCACTTTATGTCACTGCTTGCCATAACGTAACACTGCAGTTTTATACATTATAATTTTCAGAAAAATGTATTTAGCGTCTGTTATATTCAGTAGCCAAATGTCTGGATGGATGGCTTCATTTTCATTAGTATTAGAAAAATGGAAATGCACTGTAAATACAGATGTATGGGGAAGCTTTCTGTATCCGCTTGTTACTCACTAACCCACAGGATTGTTTGTAGTTTAATGAAAGCAAACATGGTGTTCACCAAATGTAGTTTTCACATAAATACTAGTTGTGTTCAGTGTTTTTGACTGTACATTTCATGAGTGAAGACAATGTTAAAGGAAAATGATACCACACACTTCACACCAAAGTATCCTTGATTACTGGGAAGAGGTTATGATGTCAACAGAGGTCACCACCGCACTCCAAATAAAGACATACTTAGAAGAAAGTAAAGCGGCTCAGTATGCTTGGTCTCTCTGTTTAAATGCCTATTAAATATTTGTTATTGTACCGGTTATGAGGTGCAAACAGCATTTTCTACCAGCCTGCTTTGTTAGTTGGTGGCGGCATTGTCTCTGTAGAATTCCTACTGCATTTAATTGAAATGCATTTAACTTTAAAGAGTAGTCAGTGGAGTTATTCTGTTTCTTGTTCATTTATATGTGATTGTAGCCGAAATGATAGGGATGCACGATATAGATTTTATTTTTATTATTGGTATTTGTTTCTCATGGCAGATACAGATCATTAATAATTTAAGTTTTGTATTTAAAAAAAAATAAAATAACTGTAAGGTAAGAAAGGCTAAGTTGTAATCATCAAATATGGATAATTTATAATATTCTATAACTAATAAGATTTGTTGCATTATAACTCAGTGACAGGTTTCTTCTTCTCTGTTTATTGGTTGATCACAAGCCATTTTTAAAGATGCATATCGCCACCTACTGTATTGGACTGTGTAGATGCTGTATTTTTTAAGTCAGTGAAGGGAATTTGGCTTCATGTTATCTTCTATAATTTCACCAATAGCAAGTAGATTATATATATGATCAGTCCAGCTCAAAAATATCATCTATAATTATTATTAATATATATTAAATATATGTCTGTAAACATCTCTTGGTCAAATTTATAAAATGTTAAAAGTGTGTGAAGTTTGGTTCAAGTCAGAAGCAAAGCAGACAGCAGT
Source organism: Chaunax sp. Z400 (assembly GCA_037577475.1). Taxonomy (NCBI): domain Eukaryota; kingdom Metazoa; phylum Chordata; class Actinopteri; order Lophiiformes; family Chaunacidae; genus Chaunax; species Chaunax sp. Z400. The sequence goes on from CM075204.1 coordinate 19,734,991, forward strand.
CTAAAAAAACCACACACATTTTATTGAACATGATTTAAAAATAAAAACTACAGTACGCAAGGATCTGATCCAAATTTCAACAACAATAAAACTCCTGAGGTACGATAAGAAAACACACGTAAACAAAAACCCTGTCATTGATCTCTGATACAGTTTTACGGATAAAACATTTGACTGACACTTCAGCATATCAGCACAATTAGATTACATTTATTTACACAATAAAGAGCTTTAACATCGGTCTCCGACATGGAGTTGTAAAACAGAAATAAGCTATGGAATAGGACTGGAATTAAAACCATTACAGGACATGAAGTATTATGAGGTCATCATCATAAGTTAATTATAATACATTTTCTATTGATGAACACATCCTGATGAGCACAAAGGCAAGTTAAAGAATTCTGGAGGTTGATTATTAATTATATGCTTTTAAACTGAAGGAATCAGCTATTTTGGCAGGTCCTTTTTTATTATGTAAAAACTTTTGGTATATTTTCTTTGCCTCTGTCACTTTTTTGTTGTTGTTTTGATAGATTTTTGTGGATACTTTTGTTCATTTGAAGTTTAAAAATGGCGATCCCCTTAGTTAAATGCGCCTCACACCCAGGACAGTGGTTATCATCATGTTGGTAGATACAGTTGTGTTGTGTGACATTCACGGTCTAAAGTTTCTGCAGTGCTGGCTGTGACTGAGTGGCCTGTTTGTGAGCGGTAGTTTGCTGGTTGGGTGGTCAGCGTGTGGTGATGTGAGCCATGGACGGGTTAACAAAGGAGAAGTTTCTGAACATCGTCTGGTCCACGCTGTTGATGAGCGTCCGGTCGACGCCTGACAGCCGCGGTTTCTCGTTGATGAACTCTTTGTCAAAGTTACTGCAGTCACTGGGCGACGTCTGCATGGGTGGAAGGGGAAATATTTCAGTGCACATACAATACTACTGATTTAACACCAGACATTTAAATATGTATGCATCATCATTAGATGAAAGGGATGAGTAAATTCAAACAATCCTCAAATTATGTGGGACTGCAACTAATGATTATTTTCCATTTCAGTTAATCTGTCAATTATTGCCTCAACCATTTGGTCTATAAATGTTAGAAAAGAGGGGAAAATATCCATCATAATAGCCCAGATGTCTCGTTTAGTCCATCCAAAACCTAAACTGATTCATACAGCATACAACACATTCAGTTTACTCTCACATAAAGATAAAGAAACACCACAAATCTTCACGTTTCAGAAGCCGGAACAAGGCATATTTTAGCATTCTTGCACCATAAACAGTCAAAAATAGTCCAGGTATCATTAGAATGAAGCTCTCTGGTAAATTGAATGACATAGAAATGATTGCAGTGCCTGTAAACCTGCAGTTAACACATTTTTAAATGCTTTCCCCACTTTAAAGTATGAATATCTGCAGCTAGCATACTCCATAAAAGAACATTCCTATTTGAATTAAAAACTGAGACATCAGTTATGAATGTACTTACCAATGTTGGCCTGAAGGGTGGTGCCACCTGCCGTTGTTCCAGGGCGTTCCAATCTGTGCTGCTGAAGAAATTATGCTTCCTGATGTTTCCCTTCACCCCCAGGCGCTCCTCCGGCTCCCGCACAAACAACTGCAGCAAAAAACACACCAAACAGTCCATGAGTGCTTCAGATAAACCTGATAAATAACATACAGGTAGTCAAGATACAACCACCAGGTTAAAGAAAAAGAAAAAATAAGCAATAGTTTATTGGCATTTATTCTTGTTCCCCACAAAATTCGGTTTTTGGTCTATTTACCACTGGCTGTTCAGGATGTGAGGATTTACCAAAATAATAAGCAGATTCATCCAAATTGAAAATAATCATTAGTTGTAATTATATATAATATAATGTAAAGTAAAACACTCATAGGGGACATTTTTCCTACCTTGACCAGAATGTCTTTGGAGTCCTTGGTGAGAAAGCGAGGGTAAACAGGGTTGTCTGTCCGTATGGACTGAAACAGCTCCTCTTCGTCGCGGCCGTGGAACGGAGACTGACCAATCAGCATCTCGTACAGCAGCACTCCAAACGACCACCAGTCCACCGAGCTGTTGTACTTCTGACCCAGCAGAATCTGATACACAAATTAAAACGCGTAGTGGAATTTTTTTTTTTTAAATTTGCCTGAGGTTTCATGTTCCAAACATACACGTACCAACAAACATCAACACTGCTGCATGCGAGCACGTCTTTCCAAGTTGTAATGAAATATTTCTGCAACCAGAGTATCCACTGGTGTCCTCGGAACGTTAATTTGACCAACAAATCCTGCCTTCAGGTGTGACCAGGTGTCAAGTTAAAATACTCATAAGGAACATCTCTCTGAACTGAATACTTTAACTTTCAAAACTTTAAGTACATGTTCCTGTTTAAATCGATTATCGGTTGCACAGTGCGATATCTAGTACATTTACTATTCCAATGTAAACAAATACCTCCTGCTTTTATTTTAACAAGATAACAGTTCCTTTTCAGAATTCCCCCTCGGTGTGTGTGTGTGTGTGCGTTTACCTCAGGGGCGATGTAGTCAGGTGTCCCACAGAAGGTGGACGTCCTGGAGTCGTCCTGCATGTTCTCCTTACACATGCCAAAGTCTGCTATCTTTATATGACCCTCAGAGTCCAGCAGCACATTATCCAGCTTCAGATCCCTGCAGAGGAACACACAGATACACAGAGACGTTCTCACTGTGGCCTCTTGTGTATGTTTTAGTACCAGTTTCATGGCTTATATACTCTACCTGTAAATGATTCCCTTGGAGTGCAGAAACTGGAGCCCACAGATGATCTCAGCTGCATAGAAGCTGCAAGAAAACACAACAGTGAAAAGTTACAGTCTGACTGGACCCATATTCACCATATTAGATGTTGTGCCGTACATACGTGGCTCTGTGCAAGTCAAACTTGTGGCAGTTCTGGATGTGGAACATGAGATCCCCTCCATTCAGGTACTCCATGACGAAGAAGAGGTTCTCCTGGACATAAAAAAAAAAAATATGCAGAGATGTCAAGGGCATGGACTGAGAGGAGTTCTGAGCGTCCAAGTATATTATTACCTTGGTCTGGAAGGTGCAGTAAAGGTGCGTGAGGAAAGGGTTTTCCCAGGCTAAAGAGAGGACCCTCCTCTCCACCATGGTGCACTCGACGTCATCGTCCATCAGCACCACGTCCTTTTTGAGAGCCTTCACCGCAAAGAACTGCCCGCTTTTCTTCAGCTCAGCCAAAAACACCTGGAAACAGCAAAAACTAATGGTTGCAGCTGGACAGCTTATGGATTTTGTTCACCTATTTTCTCTCTCGTGCAAAAGTTTTTCCACTACGGACATTAAAGCAACGAGAAGTCAGTGTTTTTCTCTAAACTGGTTGCACAAATATGTGTGACCACATGACACATATTTGTGGTTTTGTTCTGTCCCCCATACACCTTCATACCGCACTGGAAGCCATTCAGAAGCAGCATGTTTGGCCTCACCAGTTTTGTTGATTTGCTCAGATTTTGGCCATTTGGCCATTTTTTCTTTGATTTTGTGTTTAAACCATGTGCAAGTAGGCTATGTAGTTACACATAGAATAGATTCATGGTCTCTTCTTTGTCTGTTTCGACCTGATATGTGATCAAGCGTCTGCACAGGTTGTTTGATTTTGAAAATTAACCAGATTCCCTATGCTGTTCCTGTGTTTGACTTCCTGCCTGGCTCAATCCGCTCAGTGCAGCATGATGCTGCGTCCTCATTCTTCTTCAGAGGAGTCGCTTCTGCAATTCCTCTGAAATGCACCACAACGCTCCATTTGGAATCAAAAGCATTGTTCTGAATGCTTGCAATGAACTCAAACAGAAAATAGTCTTGTAGCTAGAAAGAAAATGCTGAAATAATCAAACTTGAGTACGTTAATCATTTCTGGTACTTGTAATCCAGCCGGTTAACACAACTAAGATGTTGAATCGTCGCTCTCAATGTTCTTTTAGCTGCAGTGACTTTGTGTGTTGCTCAGTTGTGACGTTAACCCTGTTCTGTACTCTGCTTTTCGTCTTTGAATCAGACCAGGTCCCGTACCTTGCCAAAGCTTCCTTTCCCGAGCATCTTGTGCAGGACGAAGTCATCAGTGGTGAATTTTGATTGGTGGTCCTTCCTAGGAACGGCGTACAGAGGCTCCCCTTCTGTCAGAGCCTCGGTGATCGACCTGCTGACCTCCGTTGGTCCGTCCCATGAAACACCTTGCAACTCTGCAGGAAGAGGCAGGTCTGAGAAACACATAAATACTACAAAAATACTGAGGAGAAGCGACAGGCTTGATGAGAATGATTTTAGAGGGTGTGTACCTTTGTTTTCAGCTGTGGCTGGTAAGCCTGTTCCTAATCCAGAAGGAATTCGGACCATTCCCGACTGGCCAACGCCTACTGGACCTTCTCGACCAATAATGTCACTTTCTTTGGTGCTTCTGGCCTGAAGGCAAAAGGTAGGATCAACATCATTCTGAGGGTTTGGGAAGTCTAAACATAAAAAAAAATGAGTTTCCACTAGCAAAACTGTAGGGATGGGTCTGTGTAAAGATTTTTAAACTGTATTGATATAACTCAAAAACAGGACTAAACCAGTATGCTGAATTTTACCACTAGATTTAGCTCTTTATACATCAGTTGCTCCATTTGAGCCCACAAATGGGAGTGCAGCGGCATCACAATCCATCAGGACAACTATGTTTTATTTATCACAACAATCATTTCATTCAAGTTAACTTCTTCCTACGTTTAACATCAAAAATAATAAATAAAATAAGACTTGGGTCTGGTGCAACTTGCTAAAAGTTGGCAGAAGCTAAAAAAACCCTCTTAAACTCTCCATATCATATCTTTTCTCAATAGAGGTTCATCAACATGTACACATTTACACATTTTGGAAGAGCAGAGGGTTTGTTTGTCTGACCTGTTGTTTGCTCTCGATGATGGCCAGAGCCTCAGCCATCAGTTTCTGGTTGACCCCGCAGAGGTTGGCTACTTTATTCTGGCATTTATGATGCACGTTCATGCTGCATTCTGCACAGAAAACACAACATAACCACAGTTTATCATGTCAAAGCAGAGGGCCGCCCACCTTGGGTCTGGGATCTGCTTGAGGTTTCTGCCCGTTAAAAGGCTTTTTAGAGTTTGTTCCTGGGAGATTGTTGGGTCTCTGTAGAATAAAGAGTACGGTCTAGACCTGCTCTTTTGGAAAGTGCCTTGAGACAACTTTTATTGCACTGCAAATTGCTCGTTACTTGCCAAAATTTAAAATCTTAGATGAGGAAACATGAGTTTAATTATCTTGTTTGAAAGTTTTTTTTAACTAGTTTTACTATCAGCCTACTTATTTCTAGACTTCAACCAACTTATTGAAAGATTTCGTGACAAGTAAAATGATCTTGCTGCATGGACAGATAATTTGATGAGTTATAAGTCATTTTCTCCCCAAATTCAGTGTTTATTTCTTGTATTTTTGCTTCTCTATTTTTGCAGTGTGTGATTTGGCGCTATATGACTAAAATTGGCTTTACTACTAGACTCTGAAATTCTTGGGTTTAACTGTTTACTAGCTGAGAAAATCCATGTTTCATTAACCCAACCTAAATCTCCTGACCTCTGGATATCCTGGTCTTGCATTTTTGCCTCTGTGATTTCTTCCTTTTTTCACATATTAAGATTTTTCCTTTTGGGGGGGGGGGTTTAAGCCCTAATGCAGTCTAACGCATTGTGACAATTTTAAATTAGAGAATTTAAAAACAAGAAAAATGTTTTTACAAAGCTGAAAAAAAGATTTGTCTCATGAAAAGACGCTGTTGTGTGACATTTTATTAAAAAATATCTATTATACTACTGCTATTGTAGCTTTTTTTACCTGCAGCTATTCCAGTGAAATTATCCGCAGTGTCACACAGATGGGAATACCCAGTAAAACATGAGAAAAAAGCTACAGCTTCTTTTCGTCAGTGTGTACAAGTCCAATTTCTGAAGACAGAAATCATAAAAACTCCCGCCTCTCACCCTCACATTTGAGCCCCTGCTTGGCGAGCCCCCACAGCAGAGTCCCGCAGTGTTCACAGAAGGTGGGACTCTTGTAGTTGTAGACTTTAAACCTGTGGGGCATGTCGATCTTGAAGCGCTCCTTGTGGATCTGCAGCACACACACATCACATCATACAGGTTAAGCCTTGTGAGACCTTGAAGCAAACAGAGCCAAGAGCAGCAGAAGAAGAAACACTTCTTGTCTCTGAACAGTAGGTGGCAGCTCTATCTCTTTGTACTGTGCACCACAACATGAGGTTTTGTATTCTCTCTCGGTTTCATGCATGTGACCAAGGAGGAAGCGAAAGAAACGAATGAGACAAGAATGTCTGGTGTAGATGCGTCGATAGTGATTAAGTATGACAACCACAGGTTTACAAATCTCTTTCACATGCTGCATCAGCAGCCTTTGGCTTTAACTTGAAAAGACGTCATAGAGCATTTATAACAACGACTCTGATACTTACCATCGTTTCTTTGCTGTTAATGGCTGAACCGGTGCATTGGGCGATCACTTTGTCGATGCATTTTTTGTGAATCGCTGCATTGCACTCTAAAGGCACAAAAAATGACAGAGTTAAGATGCATGTGAAAGGGCTGAAGGAGGAATCACTCATTCTTAATGGAAACAACACTCACGTCTGCACTGGTAACCCTGCTTGTTGAGACCCCTGTGGTGGAAAAAAATAGAAATGACTAATACGACGATGAAGAAAATGACACTTTGCTGATCCATGATGTCACAGCTTGTCACCTACCATACGAACTCTTTGCAGACAGAGCAGAAGGTTGGTTGAGGGAAGAACGTAGCGCTGAACTCGTGACATTTGACCACGTGAATTTTAGCCTGCTTGATGGCACCTCGCCGCTGGTGGAGGGCGAACAGACCCTCTCTCTCCGGTTCGGACTCGGCGTCTCCTTCAGTCTGACCTGCAGCGTCTGAAAGCATCATACAAACTTTATTTAAAGGACATATTTAGCCTAGCTTAGCATAAAGACTTGAGGCAGGAGGAAACAGCTGGCCTGTCTGCTCATAGTTAGAAAAATGTGCAAACCAACGTCTTCATAAATGTTTACATCTTATATTATTAGTTTAAATCCATGATCTTAAGTTTAAATCCATGATCCAGCCAAAGGCTGCTGATGCAGCATGTGAAAGAGATTGTAAATTTCCCCACTGTGGGACTAATAAAGGGATATCTTATCTTATCTTATCTGAAATATAAAGGCAGATTGGTCCCAAACCTGGCAACCTCACCTGACAGCTTTCAAAAAGCTTTCCACCTCTTCTCCTTTCACTTTTGGAAAGACAACAAATATATGTATATATTTAGCTTTTTTGAAAAGCTTAATATATATTTAGAAAGGAGTCTGTGTGCTGAATCATTACACAGTGGGAGAATATTCGCCTGCATAAAAAATATTCTACAAACCAAACCAAAGCACAGTTTATTACATCCTGACAATTACATGCTTCAGGAGGAAGTCCATTAGATTGTTGCAGAGTATAAGTCACTATGCCACCTGTTCTGAGCAGTGATTCCCTGGGTCTAAATATAGAAACATGAGACGACTTATTTTGGTTGTCAGTGACTTGTAGACCTTGGTATGATGTTACTGTCAGGAAATCAGTGAGAAGGATCTAACACAAAGCTCACCACACTTACAAGTGCAACGCTAACCTGCAGAGGGCACAGATTTGATGTACTTTATAGGACATTTTCTCTAAATTTAATTAATTTTAAAATGACACCATAGAAAGGCCCATTTCCTAATTACATTTCAAATTTTAAAAAAATACTTATACAGCACTATACAGTACTGTATTTGATTATTTTCATTGCCTTTTATTTAAAATTTTAGCAAATTTTCAATTAAAATTATAACAAAATATAAAATATTAGTGTATGAAATATAAAAAGGTGAATAGAAAACACATGATTCTTTTAATCTTGTAAACTGTGTATTCTTTCTTTAATAAATTGTGCATTTATACCAGGAATTATGCGAAATGTATCTTTGATAATTACAATTTTATTTTTTGCATTTCCCTGGCAACAGTTTGGTGTTGGACTTGGCCTTACAACAAGCTCATATCACAGCATATTTTAAAAACTGTGTACATGTAGTTTTCATTATCACAATTTTGATATGCATTTTTAACTGACTGCTAAACTTTAATTCAGGCCGGGGGGGGGATACGACATCTCCTGATGGCTCGTTTATAGCCTTATGGAAACGATTGAAACCAACATGGTGCTGAATGACATCCAGCAACCAGGGGCTCTGAGAAGCTTTTCTAAAACTACCACATGAGAAGGCAGACTTTAAACGGGAGACTTTGCTCTAGAATTAGTGCATTTTTGTCATTTTGTCTTGACAGAGCTGCTTCCTGTCTCTCATTCTTTTCTCCTTGCTCCAATATGGCTTATGGCTCAATTAAATAAAAGATAGAGAATTAAAAAATGGAGGATAATACGAAACATTCGAGTATCTTGTACATATCCTACATGATTAGAGGGGCAGAAGGATGCATTTGAGCCACTCACCACTTCTCTCCAGATAATACCTGGCCTCCATCAGCAGGCGGCCCTGTGGCTTCATCTCCAGCTGAAACAAAGACAAAGTGAAACAAGATTTTAGGACTGAAGTTCATGAGAAAAACATTCACAATGAAAAAGGAAGGATGTGAATTCATGAAGATGACTATGCATGAATTGTAAAATGGAGAAACACTGCATGAAATTCAGTTTGGCCTCAAGGAAACAGGCAGTCTGGCACAAACACAGATCGGATCGAATCCATGTTTTTTAATCTATGTGTTTATTTCTCTTGAAGCCTCTACTGTCATTCAGAGCCGAGTCCAATGAAGGAAAATACTCTCTGGTGTACAAGAGGTGATGTAGAACTGGACATTTATCATAAGCAGAGATGGCCTCCATGGCCTGGACCTGGACCTGGACCATGGCCACTCATAGATAGGATAGATAGGTAGAAAACGATTGGCTTCAATAATGGTGCTTGGCTGGACTTGAACTGGGAGACATTGTTGTTCCATTGTCTTAAACCCTGCGTCACCAGTACACTCCAGTTTTTACTGCTTTAATATGCAAACAAAGCATATGAGGTGCATTCTGGGATGGAAATAGAGGCAGAAGATACATGTATATGGTTCATTTTAATAAAAGCTAATGTGAATACCTCAAAAGAGGTAAAAAAACAAACAACAAAAACGGCCATGTAGTTCTTAATTTCAGACACAAGATTCTGGTACATTCTCTCCACACGTAGGTTTTTGATTTGTTTGTTTTAGGACTTGGCCCCGCCCAGCCTGTCATTCTGTAGCTTGCTTTATGTTTGGTTACTTAAAGCAGTAAATGGCGATGCTAGTCTGCACCACCACGCCTGTACGTTGGTTCCCTTTTATCCTAGACCCACATTTAGGGTTGTAAAACGAGATGACAAAGTTCATGTTCAAATGACAACAAAACTTATTGTAGAATGCAAGAACAAAACATGAAAATCTTTTTTTTTTTCATGACTGAAAGGTGAATTATCCCTTTAAACATTTGATCTTTTGACCTAAAGGTGAGTCAACCCATCTCGAACAGCCAAACTCCAAACACGGAGACGCAAACGTGACGATCACATCGCACTAACCCAGATCTCCAGCTTGCCGCTCTCCTTCTGGCATCGCGTTGCCAGCGTGTCCAGAGCCACCATGGCCTCCGACTTCAGCTCCGCTGTCCGGTCTTTCACCATCACATGCATGATGCGACCGCGGTGGACGTGGGCGTCGAACGTCGTGCTCCACGGCGGGTACATGGTCGGCTTCTTCTGCTTGTACACTTGGCCCTTTTCTGGAAAAAAACAAAAAGACAAGACAAACGCCTCCTCATCAACAGGTTCTTTGAGCAGCACTGGGCAATTTTCACTTTGACTTCAATACCCAGGAATCTTGTTAGCAAACTAAACATCTTTGTGTTACTTTTAGGGTGGAAGAAGTTAGGTTCCACCTTCCAGTTGGTTCGGTGTAAGGAACGTACAGCATGGCCTTAAAGATGTTTGAATTGGTTTTTAAATCTCTCTTTCTGCATGAAGACGTCATCTTTAAACAGATAACAGTGATGCATCTAAGAATCAATGTTCCCCCCACCAGTAGTGTGAATTTTGGAATATTCTTGAGGGAATTTCATGGATTAAGGTTGCAAATATTGTCAATAAAGGAGATCATGAATCCTTCATTACCATAGAAACACTGTTGTTTAGTTTGCCTCAATCCCACATACTCTGTCCTGCTGCTGCTGCTCATGACACCACCAAATGTGGATTATTCCGCCTCTGAAAATAGTCCCCAATAAAGTACTTTTAGTACATTTAGTACAGTACCTTTGATTGAGTGGACTAATATTGACTGAAAACAGCAACGTCCTGCTGATTTATGAAATAATTTAGCACATAAATGAAATCCACATTTATTTTTATTGCACGTTTTAATGGCTCTATGTCTTTAGAATGAACAAATGGTCTAGAGAGCCACAGATGGGGCAAGAAAATGAAGGATTCATAATGTTTTTTTATGGGATTTGTTGACATTAACATTAAATATGAAGTATAGAATATATACCAGTCGCATCCTTTAAAGATTTAACTCTCAGGTTTTCCTGCCTGTGATAAAAACCAATACCAGGAATTACTCTAAATGTCACTCTCAATGGATTATATACTCTTTACAGGCCCAAGCTGTCATTGAAAGCTGAAATCCACCCTTGTAATCTTCATTTTACTGGTTCAGACAGGAGCAGAGAATTCAGCTCAGTTTCCTGACAGTTGCTACTTTTGGCCAATCATGATGCTTCCTTTTTATATTTGAAACAAAACCATGAAAACAAATAAAATCCAAGGACTTCGATGCAGAAAAAACAAAACAAAAAAAAACCTGAATACTCAACTTTGTAGAGGAATTCAAAGGAAAAGCTGCTGGTTGAAGCGTTCCATCACTTTTATTTGAAGATGAAATCAGTCGCTGGGAGCCAGATGGATGCCATCTTTTTTTAAATTTTTTGGCTGATGAGTTTCTCATCATGGGCTCTAAATTTCACAAAGTCGGCATGGTGCCAGAGAGAGAAACACTCCAGCTTATTTTATGAGATGAGAGAAAATCTAGTATTTTTGTCAATGTTTAAAAATAACAGATGTCTTTCATATAATGGGGGTTTTCGATGTAAACATATGAGTAGTGTTGTCGAGTTTAGCTCCTCTGAGGTAAGGTGAAATGAAACTAAATGACATGGTCCCCTCAGTGAGTCAGTAAAGTGTAAATGAAACACACACACAGAGCCTCTGTCATGCCTCTTAGAACCAGTCTTGTGGTTTTACAGAGGAAAAGAAGCATAAGAACCCTCCTCTTTCCTCTCTGTGACACTGTTTTTAGCTCTATTCTGCATTCATGCTCACCAGTATTTAAAGATAGCCACATGCAGAACTAGGATATCTGTCTCTTATCACGTTGGGAAGCTTCCCAAAGTTGTGACAATGAAGAACCACAATGAAGATATTAAAAAAATGAAGGGTATGTTAGAAATATGTGCATTTGAAGAATGTCTTTAATGCAGCAGCTGCCATCCTATACCACATGTCTCCCTCCTCACAGTGTTGCAGTGTACATACTTAGTCTTAATCGTCTCATAAGATGCATTTATTACAACCATATGAAGCCCAGTGTTTTAAAATGAAAGTGAAAATGAAATATTTTAAGATATTCTGTGAGACTCCAGCAGTGCTCTTTCATTTTTCACTGTAATCTACTGTCTAACAGTAAATATGTTACTTCTGCATTTCTATATTTACTTCAAACGCTGCTGTGCCACTGTAGCCATAACATAAACTCACCACTTCCTGGGCTGCAGAGGAATTAATTTTTCTGAGAAGGAGCCAGTGAACATATGGCGCTTACAGAAGCAAATGGAAATGATTTCATCAAGTGGATTTATGCTGAAGTGCTATGTGGTGTTATCAATCTGTCTGAGCCAGTAAACGGTTTTTCTTTTAAACATAAAACATAACATAAAATGTCAAAAATGATCACCTTCAGTTTCCCAGAACCCAAAACACCTAAGTGTTACTTTCACTCATTTTAGAAAACCCAAAGATGCTATCATTTAACAAAGAAAAGCAGCAAATCATCATTTAGAAAGCATAAAGCAATGAACGTTAATAGTTGATTTATCTTTAGTCACACAGAGTTATTATAATTTAGGTATCTGTCTCAATCAACTCCACAATGCAAACACACTGTATGTATTAAGGATGCATTATATTGGATTTTGCTAATGCTGATCATATTTTTCAACCTCCAACAAGAAGGTTATGTTTTCAGTTTCCTGGAAACTTTGTAGAGGGGTCAGGCATGCTAAACAAACCTTGTGGGGTTTTTAGTCCTTGGTGGAGGTATGCTCTCCACTGAGTGCCGTTGTAGTTATGCCTTCTCTAATCATTATGGCATTATTATCATTTCATCGCAAGCACATAATCAAAATGTCGTCACATCAGCAGAAATGTTTGTTTCATTTGATTTTAAATCCATTACCGGAAGATAACGACATGCCGATATTATCGTGCATCCCTATGATGACGATGATTCTTAATGAAATGTCCTGAGATATTGGTGTGACAGTAGTGATTACCTGATTAGTGAATAGACAGAAAATTAACTGCCAATGAATCGATCGATTGCTTCAGCTGGTTTCAAGCAAAAGCGCCAAACCTTCCCTGGTTCCAGCTTTTGTAAACTATAGTTGCTGACCTGTCTCGATGGCCTCCTTCATGTAAATGGCACAGTACGGATTCAGCACCTCCTCATGGTAGGCCAGACCAGGATCCATCTCGAAGTTGGAGAACCCAATCCGTAGAAAAGGTGACATGGCTGCAGATTTTTACCGTCCGACCTCCGTGAGTATCCAGACAACCTCCAGGAAACCTGACAGTGATGCCCTTGTTTGCAAAGATGAGCTTCCTTGGAGACGGCTTCAGAGTTGCTGCCAGCCCCCCCCCTCCCCCGTTCTCCACTGCAGCACACTCCGACTGGCCCTTTTCCTCTAGAGGAATGATCGGCTGGCAGGAGAGGAGGAGGCAACCTGAGAGAGGAAGAGATGGTGACAAAGATTTTTCATCACATGCGACACCGTAACCACAAACTGCAAACTCATAACTTTGCTCCAGGTGGCTGTCTTAATAAATCAAAGACTTCCCCACATGGATTCATCTGCAAAAATCTATCAAGTTTCCATTATGTGAGGACAGGAAAACATTCAAGGATCCTTGCAGTTGTTGACACCTAAACACCCAAAGCAAGATCACAAAGCAGCCGTCTGAACCTGAGTGCAACGAAAATAAAACGACCCACACCTTCAGGACCTGTGAACACCAGCTGTCTCTTCGCCTTTGAGCTCCGTTCAAAAACAAAAAAATCTCTCAGAAAATCTCTCCAGCTTTGCTTTAAGGATCAAGCAGAAAAATAAATACGGGAATCAGTCGCGCTGCCTCAACTGCAGCAGCTTGGACGACACAGTCTTGGACTTGGTGACGGTCGATGTGATATTTGAGGCCTGCCTGAGTGTGTGTCTTTTTGTGTATTTGTGTGTATCCGTGCCAGTGGTGGAGGGGAGGCTGGGAGGTGACTATTAATAGAGCTGAAACACTAAACGTAGATCACGACCGCATGCGCCTGAGTCCACAGTACTTGTTGTCACGGTCATCATCATCATCATCATCATCATCGTCAGAAGCCGGCACAAGTGACCTTTACTGTAAATCTGGCTGACCCTGAGTCAGTGTCATGTGAACAGACACACGAGCATATAAAGTGGAATAGTGTTTTTATGTTACTATATTTATTTATAATGAAGGGTTAACAGCTTTAGGAACTGATCATAAAAATGGAAATTGTTTTAAAAAAAAAAAAAAATTTGTCTTGAGAAAATAATACTACCAATAAAAATAAAGATAATCACGGACAACTCATGATGTTCTACTACTCTATATGCAACTGGATCCAGATCACAATCCAAATCTGGGAGATTAAAATATATATTTGGATGCTAACTGACATGCTAACACATGATTCCAAAATGCTACGAGTAGCTTTCCAGGGTCAAGCAATGAGTTATTATTACTTAATTTGGCACGAGGCAGATCTGAGGAAAGTGACATCATCATGGCGACATCACCGTAGTCTGCCAAGTCATGGATGCACTGCGAAAACAACAGATCATTGACAAGGGTGTTGGAGAAGGTTCGTTTTCTAGTCCAACTATAACATCCTGTTTTTAACCTGTGTTCATGTCCTGATCTGCATATCATTAAGCACAACTGAATGAACGGATTTGTTTGAATCTGCTGGGTAATGCAGGAGTAGGTGTTGAACTTCCTGTGCCTACGCTACCATGTTGTTACAGTAACCACATTTCCTGTCTGGGAGCGCTTTTATTTTTTTTATTTTGAAGCTTCACATGTGGGGCTGTTGCCAACGATAAACTGAAGAACCACTAAACCTTCAATCTATTATCTATTTAATTAAGAAGTAGAGCTATAAATAAGATGTTTTCAGGCATTAGCTCACCCTCCTGCTTTCTCTGCTATTTTCCATTTAAAGTCTAGTAACTCGGTGAGTTCGGGCAGTTAATGCTCGTTAATATTTCATGGGCATAATGCACATGTTTGACGCAGAAAGCCATTGTGATGATAGGAAAAAGCCAATATATATATATATGATGTTCAATATATGTACAGTGATGTAAAGCCTGAGGCCTGTGGTGACGTCCTAATGGCCTTTCTATGCCCTCTTATGAAGTAACCATACTCTATATGTAAGAGGATTTCCTGCACATAGGGTCCGTTGTTGCAGTAAGCAGCTGATCTTTGTATTGTAAAACCACTGACGACTGTTGTGAACCCAAACAGCAGCTATAAATCGGCTGCTGATGAAGCCTAATGTACTTTTTCCACACACGAGCACATAAAACACAGGCTTTATGGTTCGTTTTCATGAAGTAACATCGAGCGCGAGCCGTGGAGACTCCTGTGGTCGATGTTTATCTTTTATAAGTTCAGCCGACAGAGAGAATAAACAGACTCAATTGTGTCGCGCACACTTTTATGTGTGCAGGCATCAGGGCGCCATCTGAGGGGGTGCATTCACTTTACTGCCACCACCTGTGCACCATCCAAATAGCTATCCTCAAACACACAGACACACACACACACACAGACACAGACACACACAGTGGAACCAGTAAGGTGGAGTGTGCCGATGTCAAAGACCTTTAACAAACCTTTCAAGAGGAGGTGAAGCCCTCCCACCTGACCCCCCCCGTACCGAGCACCAAACCACAGTGAGTGTTTTTGAAGTAGCTTCGAGCAGGGCGGTCGGGGGGGTCGGATCTTTGTTGTTATTGACAGGAGGCCCGTGTGTGTGGCAGGAGCCTTTGACCGTAGCTGTTGATTTAACAAGAGCCCAGATGCTCCAAGTGTCCCTGAAGTGGTCGCTCGTTCAAAGACAGAGTGACCTTACTTACATCAGCTGCACTAATTTATAATCTTAAAAGTTTTAATTATCATTACACTGGAATGGCTTGAATTAAAGAGGTGAAAAGAAGCTATTTAATTTTTTTTAAATTCACTAACTGCAAACCTTTTATTCAAGAAATGTTAAAGAGTTTAGATCTGATTGTTTCCTGTTTAATTTGCATTAAACGTAACTAAGTACATTCATTCATGTACTATTATTCAAGAGGAAAATATAGCACTTTTTACTCCACTACGTTTATCTTCCAGCCATAGTTACTTTGCAGATTTTAAGCATCTAACCAGTTTATAAGATGTAATGGTGGATATATCCGCTATGTTTACAGTATTTTACAGCTGTAGTTACTTTGCAGAGTCAGATTGATCAGGTAATGAAACATACAACACTGTCTTATTGACTTAACCTCCTACATGTTTATAAAGTAGTTCAAATGAATTCCCTCTCAAACTGCTACAATATTAACGCGCTTGCAGCATGTTAGCTTCATTTGAATGGCTGAGATGTAAATAATTACATTCACTTAAGCAGACTTTTGTACATTCATGGCTGACTTTTAAGATATTTAACATTTATTCAAACTTATACTCCTGGTTTTTGTATTTATGAGGTAATTAGTGCACTTTTCACTCCTCTACATTATTGGACAGCTGGTTACTTTGCAGATTTTACACACAGAACATATAATCTTTGTTTCTGTGATGCCTTTTTATAGATTAAACAGCCTAAACACATATAAATTACTTAGTAGTTTTGAATAAAGGATCATAATTAGCCTTTAATTTACATGTGAATTACAAATTACATGAAATTGAGTACTTTATATATCATCTATTACTGTTCATAAATTCATAAAATAAGATCTTCACTCATTCAAAGATAGTGTGGATTATAACCCTCCACAATTTGAGCACATTAATACCAGTAATACTTATTAAATTAATTAAAAACGAATGCAGTTTTCTTTGATGATCAATTTAATGGTTTTCCAGCCAGCTCATAATCTGATTCCAAAATTTAACCTGCATCTAAAAGTGCAAGACACGTGCATGTGGTGTTTAAGTCCTTATTAAAAACTTTGTAAAAGCGACGAACATGTTGTAAAAAGTGTTACTAACCTGTGAATGAGCTCTGAAGTTTAGTGTTAGCGACAGAAGCAGCTCCTCATCCGAACGTCGACAGACTGGAGGCACCGTAGCATTTAACCATGAAACTATGAGGCGTTCGGGGACTGTCGGATTATTTGTAAACCTGCCCGAATGAGCGAATTTGGGGTGTTGGATAAAAAAAAAAAAAAGCGATGCATGTTTTTAGTTGTTGTTGTTGTTGTTTTTTAAGGCACCCAAACTAAATAGGACATAATTAGGAAGGTGGAGAGCATTAAATTGAAGATTGTATAGATTCATTATGGCGGTCAGATGTCTGATGCACATTTTCTGCACCAAATCTCTGCTTCTGCTGCAGGTCCATGATGTTTAATATCTAATATACAGACCTTAAATTGCCTTTTAATGTTTTTTTGTGCAGTAGCAAGTAATTGTAATAATTTAAATTGGGTTTTTCCAACATCCGAAGGAACATTGAACGCAACACAGATTTATCCGCCCGCATACTGAGCGAAACTTCTGTGGAAGAACTAAGTGAGCTTAAATGAGGCCATATCAGGAGTGTTTTTGATGCAGTCCTCAGTTCAGCAAGTTAACATTTAAACACTATCATTTTAGCAGAAATGTGTGCTTAGTCTGCTTTTCTGTTTCCAATAAAATGAGGGCAGCTATGGAGCTACCTATGGCAGCTTTAGAAGAGATTTGTTGTGGACCTATTGTTTTTTTTATGATTGATTAATTAACTTATTTACTGTAGAGCCGTTTAATGCAGAATGGTTAAAAAGTATTTGAAAATCAAAGGTTGAGGTTTACAGAATTACACAAAAAAACTTATTTTCATGAAACTTGTTTGGAGGGTGGAGCCTGTATGTGGCAGGGAGGAGCCAATTAAATTTTATGGGCGGATCCAGGAGTTCCTTTTTTTTTTTTTTTTCATTTCTTCATTGAGAGAAAAATTTTGGTGCATATCCAGATACATTTCTGGATCCCTAATTTTTTATTTCTCTTATTTAAAAAAAACAACTTTCTTTAACATTTTGATGGTGCATATGTCTTTCTGGAATTTATATTACAGGTTAATTTGATTAATAGGGACTGTTGGGCCTTGGCAGATCTCTGCGTTATACTTACTGCTCTTCTTGTTGTTATTATTATTATTATTATTATTATTATTATTATTAATGCTGCTGTTATTATTATATGAAATGACAGAGGGCATAGAGTAACCGGTATGTCCGTCCGTCTATCCGGATCATATCTTCCAAACTATACAGACTATCTTAACTAAACTTTACACATATTTTAACCATAATAAGTAGTTGTACCATTTGATATATTGAATTTTCTACAAATTTTATGTTCTGAGTTTTCCATGGAAATATGATTTTAAGGTGACCCTGAAGGCATTTATCCATGTAATATCCATTATTCTAGGCTCACCAAAGGAATGGAGGATATGTTATATACTGATGCATTTGTTGTACAATTCTTTGCGGGGGTCGGGTAGAGTCATTATCAGACTCTTATTATTATAATTAGTAGTAGAAGTAGTACTAGTAGTAGTAGTAACCATAAGGCAGTGACATTTTAGTACCTAAGCAGACCATTCAAATAAAGGACAGAACAACTACAAGTAAATAACAGCTGATCAAATTGCTCAGTTCTGCTTATGACATCCTATTTGAAGAAGTTAATTTTCCCCTGCTGAGAATCACTTTAAAAGTTAATTTTAAGAGAAAATGTGCCTTTTCTTTCAAAGAAAAAAGTAGATTAACTTACAGTGAATAAACACACAAACACATGAATATGATGCAATACTGCAAAGTGCAGCCTCACAGTGACTTGAATCAATACTTCCCATAACAGATGTGTAGCATTACCAGCCTTAATAAGGTGTATGCATGGCAGACCCCTTTAGTCATCATTTAGGAATGCAATACTTTTCTTTTCTCTCCTTTCTTTCACTCCTACTTCTACATTCTATGTTTTGAACTGACAAACTGGCAAACAATGCTAAAATATGTAAAAAAAAAAAAATAAATAAAAAAAACCTTTGTGCATAAAGAGAAATGTGTTTTAGTATCATCTGAAAACAAGAAAAAGACACATTTCTGCACAAGTATCACGAAAATAACACCTGATTTCTGCAAATCCTCAAAATAAGTTGATTTGAATAAAAGACGTGAAATAATTTCACTACACTTTACATTTGTTCTCTTTTATTAGATATTTGAGTGAAATTAATGAAGAAACCAACATAATAGATGCATTATGTTATATTTTCTCCACCAGGAGGCACCAGTGTTCATGTAATGACCTTTGTGGGTTTGCAGCATGCAGGCAAATAAAATAAAATACAAATAAAAGTAATGATCAATTAATAACTGGAGAAAAGTTACAATTTAAATGTTGTTAAAAATAAAATAATGTATTTTCACAATACAAGTCATCACTCTGACCCTTATCTTATATCATGATTGAAGGCCCAGACCTAGTCGTCTCAGTATCCCTCTGTCTATCCATTTATTCATCCATCCATCACATCCCGTTCAGAGGGAGAACGAGCCGTCGGCCTCCTCAGCCAATCAGGAGATCAGATGCTCTGATAAAACGGTGGACACCACACGAGGTAAAAGAGCTTTTATTAGAGATTCTACAGTAGGACAGGAAGGCTGTTGTGTTGATGAGGTCACACTCCCTCCCCCTGTACCTGCTGAGTGTTTGTACAAACACACACAGACCACACAGGAGTGTGTGAGTCATAATTACAAATTACTGTTCAGAGAGAAGAAAATTAGACACTCCTGACAACATGTTACTGTGTGTACTGTAGTATTTACTGTACATACTGTATGCTGGTAGTACTGAACTCTACTGTCATTACTGTCCTATCCTTCATTATGTTATAGTGTCTTTTACTCTGCTGATACTGCATGTGTTCTACTATCCGATACTATCCTCTAGAGTACTGCACTATCCTCTAGAGTACTATCCTCTAGAGTACTATCCTCTAGAGTACTGCGCTATCCTCTAGAGTACTGCGCTATCCTCTAGAGTACTAGCCTCTAGAGTACTGCGCTATCCTCTAGAGTACTGCGCTATAGTACTGCACTGTCCTCTAGAGTACTGTATACTACCACTTTATCTATCTATCTCTCTATCTATATATCTATCTATCTATATCTATCTCTATCTAAATAATCTATTCTGTATTGTAATAACTTTCACTGTGCTATCTTCTACAATTGTAGTACTTTTTATGGTATTACCTCTGCCTGTCCTTAAATAGAACTGTCCTCCTCCACGTTGGTCTCCAACCTGTGGGTCGCTGTCCCCAATTGGCTTCAGTATAAGTCTGTCTGGAGATGATTGACAGATATTTGCCCTAAAGCGGAGACATGATTGTCTTCATAAGATCATATTTCTGACGGATAAATATTGTCTTCATTTAAAAAAAAAAAAAAAAAATTTCCTGTAAAATGCTGCAGTTTTCCTCTAAAATCAAACTTGAATTGAACCGTGTTGAGACAGAAGCATCACTTTTTGCGATACGTAAACACACAGCATGCATCATGTGATGAGGTCAGGACGGTTTGCAGAGCTATAGAGGGTCAGAATGCAAACAGTCTGAACGTCATGTCCTGTACAAACACACCTCTGTCCGCTGCTGTCCTGTCCTGTGTAGTCTTTTACTGTCCTCCTATCCTCCTCTACTGTATCCTCCTGTCCTATTCTGTCCTTTATTATATTCTACTGCCCTTTACTGTCTTTTACAGTCCTCCATTATTCTCTAATTAACTGTCCTGCCCTCCCCGTCCTCATCTACCTCACAGCAGTGTTTCATCAGAGCCATGTTACCCAACCATAGTTCCTTAAACAGCCAAATATTATTCTTGGCTCGTAGCCTGTTCTGTACGAGATGTTCTGAAACCGTAGAATTTCAAAACCTCAACCAATGAGCCGAAAGAAGATTTAAATAATGTTAAATATATCTAAAATATTTGCATTTTATTTCTAAAATTGAACCTTGTGGTTTTATCCGTTAACAGGAATGTTTTCTCAGTGTTAAAATCCTCCCAGATTCAGACCAACATACAGGTTGCAGGTGTTTGTTTTACAAAGAGCAGCACCTTCTTTTTCTTCTCCAAGCCATCAGATTTTCTGCCAGAAGCAGCCCGATTCATGTCGGCACAGGTCGTTCAAGGCTGACGATCCTCACACTCACCTGTTTTACCTTTACACCTTTATTCTTTCTAGCGCTTATAAAACTTGTTCTGTCAGTCTGCTACCGGCTAATCATATAAAACATCAACTTCCATCCCACATAAGAGATTTGATGTCATATAAAGCTTAAAATACGTTTGTTTTTTTTTCATCCCAAATTTTCCACCAAATACATTCAGGATTAAGCAAATCCATCCTCCTTTTCTTTTTATACAAAGATACTTTATTTTGCTTAATTTTGTGCATGTTTAAACACCCATCTGTAGTACAATATGAGTTTTCTACTAGGATTTTTATTCAAGTTTTTTTTGTGTGTGTGTTTAATGTTTTATAAAGCAGAAAACCCTGTGAAAAGGTCAGTTATTCTGATTCTGTTATTATGTCTTTGGCAGCAGAGATGATATTATTCTGGCTGCAGGTCTCAGGGTGACTCCGCTTCATCCCTCTGTTGGTTGTTTTTCACACATACTGAACTATTTTTGCGAGCATTAACCACAGAAGTCCTTCTGTGGATTTCCCCCATGCGTTGCACCGAATGAAGCCTCCTGCAAGGGCTGAATGTGAGCAGAAGCGAATCCTGCAAAGGCTAACCACTTTCCTTTCTGTGAAGAAAATGAATTTAGATGAGGTGATCAGTCTGAAAAAAAAATGGATTTAGACTGATGATGAGAGTCTGCATATTTTTTATTTATAAAACTCACGTTTTAATGCCTCCCATGTTCAGATGAATCACTCACAGTTTGACAGACAGAGAAAGAGACACAGAGAGCGGCGGGCATGTCATTGTAAAACGTTATTCTTTTGTACGGAGCATCAGTGCGGGACTGAGGGACGGAGCCTGTACTCTTTTTACACCCGTTGCCATGGAAACCAGCCAGCAGCCAACCAGCTGCTGCAGCAGTCCCCCTCCCCCTCGTCCTCCTCCACTTCCTCTACTCCAGCCATCTTTTTTACACACACGACCCCCGCCGTCATCCCCGCACATTCATCTCACATACCATCACATGGATTAGTATAAGCTGAGTGCTGAGTGATTTTACAGTAGAGAACTACAAACTAGAAAGGAAATGCACACACACCTGCTTGAGTACAACACACACACACACACACCTTTGCATGCTCCTGTGTTGCACAGAGCTGATGCAAAACTAAACTGTCACATGGTTTGTGCAGCAGTTGGTGATAAACACACAGGAAATGAGAGCAAAAGAGCCGCAGCACTGAAATGTAGGTGAAAATCTGTGTCAAATTCTATTAGGTTTTAATTTGAAAGGCCAAAAACAAAACACACACACAAACACACAGAGTCCATACTGTATGCCTGCACATGTGCACACAAATAGAGCATGATTATTGTCTCGCTTTAAACATCTGGGCAGAGTTGAATGTATGGAGGACAGAGTGAATACAATACAGAGAGGACAACTGGTGGAATAAAGAGGAAGGAGGATGAATCAGCAACAGAGGGAAGAAATTAAAGATTTTAAGTTTGTGAGATTCATTAATAACTTTTCATGAAAGGCAACGTACACTGTAGTTATCTACTCCTTTACTTAAGTAAAAGTAATAATACCTCAATTTGAAAATAATTATAGAGAATCCTTAATCCCCCCCCCAAAAAAAAATCCTGTATAACCACGTCTTTGATGCTTTGATCTTTTGGAGTTGGAGCGTCAAGGTGATAATTGCCATTGACGACATAATCCACTGTGTCATCACACAACCACACTACAAAAGGACGTCTGGAGGCATTGGGAAGGAAACAGTGCTCCACAGACTGTGGTGTTGAACCATCTGTGGAGCATCAGTCCCCCCCCCGTCGCACTGCAGGAGGGCGTTTGGAGGCCTGTGGAGGACCAGGAACTTGCATTCGTGTTGTGGCTTTTGCATCGTGTTGTGGCTTTTGCATTCGTGCTGTAGCTTTAGCATTCGTGTTGTGGCTTTAGCATCGTGTTGTGGCTTTAGCATTCGTGCTGTAGCTTTTGCATCATGTTGTGAACCGTCACGGCCACCGTAGAAAAGACCCCATAGGGCCTGCGGTGGGCCAGCTACCCAGTGTAGTAGGAATCCAGCACAAGCAGTGCTCCCACCCATCTCCAGCCACCATAGTCCATGGAGGAGCATCCCCGACGCTAGCAAGGACGGGGGCGATTATCAGCACCATACCTGAGGCAACACCTGGACCAAATTAAGCTGATTCGATCTGAGGGCAACTAAATGGCCATCAATGTGGAATGCACCCCCTCTCCCCCATTGGTCCACACAACCACACTATGTCACACAGACGTCCACAGAAGGATTTCTGGAAGCATTGGGATGGGGATCTTGCTTCGGCCTTCCCTGGACCGAGTTAGTGAAGTGAAAGTCCGCAGACGGTTCAACACCAAAGTCTGTGGAGCATCAGTCCCCCCCCGTCGCACTGTAGGAGGGTGTTTGGAGGCCTGTGGAGGACCAGGAACACACACACACACACACACACCCCAATCCCGTAGAACCACGTCTTTGATGCTTTGATCTTTTGGAGTTGGAGCGTCAAGGTGATAATTGCCATTGATGACATAATCCACTGTGTCATCACACAACCACACTACAAAAGGACGTCTGGAGGCATTGGGAAGGAAACAGTGCTCCACAAACTGTGGTGTTGAACCGTCTGTGGAGCATCAGTCCCCCCCCGTCGCACTGCAGGAGGGCGTTTGGAGGCCTGTGGAGGACCAGGAACTTGCATTCGTGCTGTAGCTTTAGCATTCGTGTTGTGGCTTTTGCATTCGTGCTGTAGCTTTAGCATTCGTGTTGTGGCTTTTGCATTCGTGCTGTAGCTTTAGCATTCGTGTTGTGGCTTTAGCATCGTGTTGTGGCTTTTGCATTCGTGCTGTAGCTTTAGCATTCGTGTTGTGGCTTTAGCATCGTGTTGTGGCTTTAGCATTCATGTTGTGGCTTTAGCATTCGTGCTGTAGCTTTTGCATCATGTTGTGAACCGTCACGGCCACCGTAGAAAAGACCCCATAGGGCCTGCGGTGGGCCAGCTACCCAGTGTAGTAGGAATCCAGCACAAGCAGTGCTCCCACCCATCTCCAGCCACCATAGTCCATGAAGGAGCATCCCCGACGCTAGCAAGGACGGGGGCGATTATCAGCACCATACCTGAGGCAACACCTGGACCAAATTAAACTGATTCGATCTGAGGGCAACTAAATGGCCATCAATGTGGAATGCACCCCCTCTCCCCCATTGGTCCACACAACCACACTATGTCACACAGACGTCCACAGAAAGATGTCTGGAAGCATTGGGATGGGGATCTTGCTTCGGCCTTCCCTGGACCGAGTTAGTGAAGTGAAAGTCCGCAGCCGGTTCAACACCAAAGTCTGTGGAGCATCAGTCCCCCCCCCGTCGCACTGTAGGAGGGTGTTTGGAGGCCTGTGGAGGACCAGGAACACACACACACACACACACACCCCCCAATCCCGTAGAACCACGTCTTTGATGCTTTGATCTTTTGGAGTTGGAGCGTCAAGGTGATAATTGCCATTGACGACATAATCCACTGTGTCATCACACAACCACACTACAAAAGGACGTCTGGAGGCATTGGGAAGGAAACAGTGCTCCACAGACTGTGGTGTTGAACCGTCTGTGGAGCATCAGTCCCCCCCCCCCCCGTCGCACTGCAGGAGGGCGTTTGGAGGCCTGTGGAGGACCAGGAACTTGCATTCGTGCTGTAGCTTTAGCATTCGTGTTGTGGCTTTTGCATTCGTGCTGTAGCTTTAGCATTCGTGTTGTGGCTTTTGCATTCGTGCTGTGGCTTTAGCATTCGTGTTGTGGCTTTTGCATTCGTGCTGTAGCTTTAGCATTCGTGTTGTGGCTTTAGCATCGTGTTGCGGCTTTTGCATTCGTGCTGTAGCTTTAGCATTCGTGTTGTGGCTTTTGCATTCGTGCTGTAGCTTTAGCATTCGTGTTGTGGCTTTAGCATCGTGTTGTGGCTTTAGCATCGTGTTGTGGCTTTAGCATCGTGTTGTGGCTTTAGCATTCATGTTGTGGCTTTAGCATTCGTGCTGTAGCTTTTGCATCATGTTGTGAACCGTCACGGCCACCGTAGAAAAGACCCCATAGGGCCTGCGGTGGGCCAGCTACCCAGTGTAGTAGGAATCCAGCACAAGCAGTGCTCCCACCCATCTCCAGCCACCATAGTCCATGAAGGAGCATCCCCGACGCTAGCAAGGACGGGGGCGATTATCAGCACCATACCTGAGGCAACACCTGGACCAAATTAAACTGATTCGATCTGAGGGCAACTAAATGGCCATCAATGTGGAATGCACCCCCTCTCCCCCATTGGTCCACACAACCACACTATGTCACACAGACGTCCACAGAAGCATGTCTGGAAGCATTGGGATGGGGATCTTGCTTCGGCCTTCCCTGGACCGAGTTAGTGAAGTGAAAGTCCGCAGACGGTCCAACACCAAAGTCTGTGGAGCATCAGTCCCCCCCCCCCCGTCGCACTGTAGGAGGGTGTTTGGAGGCCTGTGGAGGACCAGGAAGACACACACACACACACACCGCCCAATCCCGTAGAACCACGTCTTTGATGCTTTGATCTTTTGGAGTTGGAGCGTCAAGGTGATAATTGCCATTGACGACATAATCCACTGTGTCATCACACAACCACACTACAAAAGGACGTCTGGAGGCATTGGGAAGGAAACAGTGCTCCACAGACTGTGGTGTTGAACCGTCTGTGGAGCATCAGTCCCCCCCCGTCGCACTGCAGGAGGGCGTTTGGAGGCCTGTGGAGGACCAGGAACTTGCATTCGTGCTGTAGCTTTAGCATTCGTGTTGTGGCTTTAGCATTCGTGCTGTGGCTTTAGCATTCGTGTTGTGGCTTTTGCATTCGTGCTGTGGCTTTAGCATTCGTGTTGTGGCTTTTGCATTCGTGCTGTAGCTTTAGCATTCGTGTTGTGGCTTTTGCATTCGTGCTGTAGCTTTAGCATTCGTGTTGTGGCTTTAGCATCGTGTTGCGGCTTTAGCATTCATGTTGTGGCTTTAGCATTCGTGCTGTAGCTTTTGCATCATGTTGTGAACCGTCACGGCCACCGTAGAAAAGACCCCATAGGGCCTGCGGTGGGCCAGCTACCCAGTGTAGTAGGAATCCAGCACAAGCAGTCCTCCCACCCATCTCCAGCCACCATAGTCCATGGAGGAGCATCCCCGACGCTAGCAAGGACGGGGGCGATTATCAGCACCATACCTGAGGCAACACCTGGACCAAATTAAACTGATTCGATCTGAGGGCAACTAAATGGCCATCAATGTGGAATGCACCCCCTCTCCCCCATTGGTCCACACAACCACACTATGTCACACAGACGTCCACAGAAGGATGTCTGGAAGCATTGGGATGGGGATCTTGCTTCGGCCTTCCCTGGACCGAGTTAGTGAAGTGAATGTCCGCAGACGGTTCAACACCAAAGTCTGTGGAGCATCAGTCCCCCCCCCCCCCCCGTCGCACTGTAGGAGGGTGTTTGGAGGCCTGTGGAGGACCAGGAACACACACACACACACCGCCCAATCCCGTAGAACCACGTCTTTGATGCTTTGATCTTTTGGAGTTGGAGCGTCAAGGTGATAATTGCCATTGACGACATAATCCACTGTGTCATCACACAACCACACTACAAAAGGACGTCTGGAGGCATTGGGATGGGGATCTTGCTTCGGCCTTTCCTGGGCCGAGTTAGTGAAGTGAAAGTCCACAGACGGTTTAACACCACAGTCTGTGGAGCACCAGTCCCCTCCGTCGCACTGCAGGAGGGCGTTTGGAGGCCTGTGGAGGAACAGGAACTGCCTTCGTGTTGTGGCTTTAGCATTCGTGTTGTGGCTTTAGCATTCGTGCTGTAGCTTTTGCATCATGTTGTGAACCGTCATGGCCACCGTAGAAAAGACCCCATAGGGCCTGCGATGGGCCAGCTACCCACTGTAGTAGGAATCCAGCACAAGCAGTGCATGGGTCCCACCCATCTCCAGCCACCATAGTCCATGAAGGAGCATCCCCGACGCTAGCAAGGATGGGGGCGATTATCAGCACCATACCTGAGGCAACACCTGGACCAAATTAAACTGATTCGATCTGAAGGCAACTAAATGGCCATCAATGTGGAATGCACACACACACACACACACACACACACACACACACAACCATTGGTGACATAATCCACTATGCCACCACACAACCACACTATGTCACACAGACGTCCACAGAAGGATGTCTGGAGGCATTGGGATGGGGATCTTGCTTCGGCCTTCGGCCGAGTCAGTGAAGTGAAAGTCCACAGATGGTCCCCCCCGTCACACTGTAGGAGGGCGTTTGGAGGCCTGTGGAGGACCAGGAAACATAAAGTAAAAATTTGTTTGGCAGATCAGAAGTCTCCGACGCTTACACTCTCATATCTGATTTTGAGGGTCCAGCCTTACTTTGTGATGCTGCCTAATGTGTCGTCTGCGACACCAGCAAGGTTTTCAATTTCCCTGACGCAGTGAGGAATAGGAGGGATGTGTTTCATTGACCTTCCAAAGAGCGACCCCCTCCACCATCAACATGGGCCTGGTCTCATGTTACACACACACACACACACACACACACGGCTCAACCCCCTTCTCGCTGTAACAGGATGACTCTACCGCCATCTCTGTTAATCCACTCACTTTCTTTACTAACCAGAGAGGCAACATCTTCATCAGTTTGTGTGAAGGGATGTCAAACTCATCAGAATATTTTTGTTTTAGGGAACTTTATGATTTACTCTGTACTTTTCAAAGGAAATACTGTCCCAATACTTTTTTCTTAAGTCAAGTGATCGCTTTTCTTACTCTGCTTGTCTTTTAAAAATTTTATTTATGTTGCTTTTAGTTCAATAACACGTTTATCTATAGAGTTTCAGAGGATTTATAATCTGTAAACCACAAAAAAACATTTTCAGTTTTATGGGTTTTAAATTAATGATGTAACTGATAATAATCACCAGCAATAAGAATAATCACAAACACTGGCTCAGCAGCCACTGGTGGGCCCGGTCGGGGACTCTCTGGAGTGTTGGGCACAGCACCAACTTCTAGAAGACGGCGAGGACGACGATGGCGAGGACGGTGAAGAGGACGAAGAAGAGGACGGCGAGGATGACGAAGAAGAAGATGACGACGAAGAGGACGACGACGACGAAGAGGACCACGAGGACGACGAAGAGGACGAAGGGGACGAAGAGGACGACGACGACGACGAGGAGGACGACGACGATGACGACGACAACGAAGAAGAGGACGACGAAGAGGACGACGAAGAGGACGAAGAGGAGGACGACGAAGAGGACGAAGAGGACGACGAAGAGGACGACGAAGAGGAGGACGAAGAGGATGGCGACGAGGACGACGAAGAGGACGCGACGAGGACGACGAAGACGAAGAAGAGGACGGCGACGAGGACGAAGAAGAGGACGGCGACGAGGACGAAGAAGAAGAAGAGGACGGCGACGAAGACGAAGAAGAGGACGAAGACGAAGAAGAAGAAGACGAAGAAGAAGAAGAGGACGAAGACGAAGAAGAGGACGGCGACGAAGAAGAGGACGGCGACGAGGACGAGGATGGCGACGAAGACGAAGACGAAGAGGACGGCGACGAAGACGAAGGAGAAGGAGAAGAAGAAGAGGACGAAGACGAAGGAGAAGAAGAAGACGGCGACGAAGACGAAGAGGACGAAGAAGAAGAAGAGGACGGCGACGAAGACGAAGACGAAGAAGAGGACGGCGACGAAGATGAAGAAGAAGAAGAAGACGAAGACGAAGAAGAAGAGGACGAAGAAGAAGAAGAGGACGAAGAAGACGAAGACGAAGAAGAAGAGGACGGCGACGAAGACGAAGAAGAAGAAGAGGACGAAGACGAAGAAGAAGAAGAGGACGAAGACGAAGAAGAAGAGGACGGCGACGAAGACGAAGAAGAAGAAGAGGACGAAGACGAAGAAGAAGAAGAGGACGAAGACGAAGAAGAAGAGGACGGCGACGAAGACGAAGAAGAAGAAGAGGACGAAGACGAAGAAGAAGAGGACGGCGACGAAGAAGAAGACGAAGAAGAAGAGGACGGCGACGAAGAAGAAGACGAAGAAGAAGAGGACAGCGACGAAGAAGAAGACGAAGAAGAAGAGGACGAAGACGAAGACGAAGAGGACGGCGACGAAGAAGAAGACGAAGACGAAGAGGACGGCGACGAAGAAGAGGACGGCGACGAAGAAGAAGACGAAGAAGAAGAGGACGGCGACGAAGAAGAAGACGAAGAAGAAGAAGAGGACGAAGAAGAGGACGGCGACGAAGAAGAAGAAGAAGAAGAGGACGAAGAAGAAGACGAAGAAGAAGCAGAAGAAGACGAAGAAGAAGAGGACGAAGAAGAAGACGAAGAAGAGGACGGCGACGAAGAAGAGGACGGCGACGAAGAGGACGACGGCTTCGTCCTCGCTGTCCTCGTCTCCGTCCACGACGACGGCGGCGTAGAGATTTGATTAATTTCCTGTGGCAATTGTGTGCACTTCCCCCATGAATCTGGAATTGCTGTTATGAGTGATTTTTCTTTATTTGGTTGAAGCTGATTTGCCGAGGACGACGACGAAGAAGACGACGACGAAGAAGACGACGACGACGACGAAGAAGACGACGACGACGAAGAAGACGACGACGAAGAAGACGACGACGACGAAGAAGACGACGACGAAGAAGACGACGACGACGAAGAAGGCGGCGGCGAAGAAGGCGGCGGCGGCGAAGAAGAAGGCGACTAACTACGAAGAAGAAGGCGACTAACTACGAAGAAGAAGGCTACTAACTACGAAGAAGAAGGCGACTAACTACGAAGAAGAAGGCGACTAACTACGAAGAAGAAGGCGACTAACTACGAAGAAGAAGACACACACACACGCACACACACACACACGGCTCAACCCCCTTCTCGCTGTAACAGGATGACTCTGTAACAGGACGGCGACGAAGAAGAAGAAGAGGACGGCGACGAAGAAGGAGAAGAAGAGGACGAAGACGAAGAAGAAAAAGAGGACGGCGACGAAGATGACGACGATGAGATTTGATTAATTTCCTGTGGCAATTGTGTGCACTTCCCCCATGAATCTGGAATTGCTGTTATGAGTGATTTTTCTTTATTTGGTTGAAGCTGATTTGCCGAGGACAACGACGAAGAAGGCGACGACGAAGAAGGCGACGACGAAGAAGGCGACGACGAAGAAGGCGACTACGACGAAGAAGGCGACTACGACGAAGAAGGCGACTGCGACGAAGAAGAAGGCGACTATGAAGAAGAAGAAGGCGACTACGAAGATGAAGAAGGCGACTACGAAGAAGAAGAAGGCGACTACGAAGAAGAAGAAGGCGACTACGAAGAAGAAGAAGGCGACTAACTACGAAGAAGAAGACGACTAACTACGAAGAAGACACACACACACGCACACACACACACGGCTCAACCCCCTTCTCGCTGTAACAGGATGACTCTACCGCCATCTCTGTTAATCCACTCACTTTCTTTACTAACCAGAGAGGCAACATCTTCATCAGTTTGTGTGAAGGGATGTCGGCGACGAAGAAGAAGAGGACGGCGACGAATACGAACACGAAGAAGAAGAAGAAGAAGAGGACGGCGACGAAGAAGAAGAAGACGAAGAAGAAGAAGAAGAGGACGGCGACGAAGACGAAGAAGAAGAAGAGGACGGCGACGAAGACGAAGAAGAAGAAGAAGAAGAAGAGGACGGCGACGAAGGAGAAGACGAAGAAGAAGAAGAGGACGAAGACGAAGAAGAAGAAGAGGACGGCGACGAAGACGAAGAAGAAGAAGAGGACGGCGACGAAGACGAAGAAGAGGACGGCGACGAAGAGGACGACGGCTTCGTCCTCGCCGTCCTCGTCTCCGTCCATGACGACGACGGCGAAGACAAGGACGGCGATGACGAGGACGGCGATGAGATTTGATTAATTTCCTGTGGCAATTGTGTGCACTTCCCCCATGAATCTGGAATTGCTGTTATGAGTGATTTTTCTTTATTTGGTTGAAGCTGATTTGCCGAGGACAACGACGAAGAAGGCGACGACGAAGAAGGCGACGACGAAGAAGGCGACGACGAAGAAGAAAACGACTAACTACGAAGAAGACACACACACGCACACACACACACACACACGGCTCAACCCCCTTCTCGCTGTAACAGGATGACTCTACCGCCATCTCTGTTAATCCACTCACTTTCTTTACTAACCAGAGAGGCAACATCTTCATCAGTTTGTGTGAAGGGATGTCGGCGACGAAGAAGAAGAGGACGGCGACGGCGACGAATACGAACACGAAGAAGAAGAAGAGGACGGCGACGAAGAAGAAGAAGAAGAAGAAGAGGACGGCGACGAAGACGAAGAAGAAGAAGAAGACGGCGACGAAGAAGAAGAAGAGGACGAAGACGAAGAAGAAGAGGACGGCGACGAAGAAGAGGACGGCGACGAAGAGGACGACGGCTTCGTCCTCGCCGTCCTCGTCTCCGTCCACGACGACGGCGGCGTAGAGATTTGATTAATTTCCTGTGGCAATTGTGTGCACTTCCCCCATGAATCTGGAATTGCTGTTATGAGTGATTTTTCTTTATTTGGTTGAAGCTGATTTGCCGAGGACGACGACGAAGAAGACGACGACGAAGAAGACGACGACGAAGAAGACGACGACGACGAAGAAGGCGGCGGCGAAGAAGAAGGCGGTGGCGAAGAAGAAGGCGGCGGCGAAGAAGAAGGCGACTAACTACGAAGAAGAAGGCGACTAACTACGAAGAAGAAGGCGACTAACTACGAAGAAGAAGGCGACTAACTACGAAGAAGAAGGCGACTAACTACGAAGAAGAAGGCGACTAACTACGAAGAAGAAGGCGACTAACTACGAAGAAGAAGACACACACACACGCACACACACACACACGGCTCAACCCCCTTCTCGCTGTAACAGGATGACTCTGTAACAGGACGGCGACGAAGACGAAGAAGAGGACGGCGACGAAGAAGGAGAAGAAGAGGACGGCGACGAAGACGAAGAAGAAAAAGAGGACAGCGACGAAGAGGACGACGATGAGATTTGATTAATTTCCTGTGGCAATTGTGTGCACTTCCCCCATGAATCTGGAATTGCTGTTATGAGTGATTTTTCTTTATTTGGTTGAAGCTGATTTGCCGAGCACAACGACGAAGAAGGCGACGACGAAGAAGGCGACGACGAAGAAGGCGACTACGACGAAGAAGGCGACTACGACGAAGAAGGCGACTACGACGAAGAAGAAGGCGACTACGAAGAAGAAGAAGGCGACTACGAAGATGAAGAAGGCGACTACGAAGAAGAAGAAGGCGACTACGAAAAAGAAGAAGGCGACTACGAAGAAGAAGAAGGCGACTAACTACGAAGAAGAAGACGACTAACTACGAAGAAGACACACACACACGCACACACACACACACACACGGCTCAACCCCCTTCTCGCTGTAACAGGATGACTCTACCGCCATCTCTGTTAATCCACTCACTTTCTTTACTAACCAGAGAGGCAACATCTTCATCAGTTTGTGTGAAGGGATGTCGGCGACGAAGAAGAAGAGGACGGCGACGGCGACGAATACGAACACGAAGAAGAAGAAGAAGAAGAGGACGGCGACGAAGAAGAAGAAGAAGAGGACGAAGAAGAAGAAGAAGAAGAAGAAGAAGAGGACGGCGACGAAGACGAAGAAGAAGAAGAGGACGGTGACGAAGACGAAGAAGAAGAGGACGGCGACGAAGGAGAAGAAGAAGACGAAGAAGAAGAAGAGGACGAAGACGAAGAAGAAGAAGAGGACGGCGACGAAGACGAAGAAGAAGAAGAGGACGGCGACGAAGACGAAGAAGAAGAGGACGGCGACGAAGAGGACGACGGCTTCGTCCTCGCCGTCCTCGTCTCCGTCCATGACGACGACGGCGAAGACAAGGACGGCGATGACGAGGACGGCGATGAGATTTGATTAATTTCCTGTGGCAATTGTGTGCACTTCCCCCATGAATCTGGAATTGCTGTTATGAGTGATTTTTCTTTATTTGGTTGAAGCTGATTTGCCGAGGACAACGACGAAGAAGGCGACGACGAAGAAGGCGACGACGAAGAAGAAGACGACTAACTACGAAGAAGACACACACACACGCACACACACACACACACACGGCTCAACCCCCTTCTCGCTGTAACAGGATGACTCTACCGCCATCTCTGTTAATCCACTCACTTTCTTTACTAACCAGAGAGGCAACATCTTCATCAGTTTGTGTGAAGGGATGTCGGCGACGAAGAAGAAGAGGACGGCGACGAATACGAACACGAAGAAGAAGAAGAAGAAGAAGAGGACGGCGACGAAGAAGAAGAAGAAGAAGAAGAAGAGGACGAAGACGAAGAAGAAGAAGAAGACGGCGACGAAGAAGAAGAAGAGGACGAAGACGAAGAAGAAGAAGAGGACGGCGACGAAGACGAAGAAGAAGAAGAAGAAGAGGACGGCGACGAAGGAGAAGAAGACGAAGAAGAAGAAGAGGACGGCGACGAAGACGAAGAAGAAGAAGAGGACGGCGACGAAGAAGAAGAAGAGGACGGCGACGAAGACGAAGAAGAAGAAGAAGAAGACGGCGACGAAGGAGAAGAAGAAGAAGAAGACGAAGAAGAAGAAGAGGACGAAGACGAAGAAGACACACACACGCACACACACACACACGGCTCAAACCCCTTCTCGCTGTAACAGGATGACTCTACCGCCATCTCTGTTAATCCACTCACTTTCTTTACTAACCAGAGAGGCAACATCTTCATCAGTTTGTGTGAAGGGATGTCGGCGAAGAAGACGAAGAAGAAGAGGACGGCGACGAAGACGAAGAAGGAGAGGACGGCGACGAATACGAACACGAAGAAGAAGAAGAGGACGAAGACGAAGAAGAAGAGGACGAAGAAGAAGAAGAAGAGGACGAAGACGAAGAAGAAGAAGGAGAAGAAGAGGACGGCGATGAAGACGAAGAAGAAGAAGAGGACGGCGACGAAGACGAAGAAGAAGACGAAGAAGAAGAAGAAGAAGAGGATGGCGACGAAGACGAAGAAGAAGAAGACGGCGACGAAGAAGAAGAAGAAGAAGAGGATGGCGACGAAGAAGAAGAAGAAGAAGAGGATGGCGACGAAGAGGACGACGGCTTCATCCTCGCCGTCCTCGTCTCCGTCCACGACGATGACGGCGAAGACGAGGACGGCGAGGACGAGGACGGCGATGAGATTTGATTAATTTCCTGTGGCAATTGTGTACACCTCCCCCATGAATCTGGAATTGCTGTTATGAGTGATTTTTCTTTATTTGGTTGAAGCTGATTTGCCGAGGACAACAACGAAGAAGGCGACGACGAAGAAGGCGACGACGAAGAAGGCGACTACGAAGAAGAAGGCGACTACGAAGAAGAAGGCTACTACGAAGAAGAAGGCGACTACGAAGAAGACACACACACACACACACACACACACGGCTCAACCCCCTTCTCGCTGTAACAGGATGACTCTACCGCCATCTCTGTTAATCCACTCACTTTCTTTACTAACCAGAGAGGCAACATCTTCATCAGTTTGTGTGAAGGGATGTCGGCGACGAAGACGAAGAAGAAGAGGACGGCGACGAAGACGAAAAAGAAGAGGACGGCGACGAAGACGAACACAAAGAAGAAGAAGAAGAAGAGGACGGCGACGAAGACGAAGAAGACGAGGACGAAGAAGAAGAAGAGGACGGCGACGAAGACGAAGAAGAAGAAGAGGACGGCGAAGAAGAAGAAGAGGACGGCGACGAAGAAGAAGAAGAAGAAGAGAACGGCGACGAAGAAGAAGAAGAAGGACGGCGACGAAGAAGAAGAAGAAGAGGACGGCGACGAAGAAGAAGAGGACGAAGAAGAAGAAGAAGAGGACGAAGAAGAAGGAGAAGAAGAGGACGAAGACGAAGAAGAAGAAGGGGACGGCGACGAAGACGAAGAAGAAGAAGAGGACGAAGAAGAAGAAGAAGGAGAAGAAGAGGACGGCGACGAAGACGAAGAAGGAGAAGAAGAGGACGGCGACGAAGAAGAAGAAGGAGAAGAAGAGGACGGCGACGAAGACGAAGAAGAAAAAGAGGACGGCGACGAAGAGGACGACGATGAGATTTGATTAATTTCCTGTGGCAATTGTGTGCACTTCCCCCATGAATCTGGAATTGCTGTTATGAGTGATTTTTCTTTATTTGGTTGAAGCTGATTTGCCGAGGACAACGACGAAGAAGGCGACGACGAAGAAGGCGACGACGAAGAAGAAGGCGACGACGAAGAAGAAGGCGACGACGAAGAAAAAGGCGACTACTACGAAGAAGACGACGACGAAGAAGACGGCGACGAAGAAGACGGCGACGAAGAAGAAGGCGACTACGAAGAAGAAGGCGACTACGAAGAAGAAGGCGACTACGAAGAAGAAGACGACTAACTACGAAGAAGAAGGCGACTAACTACGAAGAAGAAGGCGACTAACTACGAAGAAGAAGGCGACTAACTACGAAGAAGAAGGCGACTAACTACGAAGAAGACACACGCACACGCGGCTCAACCCCCTTCTCGCTGTAACAGGATGACTCTACCGCCATCTCTGTTAATCCACTCACTTTCTTTACTAACCAGAGAGGCAACATCTTCATCAGTTTGTGTGAAGGGATGTCGAAGACGAAGAAGAAGAGGACGGCGACGGCGACGAAGACGAAGAAGAAGAGGACGGCGACGAAGACGAACACGAAGAAGAAGAAGAGGACGGCGACGAAGACGAAGAAGAAGAGGACGAAGACGAAGAAGAAGAGGACGAAGACGAAGAAGAAGAAGAAGGAGAAGAAGAGGATGGCGACGAAGAAGAAGAAGAGGACGGCGACGAAGACGAAGAAGAAGAAGACGGCGACGAAGAAGAAGAAGAGGATGGCGACGAAGAAGAAGAAGACGGCGACGAAGACGAAGAAGAAGAAGAAGAAGAGGATGGCGACGAAGACGAAGAAGAAGAAGAGGATGGCGACGAAGAGGACGACGGCTTCATCCTCGCCGTCCTCGTCTCCGTCCACGACGACGACGGCGAAGACGAGGACGGCGATGAGATTTGATTAATTTCCTGTGGCAATTGTGTACACCTCCCCCATGAATCTGGAATTGCTGTTATGAGTGATTTTTCTTTATTTGGTTGAAGCTGATTTGCCGAGGACAACGACGAAGAAGGCGACGACGAAGAAGGCGACGACGAAGAAGAAGGCGACTACGAAGAAGAAGGCGACTACGAAGAAGAAGGCGACTACGAAGAAGAAGGCGACTACGAAGAAGACACACACACACACGGCTCAACCCCCTTCTCGCTGTAACAGGATGACTCTACCGCCATCTCTGTTAATCCACTCACTTTCTTTACTAACCTGAGAGGCAACATCTTCATCAGTTTGTGTGAAGGGATGTCGGCGACGAAGACGAAGAAGAAGAGGACGGCGACGAAGACGAAAAAGAAGAGGACGGCCACGAAGACGAACACAAAGAAGAAGAAGAAGAGGACGGCGACGAAGACGAAGAAGACGAGGACGAAGACGAAGAAGAAGAAGACGGCGACGAAGACGAAGAAGAAGAAGAGGACGAAGAAGAAGAAGAAGAGGAGGACGGCGACGAAGACGAAGAAGAAGAAGAGGACGGCGATGAAGACGAAGAAGAAGAAGAGGACGAAGACGAAGAAGAAGAAGAAGAGGACGGCGACAAAGAAGAAGAAGAAGAAGAGGACGGCGACAAAGAAGAAGAAGAAGAAGAGGACGGCGACGAAGACAAAGAAGAAGAAGAAGAAGAGGACGAAGAGGACGACGGCTTCGTCCTCGCCGTCCTCGTCTCCGTCCATGACGACGACGGCGAAGACGAGGACGGCGAGGACGAGGACGGCGAGGACGAGGACGGCGATGAGATTTGATTAATTTCCTGTGGCAATTGTGTGCACTTCCCCGATGAATCTGTAATTGCTGTTATGAGTGATTATTCTTTATTCGGTTGAAGCTGATTTGCCGAGGACGGCGACGACAAGGAGGAAGGCGACGACGAGGACGGCGATGAAGACGACGTCTGTGTTCAAAGCACCAGTTTACTTCGTTTTATCATTTCATCGACTCCCCCAATGATATCATCAACGAATGCATTACCTTTTGAAAGGGAGATGAAGGGAGCGAAAAAGCAGAATTCATACCCTCCCTCTGCTTCCACCTTCTCTCTCTCCCTCCACATATCAGATCCATGCCTCGTGTGGTCGAGCAAGGCATATGGAAATGGAGCCGCAGCAGATGGGAGGGAGTCCCACAGGCAGTCGGACTAATGAATAATGAACAATGGAGAGGAAAAGTGCTCCGTCGTATAAACAGAGGTGGGATGTTCAAGATAGGCTACCGTTTGGCCTCTAAACATTAATCAATAGTGAATCGTGTCTCTCCGTCTGAATCACATGAGCGCAGCATCAATTTGCCTCCACTCAGACGTCTATTAGCTTATCAAAAGCTCACGGACCGCATAATTTATGAGACAAGCCTCGCTGGATTCAGATTGCGATCTTTTGATGCAGGGGATTCGTGCGTCTCTCAGTGCAATTCATTAGAAATGAAGACTGATTATTCCCAGAGGGCAGGAAGTGGAGAAGTTTGGACTCAACAACAGAGGAAATATTGCTGCTGGTTGATGCAAATGTATTTGTTGGTGGGTTTTTATATATATAAAAACCCACCAACAAATACATGTGGAGGATCGCAATGAGAGATTTCCTCTGCAGCTGCTGAATTATGCAGTTTGTTCACAATCTGCTGTCAAATGGCAGCAAAAGTGAGCTGCTAGTATCTCTGTTTCAAAAGGAAACAAAGAGGGGTTTCTGTTCGAGCTGCCGTGTTCAACACTAACACACAAATACAGCATACATGTTCCTAATGTGTAGAAAATCTTATACTTTCTCAGACCTTCTTCACTGAATTCCACCAGCTACTTAGAACACGGGATAAAAAGAAAAAGTCACATAACTCATGTGACAGTTTGTCATTCTTCATTAGATTGTTCCAGCTCCTCATTAATGTTGATACACTGAGTGAAATATTTAAACCCAAGTGTCTGTGTTTTTTTCCGAATGTTTAACCCGACATATTTGGACCTCAACTAGAATTTAAAATGAAGTCCTGAGGGCTTCACCAGTGTTTGTTAGCAGTTTGTACTGACTGGTCCTCTATGGGGACAGTTGGATAAGGATTAAAGAGCTTTAAGTACATGATTATACCTGAGCCAACTCCATCCTATAAGGTGCATTAAAGGCTTTAAAAGGCGTCTTGACTCTAAATAATTTTCCACTGTTTGTTACTTCACGCATTTGAGGCTTTTCTGTTGTCATTTTATGCCATTCATGCTTTGAGTGTTGCAGGAAAGGACAAAGTGTGGTGACTTTTATCTTTGTTGTCTTTTTGTTTATTTGGAAAGGTTTTTTTTGTTGTTGTAAGATTTTCTTTAAATATTTCAAAATCAACTCAACAAACATTAGTCAAAACAAACATACCATACTATACTATACTATACTACCAACTATAACAAACATTCATGCTCAACATCTGCATTTTCTCATCATCTCAATCAAAAGGAAATGCATGTTTTGTTTTAAATAAAGGTTCTCTAGCATCCTCAGCTTATTTCAATTAAATTCTCAACAAATATTTCCCAAATTATTATATAAGATAGTCAAAATAGGTCCGTCAAACCAGCAACTCCATATCCTGTCACAAAAAAACAAGAAAACACAATCCGTCATTCTTTTTGTATAATTTTTCCCCATATTCTTTTATATTGAACCAGCTTTTTTTCCTTCACTGGCAGTAGTCCTTTCTATAGACAAATAAAAATATATTTATTTTTTCCAGTGTGTCAGTGATGGAGCGTTCATGGTTTTCCAGTGCTTCAGTAGAGGGTTGTTTGTTTGTTTTTTACAATTATTGAGGAGAACAGGATAATCCAGCTTCTTGGGCATCTCACGGTGTCCCTGTAGCTTTTTTTTTTTTTTTTTTTTTTTTTACAGTGTAACTTTACCTTTAAGCCCTAATTATTTTCTTTCCGGTCCCAAACACTGCAAAAAAAATAGTGGCTGAAATACAAGAAATAAACATTAAATTTGTGAAATTATCTGTTAAATTGGTTCAGTATAGAAATAAAAAAAAAACTATTAAGAGACTTTTAAAACAAGATAATTAATCTCATGTTTCCAGCTCTAAGATTTAAAATCTTGTAAAGCAGTGAGGATGAATGATGTTTGCGCTCCATCACCAGCTTCAAATGAAAATATTTTGCACGTTTTAATTTCTGGAATTCCTGAGAAATAAAACATAAAATCATTTCCTGCTTTCTTCAGCTACATTTATATATTGGTTTTCTCCTTAAAGACAGCGTCATGCACGAGGAGTCTAACTTCAGCCAGGTCACTGTTTCTGCAGGACTGGTGTCAGCCCTGGAATCTGGAGAGAAATGTGACCCAAACAATAGAACAAGGGGTAGCAAAACCAGTAACACCTGTCCTGTCATACTTAATAACCAGCCTGTATAGAAGTAGAACGCTTGTAGTACGTGGGCACAATAATTGATCACACCCTTACTTTTTAAGTGAACGCCACGGGCAAGTCAGCAACGGTTTTAAATCAGGAGTTTCAAAACAAGTTCACCAGAACTGTTAACACTGCAGGGAAGGTTACAAAAAACAACTTGTATTTGACACAGGAGGGCTAAACATATAACGTCAGATATCTCACATTGCACTCCCTGAGTCTGGATGATTCAAGGTCTTAACAGCCAGCTGGATCATACAGAAAAATAAGTCTTTTATTCCCTGAGCCACAGAGCGCTGAATACAGAATGACTGCAGCAGGGAGCTATTTTATAAAATCGCTGGTATTGTTCACACTTTCTGCCCATTTGCACCATTTATGTCATTATTATTTCTACTGAGGCTGGCAATAAAGTCACTTAATCAATCAATTTAAGATTCCATAATGAATCAAAAAAACAGAACAAACCAGCTCTTTTTCTTCTGTAGGTAGAGTGGAGGCTGCAGGTATCACACGATCAGCTCGTAGTAAAACCTCATCAGCCTTCTTGTATTTCTCTTTTTTTATGTGACAAATTTTCCACCGCGACCGTAAAACTTTATCTTGCACCTTTAAAATGCACATTAAAATAGAGTGGATGGAAACCTACCTACTCCTGAGCACATTTAATCTCCTTTTGTTCACCAGTATCCACACTTTTTTGTTTTATTATTTTTTTTTACCAAAGTCGGCATCCGGCACATATAAACCCACCAAAACATGATTAGCAAATTACAAAAATCTTCTTTAATGGCTGTTTGATATGAGCAAAATCTCATCTTCCAAAATATTGAAGTAAATTCTTATCCAGATAAGGATACATGGTAAATTTTCTGTCAATTTAATAAAAGTCCTTTTTCTCATTACATTTTGAACTATATGTTGGACAAATAAAGGTTTTTGCTGATATTTGATTCTTTTTCTACCCTTTTGTAGAAAAATTTTCTGTAATTTTTCAATTAAACGTAACAAAATATGAATAAAATAAAAAAACTTTTTCAACTGTAGTTGCAAACAAAATTAGTATAGACCTAGAAATGTGGGGCCCGGTCCCTGACATAAGCTGGAAATACGTTCTTTAGCGCCATGTAAGGCTTTTCATACAAGATGGCCTCTTATTCCGGGTACTGGGTAAGTTTGGGGGGGGGGAGATTCTGCTGTTCTGAATTAGTCACATTTACTCTCCTCCATGTTTGTTTGTGTTGTCTTTGTGCACATTTCCTGCTTGCAGCCATATGGAAGAACAGAAAGCTTCATTTAATTGATGGAAAATAGGATGCATTAAATAATATATATGTTGTCATATTGCACAGCCCCATCTCCTGTTAATTCTTTATATTTAATACACTTATTTAAGTAATATTTCTAAATCTGTACAAGTCTTCTAATACCATAACTATTATTTTCCCTGACATCTCCAAGATCTGACACCTTAGACTTCCTTTACCGTTGCATTGTTAGTTATAGTTTTAAATGATAGATAAAACAGTATCATCAGCATAATGATCGTAATGTTTTCCTTCAAAATTAAGACACCAGTGACATTTCTCTGCCAGAAAATCTTGCTCTGCCGTCTCTTTGTTTGCTCACACTTCCAACCCACAACCGACTGCAACAAGTTCACACATTTGCTGTCTTGAAACCAGGCAGGATAAGAGGCTACAGCAGAAATAAAAAAATAAAAAGACAACCTGTGAGAGGTTGCGAGCGCTGAAACCTTGATTAAAACTAACAGCGTTTTAAGAGAGGGAGCATTTCTGCTTTTAAGGGCTGAAGTAGTTCAGTGGTGAGCTGACAGATCAAACCTCGTCTTCATCACTTCTGATTGTTCTCTCCGCTGAGCCTGTGTGTGTCAGTGTGTGTGTGTGTCTGTGTGTGTGTGTTACTATGACCTAGATTTGAAGCCTGCAGCGCACTGCGAGTGAAAGAGACGGAGAGCTCATTCTACGGTTAACCATACACCTTTTCTTCCCCCATATCCACTCATACCTACACACACACACTGACACACACACACACACTGACACACACACACACACACTGAAATTA
This sequence comes from Chaunax sp. Z400, assembly GCA_037577475.1. Taxonomy (NCBI): domain Eukaryota; kingdom Metazoa; phylum Chordata; class Actinopteri; order Lophiiformes; family Chaunacidae; genus Chaunax; species Chaunax sp. Z400. The sequence goes on from CM075204.1 coordinate 19,776,769, forward strand.
CCTCCATCCAGCTGGGTCCTGTCACACACTCTGGGTTCTGAGTGTTTTCTAAAGGTTGCTACTAATTTAATTGTGAATAATGATGCATGTGAATTTGTTTCGACCTAGTTTTGTTCATCATTTACAACCTAATGTTTTCTCTATTTTCAGACGTTATTGATGAAATCTTTAACTTCCTTATTGGACTGATGAGATTATATATATAACGATGACTGATTATTGGACGTTTGTGGATTGATAAGATCATGTTTGGGTTGGATAGTTTCAGAGTTTAAAATGTGGACAGTTTGCTCTTCTGGATCTAGAGATGCGTTTGTTGTCTCATTTTATGGTTGTATCAAAGTTGTATATATTTTTCTCAGGTGTTTGTTCACTTTTTTTATGCCTTAATGAGAGACTAGACAGCAGAGAGATGACATGAAGTGAGAGGAGAGGACATGTAGATCATCCCATTTGACTCCTTTTTATCCCCTGGCATATAAAGGGGGGATTCAGCTAACGCTCTGTCCGTCAGTCTGTTAACATGGTGTTAACTTGGCTAATATATCAAACATAAGCAAACATTGTGCCTTTTGTTAATTGAGATTTGTAATTTTTTTCTTCCTTTTGTCATGTAAAATATTCAGCTGTTTAGATTGTGGAGTGTTTGTCCAGAACGTAACATTTAAATAATTTCACATATCTTCAATAATTTGTGCATATACACATCGACCTTATGCTGGAGTGATGCTAATTAGAATTTTTTTTACAATTTTTATTTTGTTGCATTTCCATGTTAACTACTTGGCGAAATGTATCTTTTGCTAATTATCACATCTTTCCATGCTGTCATGCAAATATTAGAATTTTTACATTGGAATTTAATTTAACTCACATGACATTGAGACATAAGATGGTGATGAACCATAGAAAGGATCGCTGTGTGATCAAATCTGTAATGAATCATATCATATATAACACTGAATGCTTCTGAAAAAGATTTTTTAGAAAACATCAATATGAGCCTGATGTTTCTGACAAACAGCAGCCAAGAAAAGTCCAGGATCAGCTTCTCGCCCACTCAGGACTCCTGTAGTCTTCAGCCCTTTTCAAACACAGGCTGCTTCATCTATCTGTTAAAGGGGAGGCTGTATGTCAGGTGGAGGTTATGTTGTTGCTCCTCACAGCAGACGCTTCTCATCACAACAACTCCACCAATCGATTCTCACATCAGTTAATAATCAGGTTTTCACGAGTTGAACGATGAAGAGACAAACGGGTTGGGTAAAAGTTCACATTTACATTTTTACGTAAGGTGAAAGTTCAATCGATAATATGTGAAGGAATCAGCGGATATTGGCTGATATAAGCAGTATATGTATGTAGTCCAGTGCTGGTTGGGGATGGTAGGAGCATAAAGCAGGTGGGTAGGAGGTATACAGTATATATATATGTATAAAAAATCCAAATAAAACGGCTCCATCAAACCAAACAAAATATGTGGCAGTAAGTTAAGACAAAGTTTTATCTCCTCATCTCATACAAAATAATATTTATATACCAGAAAATGTTCCTGAGTTGTATTACAAATATCAAACAGTCATAAAGTCTCATGGAATCAGTTTGACTTGTGTCAGATTTTATTTTTAACAGGGCAACATGAACCTCCCGTTCAGTGTCTAGTTTTCTGTATCGCTCTCCTTTCCAACCACCAGACCTCCTCTCAGCTCGCTTTCCCTCCCCCTCACTCGTCCTCCGGTGCACTCCTCCTCTCCTTCCTGAACCTCTGCCTCCCACCTTTTTCCTCTCAGACTCACCCTCAGCAGGGTCCTTGAAGCTCTTCGCTGCGTCGCTCCAGGATAATGACCTGATGACAGAGAAGAAGCTGCAGTCGACTTTTTAATGCAGATTTTTATTTCAGATTAACCAGAATTTTAACAAACGTGTTTTCTTTTGCAACCACTCTGGTTCATATTGTGTATGTGATTTCCTTTATTACCCAGAATCACACCAACAGCCCACAGAGAGGGAGACGGGGGGGGCACAAGCTTGTTCCATTCAGCTGTGGGTTCAGTAGGAGGAGGGAGGCATATCAAGAGTTTCCAATCAAGAAATACTTTTCCAATTAAGAAAAAAATAAGGGTGTCATAAAAACCACATACATAGAAAAAAAAAAAAAAGTTATGTCGTTCATGGATGTTTTTTTTTTTATCGGCAGAATAACCAAAGAAGCAAAATGCTTTTTAGTGGTTTGTGATCAGATTTTCTGTTTTTTAAACTTTGACAATAAAATTCCATCAGTCATCAGTTTGCTGAGGGTCACTGGGTTTGAAGTCCATCGTTCCTCATTTGGTTTCTTATTGGTTTGGCTTGTCCAGGACTATTATGGTCAGAGCCTGTTTCTGAGCATAGATGCACTATAGTGTAGCATTAGCTTAGCATTCACCACCCTGGTGACTCGTCAGGTGGACTGCCCAGCTTTTTTATAGCCAATGACATGATCCCAGTCATGTTGCCTCAGCTGTGGCATTTGTATGTTCCCCCAATCGTCATCCTCTTTTATAGGGGTGGGTTAGTTTAACAAGGGCGTGGTCATTTAGGATTAGTTGGATCAGCATTGTGGCTGTTTCTCAAACAATTGTGTTTTCGGATATGTTGAGAATCATCACACATATTTTATTTTATTTTACAGGACAGCATCTTCAGTGTACAAACTGATGTGACCAGTGATCACCAGCTGGAAACATTTTTTTTAAAGGTCTGATTTTCTGATTGGTTAGTTCCCCACAGGAAGAAGAAAAATGGTTCAAAATGATGAGCTTTGATCAATAATCCATCTGACAACATGACTGATGATACATCTTACCCCCTGGCAGTATAGGTGACCCCTTCCATCTGTCCCCACCTTTACCTGAAACCACTAAAACCACAGCAAACTCCTGCCTGCTCCCATTCAGAGCTTCTCTTCACATCAAACGTCTGTTTACGCCGCCGCTGTCATGACTTTGTCTCAATTCACACACAACAGTCGGGAAAATCATGCAAAGCAGACGTTTGATGTTTGGTTGCCAGGCAACAGTATAAGGTAGTGGCTTTTCAGAGTGACTCCATACAAAGTGTCGGAGTTGGGGAAGCATCTATGTGTGTTAAGAATGAATCCAGAGAGCTGGTGAGGCTCGATGAACACACTCTTTATGCGTTTCTATTGGCTAATGTCACACAGGAAGCCCTGCAAGTGAATCAGCATATCAGGCCATGTGCTGCATGCATGACTAACGCAGCATTACCTCCAATTATGTTGCTACATGAAACGCTCTCTCCACCACATGGGGGTAATTTCTTCTTCTGCCATCAGGAGCTGCCAGCAAAAGACCTTCTAATGGCACGAGTGGAGCTTTAATGCAGCCGCTGACGCTGTTTTCCATTTCAGTTCCTTTGATTCATTGTAGAAATGCCAGAATTCATCACAAATGTGTTTTGCTTTCATCACTTTTAGCCTCCTAAAACAGATTAGCATGGGTGTCAGCAAGCTAGCAGCAGAGCAGTTGTTAGCTTATGGGACATAAGGTGCGTTTTTCTCCAAACCTACAGCCTCTGAATGTCGACGTTCTCATTAAGGATGAAAGGATTGAAACATGTTTGTGTAATTTTTGGGTCAAGATTTCAATTTTAAGAGACGACAGAAGATAAAAATCATTAAATGTAGCTTGGAAAGTATTAAACAGAGCTCTGGGAATGCAGCCGAGACATTTCTGCACGCCTTCATCCCCTTCTTCTTCTTCTTCTTCTTCTTCTACTACTTGATGGAGGCCGGATAGAGAAACATTAGACACTCTTATTTGAATAATAATTTTAAAAAAGAAAATTTTGGATTAAAAGCCATTTCAGTGACGGTAAACGGTTTAAAATAATTGTTTAAAGAATGTTCTAGACTAACTACTCCTTTTGCCAGAGACTCCTTCCACAGACAGAAGCTGAAGACTGTGATCTAGAGCAAACTGGTGCTGGATAGACTGGTTTTACTGCTGGCAGACTGGTGTCCTGGTATAGTGTCGTCTAAAATCAAAACAAATGAAGGCTTCTGTCTGCTTCTACCTGCAGGGAGCAGCTTTATCTTATTGCTCCGTTCTGTTTTATTATTGCGTTTATTTAACAGGGTGTTGTCCTGACGCCGTTCCACTGCCCTGCAGAAGTAAATCTTCTATAAATGGGACTCAACTACTTCAACCACTTATAATGGAGACTTTTTCTTCTTCTTTTTTTAACTATGTCGGTTATTTTTTTTTATCATGTTTAACTTCATTTTTCAACCATTTAGGATATGTCACATTTTTACTAGTTAAATTCTTATCACATTACTTTTAACTCTAATTTCTGGCCATTTTTTTTAAAGCTTTTAAACACATTAATTTTTTGCTACCTTTTTCAACCACTTATTGATAATGTCATCTGTGTCTATTCCAACCCTTTATCCATCACATCCAGCTGTTGGAACTTCTCTGCTAACTTTTTCACCATGGATGTGTTACATCTAGTCTTCCCAGTTTTACAACAGACTCAATATAAAAACTTTTTTTTTTTTTACAGTAATTCTTCTATAGGCATCCCATAGAAATATAATTAACATGTCTTACTTTGACCTAATTAATTAATATAATCTGACAATAATTGTGTTTTAGTGTATAAATGATGACGGCAGAGGAATGTGGTTCCTCTTTATGTCTGTTCATCATTTCTGTCAAACACAGTCTGACTTCCTATAAATCAGCAGGGAGGAGATTCTGTTAAAACCCTTTATCCTCCTTTAACATCAGTGATCCTTCTGTATACAGCTGTTCACTAACACTGTTTGTGTTAGTTGTATTATTAAATGGTCAAAGAAAAAGAAACACAATAAACAGATACAAATCAATAGAAATTTATTTTCTTACCTTCTTACAAAAATACCTGCAACATATTTGCATAGATGGACACAAAATAGCTTCCATGATTGTTTCATGTGATTCTAACGATGAAAAGTGAGCACAAATATTTCATTACTGGGACGCCTCCCCCCCCCCCCTATAAACAAACAGGTGTAAATTTAAATAAATACAAATCTGAGTTCTGTGTGTGAAATAACTTAAACATCTTTTAGGGGTTTGTTTCAATAGAAAAGGACTTCATGATTAGACAGATTACTCTTATAAATTAGGATAACAATAAATATTCCAAATATATTATTTTTTTTTGATGTGTTAAATATTTTCTTTTCAACTATATCTTATCAGAACCAATCATGTCACACAAACAAAGGGGATATATTTCATAATTAATTTAAACTTAAATGCTATAATGCTCCTCTATCACAAATAAAATGGAGGGAAAAAAAGCAGGAAATAAACACAAAAGTCCTCAGCTTCTCAAAATGACGTCTTCACAGATCAGTAAAGCACACGGATCCGTTCCGATGGCTTTTACAGTTTTTATCTGAACTGCATCACATTTTTGCAGCGAAATGATTTTCTTCTTCTCCTGTTTTCTTTTAAATATCCCTTCCTGTCGCACGTTTTCCAGCAGCGGGCACCAAATCCTCCGTTTCCCAGTCGCGTTCGACCGCATGTCTTTCCTCAGTCGGTGACGTCGCTGCTGCTGGATCAGTTGGCGTACTGTCTGTAAAAGGCAACCTTGACTCGTTCTATCTGGTGACACAGTTTGATGGCGGGGCCGAGCTTCAGGTCCATACACTCCTGTACGGTGGGCAGAGTCAGCAGCAGCAGGGCCTGACCGTCGATGTCCTGCAGAGGAGGATCAGTGTTTAAACACACTTTTAATGCAGGTTTTCCTCATTTAAACTGGTGATAATTTTACTTTTCATCATTCCATCAGACTCATGGCTTCTATTTTTACTGCTTTATCATAATGTTCTATTTACTGCAGGTGAAAGAAGCCTAGGTGTTCTTAGGAAATGCTTCTGAAAACTAAAGAATAAATAAATCTTTCATTTTTCAATCATGTTTTAATAAAAGGATTTTTTTTAAATAAATAAACCTGAAAACAATAAACTATAACCATGAAGATGCATTTAAAGGATGCATTTCATCAATAAGTGTCCTCACTAGTGTGTGTGTGTGCGTTGGTGTGTGTTTGTGAGCACCTGCTCCTGGAAGATGTTGGCCAGAGACGCACAATCAGTGGAGCTGATGAACTGAACGACTTCGTCGACGCTCCACTCCAGAGGGTTCCTGTCCAAAACCAGCTGACCTTCCTCCTCCTGACACAAACACACGGATGTAGGAGAAAAATTAAAACAGTAAGTCACCAAATAAAAAAACAGCACATAGAGAGAAATGATGAAAAAAGCCTCTTGAAAGAGGAGGAAGATTAGAGACACATGATGCTAACAGAGCTACGAGCTAAAGGACAGCAGCTCTGAGCGTTTGACTGGTTTCATCAGAACAGAGTTCAGCTTCTGACTCTGAGCTTTTATATCACAAAAGCTTTTAAATTCATTTTTGTTTCATTTGTTTAAAAAAGGTAAAAGTCCTGCAGAATTTTCTACAGGATTTTAGGATATTTGCTCATTTTCTTGATGGATGGATGAAGAATCTCTTCCATGAAGCCAAAACCCCCCAAAAGATTCAGTTTACAATGATATAATACACAAAAACAATGCTTTTGCACTTTTTGCTTGATAATTAATTATTGATTTATTGTTTTATTTATTTGTATATTTTCTCCGACTAGTTAGGGATACTAAAAACCTCATCATAGAATGTGTGAAAGGCTGAAATGCATGTATTTAAGCGCAGATGAGGAGCTTCCTAATATAAAATACGTTTAGGAACAGATTTTGCAATTTAAAAACAAACAAACAGATGTTGGTAAAAACATTGGGGGAGATTAAATCCTTAAATACTCTTTATAAATATAATAAAATACAGTTCTCCAGTATGAAAGGGATTAAAATGTGTTTTTTCAGCAGATGGACTTTAATGTAATCTAATAATATAAAGTAATCGAGTATATAATCCATGTGTCCTATAAGGAAGTCCTGTTTTATCTCAGAGTTTGATTTGAAGAGTTAAAAAAAGGCTGTTTTAATTGTAAATGGCTTCTATCAATCAGCTCTGATTGAGTTCATTGATCACTGAATGGGACACATGCTGCTTACTAACCACTGTGAGGGCTGAACCTCCATCAGTGTGTTGTTGTTTCCCTGTCTGCACCTGCATGTCTTCTCCTTTCGGTGCCTGATACTTGTTGTTCTGGTTGTAGGCGGACAGCGAGCGAGTCGACCTCCGGCGGCACTCGGGGGCCTCCTGGGTTCCCGTGGCGACACCGACGCTGAAGGCCCGGCGCAGAGTCGCGGCCCGGCGAGGTCGGCTGCTGGTCACCTCCACCGAGGAGGTGTCGGTTTGGTCGTCGCGTGGCTCCGAGCTGGTGCCTTCGCTGCCCGACTGCAGCGCCATCTGCTCATCCTCCTCTCCCTCGTCGCTGTCCTGGAGGAGGAAGGCCCAAAATCAGAGAGGTGAGGAACACCTGAAGACACGCACTAGTCCAGAAATCCTGTTTTAATGTTATTAAATGTACCTCAGTTCATCCATTTATATGCTTTTAGTCACTTAGGCAACACATTTACATTCATTTCATTAATTACATGAGATTTTAAATTTGTGTCAGGATCATTACATTTTAGCTCATGATTGATTATCATACAAATAAGTGGATTTAATTGTCTTCTTTTAAGCCTAATCATAGATTCCTAACCCAAATCCTCGCTTTGAAGAAGAGCAGCTATTTATTGTCTTTATATTTAGACTGGTCTGAAGGCTCCACTAGTCACCAGTCACCTGTAGCTGTGGCTGTGGCCATCTCTCCCAGTGCAGTGAACTGGGTGAGGTGGTGTAGGTGGTTTTGACCGCTACCTTTTTGCTGAAAATTCAACAAACCGTGCTTTCCGTTTTCATCTGACCAGTAAACACTAAACTGTAGGTCTTTTGGATCTACTTCCTGCCTACGTAGAGAGAAGAAGAGAGAAGGAAACAGTGAGGATGAGGAGCGTTGTCTAACCAGCGGTGAGCCGGCAGGAGTGTAGTCCACGGCGGACGAGCGTCTCTTCTTCTGCACAAAGATGGCTTTCCTCTTCTTCCTGCGGCGCGTCGGTTTGGCCAGGTCACCCTCCGCCGTCTCCTCCCCTCCCGTCGGCTTGGACAGCTTCCTCTTCTTCCCGTAGTAATAAGCTGTGGAAAACGAAAACAGATGTTAGCTTCATCGAACTTTGATTTGGGACGTCTGCGGTGAAGACGATGCGTTCAGGGACTCACTGTATTTGGTTTTGGTCTGAAGGGAGCAGTTTTCCGGGCACTTGTCGGTGACAAGGGCGGGGCTGAAGAGGTTCGGGCAGCACTGCAGCTTCACGCACACCTTCCGGCAGAAGTCTGGGATCTGGTCTGCGAGGCGGATGATCCGGATAGTGGAGCGATAGGTTTTCCCTTTATATCTGCAGGGTGGGGGGGACAGAAAAGGGGGGATTTTGAGGGATGGCGTGACCTCGTCAGCCAGTGATTAGGCTTTTATGAGAATCATATAATTAAACTGCGATCCATCAAAGCGATCGGCGATGAATTATGATCGGTCGCAGTAATGAAGTGAACGTGGGATGTTTTAGGAGAGCCGGCATGAATTCAGATGTTCTCCTTGACGGGAGCCGTCCAGCAGAGCGGAGGTCAAACCGGCAGTCTCATATTTAACAGCTGAGGAAAGAGGAGCTGATCTGTTGGCAGCAAATCTGCCCTGGAATCAGTATAAAATCAATCAGAATAACAACTCTAAAAAAATCACCTATTTTTGGTCTTTTCCTGGTTTTAAAGGCTGCATTACAGAAAAGTGATGTTCTAATATTTTCCTTTATCCACTTAGTCATTATATCCACATCCTGTAACATAATACTCATCTCTACCATAGTAACACTATCGATATGGAGGTATCTGATCAAAAACACTGATATTTCATTATATCACCCGCTGATACAAAAAAGACATGCAGGAGGAAGATTTTCCCTTATTGAAAATAACAAACTAAGACATTAAAAAGTGAAAGATGTGTATAGATAGTCTGAAGGTCCTCCTTTGTGTTTCACTGTTGAGCTACAACAGAGGAAGAGTTGTACTAAAAGGACAGCATGGCTGCCACCAACGATTTATTTTTATTATCGATTAATCTGATGATAATTTTGGTAAAAAAAAAAGAAGATGATTGGTTCAAGGTTACCTAATTGTTTTTGTGATATTGTTAAACAGGTACATCATTACTGGATGTGATCTTTAGACATTTTTCTGATCAGGTCTGAAAATGAACAGTCCTTAGTTTTAAGATCGATTTTTCCTTCTTCTTTTTTTAAAATTCGAACAAGCAGTTTTGTAGTTTTTAAAAAAAATTAAAAAACCTAGAACCAGTGAAATGACTGTTCCGACCCTCCTGCGCTTCTTTTTTATTCTCTCTCCTCACTTGGCTTTGAGGGTCTCCTCCTGGCAGTCCCAGCTCTGATCCTCCAGCTCCTGCAGCTCCTTCAGGACTCGTCCAGGCTTGTAGGCGGCGTTGATCAGCATGCTCAGCAGCTGGAGGCGAAGGCAGGAGTTCAGATACAGAGATGAATAAAAAAAAAACAACAACTCCTGCTTCAGCTGAACAACCCTCTAGAATAAGAGGAGTGACCGTGCAAACATACAGGAACCAATCGTGGCCTCACACATGAGGAAAGCGTGTCCACCTACACACACACACACACACACACACACACACGGTCTCTGGAGAAATGAAGAGGCTGTTCTGCTAAGTGATATTGGCTGTGTGTAAACACACTGGACTGACAGCTCCTCCCGTTAAATTGAAGGCACTGCTGGGAAACTGCAGGTGGTTAACAAGACATGGCTGTCTCCTCCTCCATCATTCACGTCCTCTCTCTTTCAATCTCTGTCAGCCCTCCTCTCCCTTTGAAAGTGTGTAACTCTTTGATTAAACCTGCTCCTCTCTGCCCCCCCCCCTCCGCCCCAGCCCACCTCTTTGAGGACCAGTGTGCATTTCCCGGGCCCGACGGCCTGCGGCAGCTCGGCGATGCGCCCCTTGTTGAGGTAAGGCCCTGAGAAACAGCGGTGGTTGACGAAAATCTTGGAGCAGCAGTATCTGCCATTGGCTGAGCCTGGGATGGAGGGAAGACCATAAACGGGAAGTGAATGGGATGCATGGAAAGTTGTTTTTGGATTCTTTAAGACAATAAGCACATTTTTCCCCTTTAAAACATAAGCAACAAATGGCAATGACAAATAGCAAGGATGTGATTTTTGTGTTGACTTGGTCTGGTGAGTCTGTAACAGAGCAGTTTCATCTTGGCTGCGGCGTCATGTTGTGCATATTTATGAATATTTATGAATAATCAGTTCCACACAGGTCGTCCTCATCAGGTGGATCAGTTCTCTCTCTTTTAAAAACTCACGTTTGTCAGAGAATATGGTCTGAAATTTCCCCAGCAATAAATATTAATGAGTAAAAATGCAACCATCGGAGGTAAAGTTTGGCTTTATTTAGACGTAGAATTACTCAGAATAGGATTAAATATATCATCAGTGCATATTTCCTTGTTTTAATGCAGACTTCTCCTTATTTTCTGCCTAAGAAGCTGTTTTATTGTTTCTCTTGTATCTCAGCGGGACGGGGCCGCGAACATTTCACCACGCGGGTGAACAAAGAGCCGAACTGGGCCGAGACCCCGTCCTGGTCATGTGACTTCCCCTCGGAGATGAATTACGGCCAGAACAACGATAATATTCACCCCCCGGAAGCAAACTGCTGGGGGGTGAATAGTAATTAGGTGAGTTGATGAATATGCAGAACTGAGTAGGAGGTTTTTTAAACAAGGGAGCCTGGAAAAGAGGGCAAAGGCTGAGCCCAGTGACCTGTTTGTGCTTCAGCATACATCTTATTTACATCTGGATTCAAACACTATTTGTACAACGTTGGTTTGGTTTGCGGTAGAATTACTGCACAGTCAAAGCTATTAGAACAGGTAGCAATGTTAACATTAGCATTCATTTATAATAACTAACATATTTGACCTGAAGGCTAACCGTAACAGGCTTATGTAAACCTGTGAATGCCATGCATGCTTAGTTGTTTTAATAATCCGCTGCAGAAATAATGGACGTTGGCTCGGAATCAGCTTCACATTAAAAACAGAGATCCTGGCTCCGTGTTGTTGTTGTTGTCAGTGGGAGTATTTCTCTGCTTCCAGCTGACAACAGGCCAAACACAGCAGCTACAGCAGAAGCTGCCCTCTAATGCAGGAGGAAGAGATGGTTTTTCTCTGCAGCTCCATGTGTTTCATGTTTCTGTAGCATGTAAAGAAAATCAAGCCTTCACTAAAGAGGAAGTGAGACTCAACAGGCCCACAAACGGCGGCCACAAGTTGTGTCTTGTTGTAGCTGCTCTTTGTACTCTTTTGATAACACACAGCATTATTCTGGCAGCATTATTCAGCAGCTACGTGCAGACAGTGCAGTGTTACTGTTTGGATTGTGTGATCAAATGGTAAAGAAAACCCTCTTTCACACAGAAACCTCGTGGCTATGAACACATCACCAGACTGAAGGGACGAAATTCCCTTTTTTTTTTCCTTAATGGGACACGAATCTGAATTTTTTTCAGGGCTGTGTGAACACAATTAGATCTGAGTCGCCTTCACATGTGTTCCTGGATAAGATGCATGTCTGATTGACACTGAAACTTAACTTGAGCGCGAGTGACATTTATTTAGGAACGGATAAGTGGAATCAAAACTAAACGATTTCTTTGAAATCGGAGTTTCTGAACCAGTTCTTATTTGGAACCTCGATGTGGAAGGATGAACAGCTGCGTGTTTGCCGTCCTCCAGAGCAAAACGTCGTGTCCATTTCAGTTTGAACACCATTAGTTCTCACAAAGACGACATTTGTTGTTGTTGGTGACGCAGATCATTCAAACATCTCTGAATGACAAACTAAATGATGATGAGATCACAAAACTAAATTGTGAGCATCACAAATTGAAGATGTTTATGAGTTTTCCCTCTTGCTGTCATCATAGCGGCTCATTAGCATTAATTACTGCGGATAAATCATGTGCAGCGTGGCTTTTGATTACCTGGATCCGTGGCGAGGGGCTGGCAGTGGTTGATGGGAGTCGTTTCTACCGGCTGGGACGGAGCCAACCTGCAGGAAAAGGCAATAAATAGCATCAAACTAATCAATACAATTATCCAGCTGATCTAATCAAGACGGGAAAACAACAAAGCAAATAATGATTCGTTTAACTGATCAATCTTCACGACGGTGACGGGACTTTCTTTAGATGTGGGTCAGACGGCAGACGGAGCGACGGGACGCTTATTGATAAAAGGATTCCCCTGAAGGTGAGCGATGGGATTAGTGGTTAGATGAGAGGGATGACAAAGTGCTGCCGAAGACCTCACATTTCTCTCCAACCGACCCCCCCCCCCCCCCCCCCCCCCCACCACCACCACCACCACACACTTGTACTCCCGAGGCTGCGTTCGCCGAGCGTCAGTGTAACATGTCGTTTGTGAGCAGAATCAATCAGCGCTGCAGGAAAACGATTTCTGCACTAAAAAGCCACTGTTTCAATTAACGGCTCTGGAGTGACAGCAGGAGAAAAAAACCCTCAGGGGTTTTCTGAAGAAACCTGTACTGAGTTTTTTTTTCTTTAGTAGAAAGAAAGAAAACAAAGGGAATGAAATGATTTTCCCCGGCGAGCTGAAGTGAAACAGACCACGGCTGCTGGTTCAGTGATTTATCGGATGGATGCATGGGGATAATATTTAAGATTTCCATTTACCTGTCATTTAATACGTAGAGGAGCAGCATTAATAGAGACAAAGACGCCGTCAATTTAACCTTCACTGCTCTCCAATTACACCGTCTACGGCTTCTTAATTGTCCAACTGCAGCCTGATAATGAGAGCGAATGGCCGTCTATATGTAACGGGGCTGCAACTACAGATGATTACCTCCGTCATGAAGGTCAAACATCTGTTACCTCCTCCAAGGAGGTTATGTTTGCATCGCCGTTTGTTAGTCAGATAGCAGATTCACTGATTTAGGTGAGATTTGGTGACTGGAATGGGAGACAGATCCAGCATAAAATGCAGATCCAGGATTAGGAAAAAGTTAAATCATAAATTATGAACAGGGAATATCTACGTATTGCTCTTATTTTATCCCTTTAATGACCTTGTGTTTATTGATTGTACTCAAAGCGACACCTTTTCAGTGTGAGTTTCATCTTTGGGTTAATAATTGGACTTTGGATCAGGTCTTGGTGGAGGTATGTGGTCCACTGAGTGCCCTCTAGTTTCTGTATATCGTCCAGTTGAGGCTAAAGAAAAAGATGCAGGTTTCTTACTGTTTCTCCGGCTGGACCACTGCTATCTTCTTCTGCTTCTGGCCTGCAGGAAAGACAGAATAAGAGTCTGAATTAAGGTGTCACCTCCAAGTAAATAAGTGTGTGTGTGTGTGTGTGTGTGTGTGTGTGTGTGTGTGTGTGTGTGTGTGTGTGTGTGTGTCTGTGTGTGTGTGTGTGTGTGTCTGTGTGTGTGTGTGTGTGTGTGTGTGTGTGTGTGTGTGTGTGTGTGTGTCTGTGTGTGTGTGTGTGTGTGTGTGTGTGTGTCTGTGTGTGTGTGTGTGTGTGTGTGTGTCTGTGTGTGTGTCTGTGTGTGTGTGTGTGTGTGTGTGTGTGTGTGTGTGTGTGTGTGTGTGTGCGTACATACAGACAGGTTTGAGTGGAGGGGTCAGAGTGTAAGCGTTAGCCTCACACCAGCCGACAGGGAAGATGTCCGCTGACTCGACGTCCACGATACACTCTGACAGGTGCTTGGCCACACCTGGAGACAGGTAGACAGCAGAGGGAGAGGAAAGGGTGAGGGAGCTGTCACACACCCACAAACACACCCCAACACACACAGACACACACACACACACGTCTTTACCTTCCAGTCGGAGCCACAGCAGGCGTCCTCTGACCTGTGTGACCTGAGCCACACACACCTCCGCGGGCCGGAGAGGGTTCACCGCCTCGAGCCACATGTCCTTGGCAAAGCCTCTGTTCTGCCATGTCTGAACACACATACATACAGAGGAGGGAAGGGGGGAGACAGGAGGAGAGGCAGGGTGAGGTAGAGTCTAACGCGATAACCTGAAGCCAGACTACAAGATATTTAGACTAATTTAACCTTTTTTTCCCCTTGAAGCTGCACCAGCAATGATTTAGCAGGTCTTTCACATGTAACCAAACATAATCTTGCTTTAGTCTGGACTAGATATATTTTAAGGCATGTCAAATAATGCAGTTTGATTGAAATGTATTTTATTAGGATAAACCCCTTTGAGACGTCCCCCAGTCTTACATCAGGAAAGCAGGCATCAGGGGCCGCCTCGGTCCCGCTGTGTTTCAGGTAGTCAGCCCAGTCGAAGTCCTGGCCCTCGTAGCCCCGGGGCAGCTCCAGACCCACGCCGTTCTTCAGACACCATTGCACGGGCAGGATGCCGTTTGAGTTGGCGTGACACACCACAAACTGTGGCGTAGCGTCAGCCGAGAGATCGTCCAGCGTTACCTGGAAGTAGATCTCATTGTAGACCTGGAGAGAAAAAAAAAAGATTCTGTACATCAACATATACATCAATCTGTTTGATGCTAAAGGGCATTTGCTTTGGCTGAGACTGCAAACAGAGGTGCATCATGGGAAATGTAGGAGCCAGTGTTTTGCAATATTTCAGCTTCTTTAATCTTTGTCCCGGTTATTGAATATTTGAAAGTAAATATTGATGAATTGACATATTTGTGTTTGTAAACCAGCTGCTAAATTCATGTTTTGAATTTCCTTCTTAATTTTAATAATTTCATTATTTAAACTCAAACAGCTTATACAGTATTTTAATGAAAACTGGTGCATGTCAATATTCACTTACATATTTTCATAAAACATTTTATTCATTTTTATCACCCAAAGGTTCATAAATTTCCTATTTGTGTTTAGAAAATCACAAAGTCAAAATGTTACACAAATATGAGTATTTCCCCATATTTGAGTCGTTATAATTACAGTATAGGTAGTTTTACTAACTAAAAGTAGTGACAGATTTTATGGATTATCAGAGAAAAATATGTTTAAGTAAAAATAATTATTTCCAACATGATCCCAAAATGTAAAAAGACAAAGAAAATGCTAAATTTATCCTAATGTACTGTACAGTCAAGAATACTGTAAAAAAAAGACATGAAATACTGTAAAAAAAAACTGAGCAACAAGCTACATTAGCAAAACCATGTTAAAAATGCAATGTCATGTTAATAAGGCAGGTAGTTTTATTAATAAAAAGAACTGATGTATTGATTACTTTTATGGATTATCAGAGAAAAAGTGTTAAAAATGATAAAAGTAGGTGATGATAAAGTGAATACTGTAAAAAGACGAAGGCTGAATTACTGTGACGACACATGAGATTAAATACTCAAAGCTTTACATGTTCTGTTGTTGGCAGAAACATGTTAAAAACCCAAAGTCATATTAATAATAGCGGCTGAGGAATG
This sequence comes from Chaunax sp. Z400, assembly GCA_037577475.1. Classification (NCBI taxonomy): domain Eukaryota; kingdom Metazoa; phylum Chordata; class Actinopteri; order Lophiiformes; family Chaunacidae; genus Chaunax; species Chaunax sp. Z400. The sequence goes on from CM075204.1 coordinate 19,792,366, forward strand.
CTGGGGGGCGGAGTCTGTTGATTTGTTTATATTTTTAGCTGGTTTTAGGAGGCGTGGCTGTGACTCACCTTGGTGACAGAAACGGGGCAGATCTGGAGCGCCTCCCACGGAGAAACCATCTCCAGCTTCATCCCCGTCTTGAAGGAGTGCTTAGGCAGGTCTACGTGGTCCTGACACAGTAAAGTCAAGCCTTTCAGACAAATGTGCTCCACTTTAACGCCCACACATGTAACACAATGTGGGTCAAGCCCTGCTGGGTGGGCGTGTAATGAATGAGGCACAGTTAGGAGTTAATGAAAAGGTGGATGTTTGATCTGGTGGTGATCATTAGGCCAAACAAATATTAATTAGTGCCTTTTTATTATAAATGAGGTGGGATATGCATTTTTTAAATAAAACACGAATAAAGTTGTTAGATAATTATTAGGAAACTACAGACATGTAAAATAATTTATTACCTCGTTTGCATCAAAACACATCTCACCTCACCTCTGAGCCAACATCACACACACACACACACACACACACACACACACACACACACACACACACACACACACACACTCTCACACACACACACACACACACACACACACTGTGAGGAGCACAGATGTGTGTGACTCACCTTGAACACCTCGAGCGGCAGCGGAGTCTTCTGTCCGTCGACTCGGGCGTCGTCCAGAGCCTGCTGCCAGTCAGGGGCGCTCCTCAGGGCCCGGAGCGCTGAGGAAGGACCGTGTGTTTGTTTTACTAGGATTCATTGACATCCTTCCTGACATCACATTTTAACCCTATCAATACAGTTATAATCAATATGGTTATTAACTACAGATCAGTCACCTGTGGGCGGTTCTAAGGCGAGGCAGGTCTCCACAGCCCAGCCCAGCGCGCGGAGCCTGACATCCAAGTAGAACAGCCAGGTGTCCTGATCCTGGTGGTCCTCGGAGAGGCCGGCGTAGCGCAGGCGGAGCCTCCCTCCCACGTTCTGGATGACTCGGACAGGCCAGAACTGGAAGGGGTCCGAGAGGTCCTGAAGCTCCAGGACTGAGCCCTCGAGGATCAGATCCACGGTGTTTTTACCTCTGAGAGGCTGAAAGAGACATGCAGAGATTTTTTATTTCATTTCAAACCTCGGTGGGAAGAGAACGACAGAACTGTTTATTACACCTAAAGTACCAGTAGAAACAAAAGAGGACGAAGAAGCTATTAGCTTCCCTAGTTTTCTGCTTCTCCTGATTTATCCTGACTTTACTATCTGCTCATCTTTTATTTTTAAGTGATAACTGGGACAACTGGGAAGCACAACGAGGGCTCAAACCTCCGCCAACGACCTGAACACTCGGAAAACTGTTTGCAGGCTACTCAAAACATAATCCTGAGGTGTGTCACCTTTACTCGGATCTTTCTAATGCCAAATGATGTAATACCACCTCATCCATCGACCCCGGAAACATAAATATGATCCATATTGGTGGATCAGGATCTATTTTATGTCTCGGTATAACTTCTTACCTTTCACAGATACATGAAATCCATTAATGACATTAACAACTCTTCTGGCCGGTGGTAAAAAAAAATATCAAAAAAAGTGTTTAAAAAAAGAGTCATTAACATTTTTATAACTCTTACTGTGCCCTTCATGAATCCCAAAAGCCCCTACAACTCCTGCCAGGGTCCTTGGCTGCATCTCATTCCTCATCTGTCCTCATTTCCTGTCATCTTTCTACTTTCATTTTTCAAATGAAGGCACAAAATGTTGCAATCAGCCAGATTAAACCTATGCATTGTGTAAATCCTTCTATTTTCTCACAAGGCGCAGCAGTAAGAGCCTAAAAATCAGGAGCTAAAATACGTTGAATTTATTGATTTTAGTAACAATATCAAGTTCTAAGTTCTGTCTTTTCTTTTCCATCAGAAATCCTATTTAGCAAGAAGACATAAATCTGGACTCTTAATCTGAACACACTCACCCCCTCCAGCAGGTTGGCCGGTGCCGTCCTGGAGCCGGTCAGGTCCTGCACCAGGAACTCTGTCCAGTCGCTGTATTTCTCTTTGATAGCTGCAAAGAGACAAAAACACATGAATCTCAGAAACACACGAGCAATCACATTGTGGAGAGAGAGCGCACAATTGTGCTGTTGTGACGTGGTAAATTATTAATTGTGAGCCACTATGTTGCACTGAAGTGTAGTCACCAGAGAACAGCATGCATGAGTAAGAGCATGCATGTACAAACACTACTAATACTACATGCATTGTCCCTGTTCAAACATCAATGCATGTTTTAAAAGCACATATTGAATGTTTTTTAATCCAAAATGCAGATTTTGAGTATTTTTATTCAGAAGATGTGAGAAACAGTTCAAGCATTCAGTGTTTATTTCCCTGGAAAAGCCTCTGATGAGTTGATGGCTTCATTCACTCTGCAAACATTAACACTAAATTCAGATTTATGGCTCAGATTAGATATCTTTTCAGGCTTGCATATGCAAAAGAAAAGTCAGAGAAGACATCACATCTGGCAGCTTTCTGCAGCAGTAAACACAGCAAAATGAAAAGCACTGACTAATGTATTGAACCGTTTAAATGTTAATGTGCAGAATAACAGCTGCAAATGGGAGATAAAATAAAAACGGATAAAAACAAAGCTTCAAACTCCTGATTGTTTTTTAGAGCAAAAGACGTCACACAGACAAAAATCTGATTTCTGTCAGGTTTAAGATCATGTCTGAAAATAACCCCCCCAAAAAAACAATCAGACATGAAGATGTTAAATTTATTCCAGAAATCATGACCTGGTTACTCAAAATAATCCAGAGACCTTGTTGTGAGAAGTTTCGCACAAATTGAAGGTGTGTTTATACTCATGGATGAGAGGCTAGCTAGCTAAGGCACTGGGATGAAGCGCTTATGCAGTGTGGTATAAGCTATGAGCTAGGTAGCTAACTTAATGCTAACTTAACAGAGCATTGGCTACGCGGACCAACAACTACTTTTAGGGCTCGGAGAACCTGTATTTAAAAACTACATTGCTACATAGTAGCTACAAAGACGCTGGCGCTCAGTTTTAAAACACCATGTGGATGCTAACGTTAGCTTAGAGCTAAAGAAGACGGCATCCAGGCGTAGAGAAGGAGTACATCTCCAAAACTCTGCAGCTCACACCAAAACAATCCAGATGACAGTTTGGTTTTAAAGCATGAAGCCGTGATAATTCAGGATTTTTAACTTTTGCACCTGTGTGCATTTTTAAAAATGTTATTTCCCCTCCTCCTGCTGTGTTTTTTGTACACTGTGCTGCTGCAATATTGTAAATTTCCCCACTGTGGGACTAATAAAGGGATATCTTATCTTATCTTATCTTATCTCTGTGTGTCGATTGGGTTGAAGGGTTGAATCCTGCAGCTATTTGTGGTTAGGAACGGTGAACTTCCAACAAGGAAGTGAATCCCAGTGATGTGACTGAACAGGTTTGTATCCCAACCAATACAAAAACACACACATGCAAACACAGTCTTCATGCTTAAAAAGCCACGTTCCAGCAGATTTGCGTGGTGACATGTGGTTTTTGTCTGCTTCCTGTTTCCCACAGTTCAACAGTGTTATGCAATTCCTGCACTTGTGCATCTTGTTCTGTTTCTCTTCCCTCCTGATATCAGCCTCCTCTCGCCCTCCTCCCCCTTAAAATACCGAGCTGAAATTCTGAGGAATTCAAGGAAGATGCTGAGTCACACACACAAAATTCTTTTAAAAACCACACACACACAAAAACCCTCCTCTGCTCAGACACTTGTTGGAGTTACTGAAATGTTCCCAAATGAGTCACAGTTTCAAACTGACTGGAACATGCTGTGTCCCACAGTAACAGTTAGAGGCACCTGAAATATTGTCCAACTACTTTATTTACCTGAAAGTAATGATCTAAAGTCAGGATGACAAAAGTAGACAATAAAACTACAGCATACTAATTATTAGAATTAAGCTAAAAATAACATGCAACAAATACATAAAAAGTTATTTATTTTTAAAAAGTGCAGCCGTGTTTTTACCCTTCACACACCACACACACACACACACCACCACACACACACACACCACCACACACACACACCACCACACACACACACCACCACACACACACACCACCACACACACACACACCACCACACACACACACCACCACACACACACACACACACACACACCACACACACACATCACACACACACCACCACACACACACACACCACCACACACACACACCACCACACACACACACCACACACACACCACCACACACACACACCACACACACACCACCACACACACACCACCACACACACACACCACACACACCACTACACACACACACACCACACACACACACACACCACCACACACACACACACACACACACACCACCACACACACACACCACACACACACACCACACACACACACACCACCACACACACACACCACACACACACACCACACACACACACACACACACCACCACACACACACACACCACACACACACACACACCACCACACACACACCACCACACACACCACTACACACACACACACCACACACACACACACACACACACACACCACCACACACACACCACCACACACACCACCACACACACACCACCACACACACACACACCACACACACACCACCACACACACACACACCACCACACACACACACACACACACACACCACCACACACACACACCACCACACACACCACCACACACACACACACCACCACACACACACACACACACACACCACCACACACACACCACCACACACACACCACCACACACACACACCACACACACACCACCACACACACACCACCACACACACACACACCACCACACACACACACACACACACACACACACACACACCACACACACACACACCATCACACACACACCACACACACCACCACACACACACACACCACACACACATATTCCCAGAAACCTTCCCTGGAAATGTCATTAAAGGGTTAAACTCTCATATTCCGATATAGAAAGTTCTATAAAAGTCCACACTAACTTCAACATTGTGTGAAAGTCCGCCTTAGAAAAGAGTTTTAACTTTCTTATTATAAATCAGAGATCTGATTAAATATAATGCTTCGCTCCACAGAGGCAGCTCAGGATTTTAAATGCATCATAATTGACTTTTGAGCCCAAATCAATAAATCCTTTATTGGCTCCGGCTTCCAGAGGTTCTGCCTGAATCAAATCAACAACTGAGGAATCTGCTGGCGAATAAATCAAATAGTTTTCCTGTGAAGGCAGGACGGCGAACGGCTCTGTGCCTGTTTAATAATAGTGTTTTTTTTTCCTGTGAGACTATTTTCTTTCCTCACTGCTGCTGCTGGACTTTGTAAGTTTACACACACACACACACACACACACACACACACACACACACACACACACACACCTGTGTTGATCTCAGCTGTGCAGAAATAGATAAACTATTTTTACAGATCCTGCAGATTAGTCATGAAGCCATTTACAGCTCAGCCAAATGGTTGTAGCAGAAGCTAAAACATACTTTCTTCAACCTCCTTCACCCCCCCCCCCCTTTTCCCGCCCCCAGCTTGCAGTTTCATTATACTGTAGTGCTTTTTATATGAATAACCATCTATTTTTCTTCATTTCCATCCCAAAGGCAGCCGACAAGTAGAGGTGAAAGCCTGACTCTCACATAACAATAAGTGCATAATTAACCTTGAGGGAGGAGAGCCTCAAAACATCCCCCTCTTCACTCATACAGCTACACAACCACAGACCTAACTCCCCCCTCCCCCTCCTCCCAGAGGCCCACACAAAAGCTGGCTGAATTCTCCAAGCAAATCTCTAGCATTAAAAAACAAATATGAATTTACATGCATGAAACTTATTTGCATATTCTGGTGGCTCCTCTTCTCTGCAAACAATCCCCTCTCTGTGCACGACGCTCATTTCAAAAGCTTTACTTTAGATAATCAATGCTGTAATTAAGGAAGAGGAATGGTCTCTGTTTTTTTGGCTGCGATCACAGCAGTGCAACAGATTCTAATCAGAGTTAATGGGAGCAAATGAAGCTTGATTCCCTCTCTGACTTATCCAGCCGTTCTGTGCTGGCATGGAGACGAACCGCCCCGAAAGCAGGAGGGTAAGAAGAGCCAAGTCCATTCAAACAATTCCATCTTCCATTTTCAAACAGGCCATGAGGATAACGCAGCACGCTGGCACATGTAAAATGTCACACGGGGCAATTTGTGTGTTTATTGAGGGACGTTTGGCTGGATTATACCCGGACAGTTTTATAGCCCTGTTCATGACGGGGCAGAGGATGCGACAGCCATCTGTATAAATATGAATGACATAGTGATGAGCTTAAAAGAGGCCCACGGGAAAAACACACGTGTGTGCATGACGTAGACTGACTGTGATTCTCCATTCATGGTGAAGTCGATGAGGCTTAATCAGTTATGCAAAAAGGAAAACACACGCACACACACTCACACACACTTTACACAAACACACACAGGGATGGTGATCCTATGCAAATGTTTAGGTTAGAGTGGAGAGAGGGCCGAGAAATGTTGATAAAGTTAAAGCCGATTGTTTTTATCAAATCCTTTAGACACATCGTGAAATAGTTCCACATCAAACAGCCTTTCTTTACACTTTTACACTCTACACTTTTTACACTATTTACACTCTACACTATTTACACTCTACACTATTTACACTCTACACTATTTACACTCTACACTATTTACACTCTACACTATTTACACTCTACACTATTTACACTCTACACTTTTTACACTATTTACACTCTACACTATTTACACTCTACACTCTTTACACTCTACACTTTTTACACTATTTACACTCTACACTATTTACACTCTACACTATTTACACTCTACACTATTTACACTCTACACTTTTTACACTATTTACACTCTACACTATTTACACTCTACACTCTTTACACTCTACACTATTTACACTCTACACCCTTTACACTCTACACTATTTACACTCTACACTTTTTACACTATTTACACTCTACACTATTTACACTCTACACCCTTTACACTCTACACTATTTACACTCTACACTATTTACACTCTACACTATTTACACTCTACACTCTTTACACTCTACACTTTTTACACTATTTACACTCTACACCCTTTACACTCTACACTATTTACACTCTACACTCTTTACACTCTACACTATTTACACTCTACACCCTTTACACTCTACACTATTTACACTCTACACTATTTACACTCTACACTCTTTACACTCTACACTATTTACACCAGAAATATGCTGTAGATGTCGACTGATCTTTAAAAGCTGATATAAATCTGAAAGTGATCATACGAGCAGTATTTTTAATTCTTTTGAGCTGTTATTTCTGATTCCCTCTAATGCATCGTGTCATTCTTGCAGTTAATCATAGTGTTCATCTTTCTGGCTATTTTAAAAGTCTGCCCTCCTTTTTCTACCATAGCTGGTGTTAAAATATAATCTCAATCTAGTGGTGGAAGATAAACACAAATTTCTTGTAAATTATCTTTTTGTGTCAAGCATCAAAAAAAATTGTCAAATGATGTGTTTAAGTGAATTTGTCTTCGCTGGGTTTAGCATGGTTCATTTGCACAAACTGCCCGCACTGTAATGATGCAAAGTCTCCCATCAACTAACTGATTAATTGCTGCAGATCTGCTGCTATCTATGCAAAGTGTTTGAGGGTTCAGGGGGTCACACCCTAACTGAACCAGCTCCCTGTTTTCCTCTCCTCACAATCCTATTGTCATGCAACACACACACACACACACACACACACACACACACACACACACACACACACACACACACACACACACACACACACACACACACACAGAGCAGAAGACAGGTCTATCTCAGAGCATCATCTCCAGCAGGCCCTGGCAGGAAGCACTGTGGTGAATTCATTATGCAAATGTCTGTTCAGCCATCAGCTCCCGAACCACATGACCAAACTTGTGATGTCGCTTTAAAACAGCTCTGTGAATGGATGAATGTGTGCTACCAACACGCCAACACCGAGGAGCACACATCCACATGAGAGACTCTGTCTGAGCAGGCTTCCCTCTCTGAGCCTCACCCCAGGCTTCACATGCATCCACTATACCATAAATATGTAGAGGAGGTTGTTTGATGTTTCCTCTGTCCGGATCTGCTCCCACTGTATGAACTGAACCTCAAATATATACAATCCTTATTATTCCTACATCTAATATTCTAACTGCATCATAGATGAGGTGGAAAAACCAGAGTTTATCCCGTTAAAGGACTTATTTTTTAATTTCTAAAATATGAGCTAGAAGCGCTCCCAGCGCTGCAGACTCACTGCAAACGTTGATTAATCGGGCGCCGATCTGATGCTGAACGCATCGGTTGGCAGAGGAGCTCTTAGAGTGGAGCAGCTGAGAGGGAGGATGTGTGAGTGGGTGAGTTTCACGAGTGAGTAAGCGGGTTTGACGAGTGATTCTTATCTGTGGTTTGTCCAGTTCAAACACTGGATTAGATCTAACTGGATTCAGGTTTTGAACTTTCCCCCCGAACTGAGAAGAGAGGCTGAAAACCAGAAGCCTGACCTCAGGACGGAGGTGGAAAAAAATCAGTCTAATTTTAAATCTCAGCTCAGTTTCATGGACAATCAGGTTTAACATTTAATTGATTGCAATTGAAGCAATTAATATATAAAAATGAAAAAAGTCACTGGTTCCAGTCTCTCTGTTGGTTTTATTTGTCCAAAGTTCTTTTACATACATGGATTTTTTTCTATGTTGTTCTCACAACATTTAAAAATGAATTTTTCTTTTAATATGGATGAACAGACCAAATCAAAATTATTATCATTGTCTTTGGTTTTTGTAGATATCTAAAACTGGATAAACGGTTACAGAAAATCAATGAATGAATAAAAACGGATGATATATCCTATTATATATTATATATATATGTGATTTTCAATCATATCAATGGCCAAAAACCTCTACATCATCGTCACAATTATTACATCATCACCAATCACCACTATTTTAGCAAACCTCAGTAATTAGAATCACTTCTGTTCGTCTGTATAAAACCAGCTGGATGAATCAGAAACGTCGTATTTCATCACTTTTCCACCGTTTGATGTCTGACTGGTGGTCATGAATGATGTCATCTGGTTGCTCTCATTCTGCTGTGAATGGAGAATTAATTTAGCCTTTAGTGCCATCGACTGTTTGTCTCTCCGGGTCCATCACTTATTGATGAGCATCGATTGACGTGAACATCATGGATCATTTAGTGGAGTATATAGAGTGTATATTATATACCTCACCTCATCTCACCTTAGTTTATTTTATTCTCATGATGGTAACAGCCCTCCCTACATTCTCACATACTTAAACCTCAACCACACCTACAGACGGTGTGATGAAACAAAGAGAGAGTAAATAAATTGTTACTAAGTATCGTGTCAAAGCACCCTGCATTATGTAATTAGATATTTTCCTCAATCAAAAATGATTTATTAATAAATAAGTGGGTAAAACATGAGCCGTTAAATGTGTGTCTGTGTCGACTCAACACATTGAGGTGACGCATCGATTTTATCTGCTAACGACACATTTTACACGCAGTGGTTTTTTTTTACGTTTCCTCTCTTGACTGATAGGCTGGAGACATGTTTTCTGCTAAAGGACAGTTTGTTGGTATCGTCTGTTAATCGAGGCGTTGCTTTTTCTAACTGCGCTGCTGTCGTCTGCACTGGTTATCATGCTAACACAGCTTGGCACCAACAGCTTTGTGTGTGTGTGTGTGTGTGCGTGTGTGTGCGTGTGCGTGTGCGTGCTATCACTCTATACACACTCAGCTAGAAAGGAGACACATGCAAGAGGAGGCAAAGCACGGCAACGGAGCTCTGAGGTCACTTCCTGTGGACACGTGAAAAGAGGAAGAGGAAGGAAGCACATGCAGCTCTGAGGGCTAATACTGACACAGAGCTAACGTTAGCCGCTAGTGAGCCAGGGCAGGCGAGTTAGTCAGAGGTATGGCTAAGGCTGCTTACCTTTTCTCAGGTAAATGTTGTCTGAGAAACAAACAAATAAAGAGGAGTGAAACAGGTCAATGTGGCAGCACTGAAAAACACAGCGTCTCTTTACTCTGCTGCACAAACGACACGATGCAAAGCCTCGAAACGAGACGACAAAGTGGTTTTTATTCACACAGCATCCTCCAGAAGCCTCTTTAGGGAGAACGAATGACATCATGACATAAACATGCAGCGATGTTAGATCTCAATTGTGATTCAGAGAAAAGGAGAAAGAAGAATTTATTCATTGAGGTCAGCTGCTGTTACTTTTCTCAGATTTGTGACCAAACACACACAAAACAAAACGTGCTTCAGTAAAACAAACGTCGCATTCAAACACACAGGAAGTTATTTTAGAGTTTTTTTACAAAATAAAAACTTAACATTTTAGTGCTGTTGGGATGATTTATGACCTCATCAGGGAACTGAAGGAATAGAGATGTGATCATTCTAACATATTTTTTATTTATTACACTTAGAAATTAACCAAAAATGATTGGAAAACGACATTTAGATCCTCTAGTTTGATTAATACTTACCCCCATGTGTGCGCTCATGAATTGTCCTTAAAATAAATTCTACATCTGTCGAATGCGTTCAAAGCAGCGTGGATGCCACCAGACTATAAATAGATCTCAATCCGAGGAGCTAATAACTTTAAAAGAATGTTACGTCCGTCATTTGGCCTCATTATGGATTCAGTAAAGATGACAGCAAATAAAAAGAAAAAAACATCCCAGCGTTAAAATAATTCAGCATAT
>CM075204.1:19808309-19895809 GCA_037577475.1 Chaunax sp. Z400
CAAACTTATATTAGGATTTATAAAAACATTTGTCACGAAAATATGTGAAAAAGTCTAAATAACAAAAGGCACTACTTCAGAGTTGGGTCAGGAGAAAATACTGTGTTCAGATTTATGCTTCATGAAGAAAAGCTGTTTTTATTTAGGACCATGTCGAAATTATTTTCTAAAATGTTGAGAAAAGGTTGTTTTTTTAAATTCCCAAAATATGACAAGAGCCATAAAAGTGATGCAGCGCTCATCTGAGACTAAGATTAAACCGTTTTAATTAGGAAAAAAGTTTGGTTTTTGTTGGGGGTTTTTTTTGTGATATATATTGAACAATTTTTGACATATGCTCCAGAAACAAACCCCAATTTCTTTAATTCTTTTTAATTTACAAAAGTAAAAACTTTAAAATTCCCAAACTATCAAAAAGGAATGTCTTCATGGGCAGATGTGTGTTTAAAGTTTAATTAAAATATATTGAATGTTTTTTTTAAAAATCTTCTTTTATCATCTGAGACAAAGTTTAAAATTTTTTATCCAACTTGGAAAAAACTTCCTATTAGGAGATCTAAACATGAAGTCATACTTGATAAACAGGAAGTTACTTTGTCATGTGTTAAAGTCAACCTGACAGACGTTTACGCAGCGCTCTAATACTCTGATGTGAACATTTCTGTTCCTTGGTGTCATTATTACCATTATTAGACTGCAAATCGTTATGAAGAATGACTACCGGGAAGAAAATGAGGCTTCTTGTACTGTAATGATTCAGGGCTCATTACTGTGGGATTGCTCTCACACACTTTTAATAGACTTTAATGAACTGACAGTACAAGCAGTAAAGCAGCTTTTGACTTATTAAAAAGGGAAAATACTCATTCTTACATGATTACTAAATGATCTACAGATGCTACATATACAGTTTTCATGATCAGATGAGTTTAGTAGCAATTTAGCTTCTGACCTGCTGCTAAAGTCACATATCTGCTATCATTAAATGCTGCGGTTGGTTTGTTTGCTATCACACCACAAATGATCCGCTCCAGGGTTTGAATGGATGCTAATGGAGGTTGCCGTTTCCCTGCGATCTCGGCCCGCTTGTTTTGTGCGATTGTTGTGTTGATACATGTACAAACGAACTGATCTTTGAGGGGAAACGCTCCAAACAAGCCAAGTGTGAATTTATTATTCTAGTCAAATTTGTGACCTGATAATCTCAGAGAATATTTGATTTTTTGTTCTTGTGAAAAAAACTTAAAATCTCAGACATTTAAGCTTTTCTAGTAAATTTGTGACTTTATAATCTCAGAGAATATTCTATTTTTTATTATTAATTTATTTTTTATTTTATTTTATTTTATTTCGAACATGGGAATTAAAAAAAACACATTTATTTTATTAACCTACAATGCGTTAAGATAAGATTAGTCCTTTCTTCATCCCACAATAGGGACATTTGTAATGGACGTGGTCCTAATATACACTGGTTATACTGTAACACTACACAATTAGAGTTGAAAGATTAGTCGAACAGGAAACAATTATTGCTTAATTATAAAGTTAAATAAAGGAAAAACACGATGTCAGAGATGTCCACACGCTCTTCACAAAATTAATTCATGATAAAAATAATCGCTGGTTTCCACCCTAATAAATCAGGACTTTATTCATAGTTTAACAGCGAGTGGTTTTAACTAAAGTTAAGTGATTGCAGCCGTGTAGGCTAACAGTTTTAGTTAAACCAGCCTAAAAAACTAAACCCCTGCACTAAACACCAGCCTCTCAGCTCGTCCTTCTGCAGAGTGATAAATCTGTTCGACAGTGAATGCAGCACAGCATAATGCGTTTCCACCACGGCCACAGGCAGCTATAGAATTCTTGAGAGCGCTACGAGCCCAACAGGATGTTCACATTGAACGCACACAAGTGAATGGAAAAAGGGCAACATCTTAGAAAATAAACACAATACGAACGGCCCCGTGACTTCCTGCTGCAACAATGCAAACGTGCTGTATCACTCTGGCTTATGTAAGAGAGCTACGGGCAGCAAACACGGCCTCTGGGTGTGTGTGTGTGTGTGTGTGTGTGTGTGTGTGTGTGTGTGTGTGTGTGTGTGTGTGTGTGTGTGTGTGTGTGTGTGTGTGTGTGTGTGTGTGTGTGTGTGTGTGTGTGTGTGTGTTTGTGTGTGTGTGTGTGTGTGTGTGTGTGTGTGTGTGTGTGTGTGTGTGTGTGTGTGTGTGTGTGTGTGTGTGCAGGCCCAAGAGAAATCACTGTTTCAATTTGTCCAGGCAGAGGGAGGGAGAGAGGGAGGGAGAGGGAGGGAGGGAGAGATGAAGGCTGCACTTTGCAGAATCACATTTTTCTGGGGAATTCATGGTCTGTTTCCCAGTGACTCAATCCTCTCACCAACAAGGCAATTTAACTTCCCCAGAGACCTCTGACGCTCAGATCACCACACACTGTTTTGTTCTACATCAAGGCTCGCTCATAAAACTCACATATTCTAATCCTGGCTTTCATCACTCGGAGTGATGTAAGAAACCGTAACGATGGCTCTCCTTTAAATATTAAACCAGCGGAGGATGCTTCTGCACCTCTGCAGCCTGATGCAGACGGAGGCTCCGTCGGTCAAACAGAGTCAGCTGAGGGTTTGTTTTTAGGGGGGGTGAGGACAGGATCACCAAGACCAAAACAACACTTCTGTTTGTTGTTGTTGTGATGTTGCACCCATGTGTCATGTTAGCATGTTTAGCATACAGCAGCTCTGAGTTCAGGTAGTGAATAGGATCCCTTCCCTGCAGCAGCTGACTCTGACATGTTGAACAGGTTCCCCGGTTGGCGATGGCAGCATGCAGCTCAGCATGCAGCTCAGCATGCAGCTCAGCATGCAGCTCAGCATGCAGCTCAGCATGCAGCTCAGCATGCAGGTCAACTGACCTCTACGACCTCTGCAGAGCTTCACTTCTTCATGCCAGATAGGAGTTTCAACCCAGCCAATCAGAGCAGAGCACAGCCAGTAAAAACAGATTCAACTCGTCGCGGCCTGTTTTAAATCTGATGAATCACTTTTCTGCTGAATTGAAGCCTTGTCCTGACCGACGAGGCAAAGCTTACACACATACAGTAGTTTCCACTTTGCAGCACAGATTGTGGTGTGAATCTGCACAGAAACAGATGATTTTAAACTAAATCACAAACTGATCATTTGATTTTTTTTTATCATCGCTCTACAACGTTTCTATTCACTAAAATAAAGATTCATTGAGAGCCTTATAAACTTTCCACCAGACACATGAAGCTGTGTGGTTTGTTCTGGGGCTGCACGATCGCTCAAACAGTCAAACAAGACAATTAAGCAAATAGCAAGTTAGTAATTAAATATACTCCACCAAACAGCAGCACTGCCAAAACAAATAAACCATAACTGCATTCAGCTACAACAGAGAGTAAGACTCGACCCTTCCATTCATTTAATCCAACCATTAGTAGAATGGTTATTATCACAGGTTAATAATGCAATGAAACGCCGCATGAAGAAGACGAGCCACTTCTTCATCTCTGTCAGATTAACCAATCAGATTGACCGATCATATCAACCAATCAGATGGTTGGTGCAGGTCTGAGTTCAGTGCACCGGGTGGGTTGGTGGTTTTTAGTGGTGTTACTGATGATGTGCTTCAAAAACAAACCTCACTCTTTTCTTAAAAATAGGAACAAGTTGTTGCCATGGAGATGCAAAAGAAATTTAAAAAAAATTCCAAATAACAAAAGACACACTCTTTCATGTGTTTGATGTGTTTCATGAGGAAATATTGAACGTTTTTTGAGTTATGCCCCAGACAAAGAATGTTTTCAGACAGACAGAGCGATAGCGATAGCGATACCCCGCCACATTAAAAGACGGTGGATTATTATGCAAAAATAATTGCAGTTAGTTCAGATAATAAGGTAATTGTGTAATAATGTGACAAACGAAACCACAACCTCAAAACTGGGTTTTACAGCTGAGCCAAGACCAGCAGAGAAATAAAATAATCCTTCTATAGACAATTATGTTTTACCACCAGCTCGACTTTCCAAGGCAACATCACACATCCTGTGATGGGACTATGGTGCCTGCACACATTTCATTGTTCATGATGGAATGAAATATCATGCATTTGTTTTCCGGTAATTTTTGGGGGGTTTTTAGCAATCAAACAGGAGCTGATATTTTCAGACCAGGATTCAGTTTTTTGTCCAACCAGGATGTCCCCCCTGGGAGAGGGCTTTAAAAATAATATGGCTAATAAAATGCAAAGTGCAGAGGCTTCATCTGAGACAGTTATATTGGTTGATTGAGTTTACTTTATAAGCATTTGTTATCAGCCAATCATCAGGCTCTAATGGAGGACGTACGAAAGACTGAGGATGACGAAATTAAAATATGCGTCTTTGTTTTGCTATTTTATTTTTTTTGTCACTGTCAGAGTTTTGTGTAAATACTTTTAATGACCTTCCTTGGTGCTTATTGTACCCACTGAATAATTATCTCTTGTTCCACAGTAATTACCCTCAGTGGTGTTTTCACAAACTCAGCTAAGGTCGTCTGACAACTTGTGCGTCACAGCAGAACAAAGTGACTGGAAACAGTCTATTGAACAGCATTTAGCGCTGCGATGCCAAGTCTCTGCTCTCTCCAAATATGTCGTTAAGGGATTTCTGCATATGGCACTTATCTATGAGGCTGCATTTAAAGGATCAACGGGGGGATTATAGAGCGAGGTGAAGATCATAAGCTGAGGCTCACATGTTTGAAGGTGGTGTGAGGGGCAGCGTTGGCCCCCGTCTCCTCCATGTACTCCTCCCAGTTAAACTCCGCCTCTTCTTCCATGGAATCTGCATCTGGACAAAGAAAAGCACCATCAATCATCGCCGAATAAAAGAGCCGACTTTGTCTCGAGACTAAACAGTCCATTCACTGAAAACGCATATGGGTGGCAATTAAATACGCAGCCTTGTAAATGTGGCTGATCCTGCCAAAACACAACAGGAAATTATCTGAAGTATTTTTGTGCACACAGCATGTAGCGAGTCGTCTTATGTAATGCCACTATTGTTTCTGCTCAAGGCGAAAACTGTTCACTTTGCCTGTGGGAGACGTACATTTGAGGTATTATGTGTCCGTTTTATTTTTCTCCATCGTGTGAGAATGTCTCCGGAGACTCGTCAGCGGTGAGGACTGAAACCGCTCCGTCCAATGAGAGGGGACTGTAGGAAGCTGTTGTTTGGATG
The DNA here is from genome assembly GCA_037577475.1 of Chaunax sp. Z400. Lineage (NCBI taxonomy): Eukaryota > Metazoa > Chordata > Actinopteri > Lophiiformes > Chaunacidae > Chaunax > Chaunax sp. Z400. The sequence continues at coordinate 19,813,572 of CM075204.1, forward strand.
GAGTTTGTTTGGATAGACTGTAACGTCTGCTCGCTTCTTCCCCCCCCAACGCTCACATGCACACACACACACTTCTTAAATAACTTATAACCCTTCACACCCCGTGAACACAATTTTCTGTCTAAAAATCGCACCGTTTATTGGAGTCGGGTGAGATCTGTTTATACCGTTTACCTCACAGGATAAGACTTTCTGAGTCCATGAGGATCTGAAATGAGGAAGATTTCATCATGTGAGGGTGTCAGAGTGAGGCTCTGTGCAGACGTCCAGGTAGCTGCACGGTCAATATGCTACAACAACCAGGAAGTGCATATAAGCCAGACATTATCGCTGACCAACTTTAAGGAATTGTTTAAAAAATTTGAAAATGACATATTTAAAAATGTGCAAAATGAATGCAGGAAAAATTAGAATGGCTCTCAGGACGAAGGCCGAACAACAACCCTACTTATGGTCGTTCTCTGGAAATCAGTTCAGTAGTTTTGTGCAATCTTGCAAAAAAACTAGTAAACAAGCAGGTATGGCAGAGGTGAAAGGTTTTTAAGGGTTTTTTCACTTTTGAAAAAGACAAACAGTCAAACCTGGTCTACCTACCACCTCTATAAGACCACCTCCTGCTCAGGACGGCCCGTTTTAATCCTCATTAACACACACAGGAAGTTTCCCCTATAAGAAGCCCACCTGTCCAACGCGACCACGACCAGAAACGTCTGGAGACGAATAAATCTGGAATATCAAGGTCATTACAAGTGGCAACAAAAGTAACCAGTGACCAGTTTTTGTTTGTATGAAACTTCTAAATACAATTAGAAAATAATCTTATGTGGGCCTCGCTGCATCTCTAAACCCGACTGAGACCATAAACTGTTCAGGAAACCGTCTCCTGAGGTAATAAAACAAGTGAGAAACAGACCCATTTTCTCATAAGCTTCTTTTTGAAACCAGTAGAGTCGCCTCCTGCTGGTCCGTAGAAAGAATGCAGGTCCCACATCGATACAGTCTATGGTCAATATGCTGCTATCGTGCAGCTTTAAGAGAACACACTGCTGCTGTGTGTCGCCCTTGACACTCCTTCTCAAAAACATTCAAAGAAATCCAACTTATTGAAACTTTTTAAAAGAATTTAAATTAGTAGTCCAAGAAAAGTCTGCTCTTGAAGGGAATGACACTCATCAACAACAACCAGACTGGACTTAAAGCCAAGTAAATAATCATAGATAATATAATAAGTCAAAGTTGTCTTTCCAGAATCCTTCTATTATTAGCTACTGACAGATTCCTTGTACGGTCTTCAGAGAATTTATGTCAGCCATAGTGATCTGTTAATCTGATGACAGCTTCAGGGAGCCGCCCTGGTGTCACTTAAAGTGTAGCTACAGGGCCTCCTCACCTGTGTTCACTTCCTCTTCTTTCCCATTGGTCGGGAAGTGTGACATCACCGCAGCGAGAGCCACCGGCTGCTCCTGAGCGTGAGACTGCATCCTGCGCCTCCCCTTCCTTGGTGAGCCGTGACCTTTGACCTGAGGTGTGGCAGTTCTTCTTCACTGCATCTCTCGCTGTCCTCGTTTATCCCTGGATGGAGAAGACATAAACACAAGAAATGTGCCGACTCGTCAAATAACGCTCAATGCAGAAATGATCCATGACATTTTGAGGAAAAACAAAAAACTAAAACCACTATTTTAGTCCTTATGCAAACTAATGCAGCAAACAGGAAATGATTCACTTTGCAATTCCAGTTTCTTCATAATAAACAACAGGAGAAGCGGGCGGTCAGCGTGAACTGTGACAGCCATTGTTGCTAAATGTGCATTAAGAGAAAAAAACCCAACCTTAAGCAACACCAAGGAAAAGACATCATGGAGCAAAAAGTCTGCAGCAAGAAGCTCTTCATAGCCAGAAACAGCAGCTAAGAATGAAAAGAAAGCAAACAATAGGGCAGCTGTCTACAAACTGACTCCCAGCGCTGTTGAGACAGAAAGCTTGTTATTCTGTTTAATTGCAGAGCAGCTTTAGTCTCTTCTGCATGCCCTCTTTTATGCCAGGTTATGCATGCATATGTCTGCTGGCTGTGTGTATTTACATACCACAGCAAAAAAAAAAAAAAAAAAAAAAAAAAAAAATCCATCAGATAACCAATCAGAGCCAAACAAAGTAGAAAAACTGGAATGGCTTGAGTGAAACGACACAGGCAGAAGAATTAGTGCGACTTGAAAATACTAATTCATGCAGCAGGAGAGAGAGAGAGAGAGCGAGAGAGAGAGAGAGAGAATAATGTCTCTGCAGGTTGACATGGAAGTAAAACAGGAAATATCACCATGACGGAGGTGAGCTGTGACGTATTAAACACAATCAGTTCCACTAATGAGCTCATTAGTTTAGCTAATTCATGTGTCTACTGTCAAAAATGCGGGTTTGAAATGAAGAAATATTCCTACATTTCTTGCTTCTTCTTTTCTCTAATTCAGATTCTTCTACTTCTTCTCTCCAGCTGATCGGCTCCACCGGGACCAACTAGTGATTATCACACTCACTCCAGGCTGCTGGGTGTGACCGTAAGGGGTGAGGTTTTTTCTCTCTCACACATCAGCACCTGAGCGGTTTGTCTCTACTTTTTTTTTCTTCTTTTTTTTCCCCAACCACTTGTGTTTTTCTGCAGCCGCTCTGATTTGACGCTGCGAGGCGAAGGTAGGAGGTGATCAATCAGTCGCCTGCTGGGCTGGATGAGGATGACGGTTTGAACAGTAAACATTAAAGTGGGATTATTTTCATTTTCATGAAGGGATCAGCTTAAAAATACTCCAAGAAACTCTCCTCTAAACATCGGATTGTTTTTGGTTGATTAAGTATTTCTAGTTAGTCTATAAGTTAGTAGTTAGTGAAGAAAAAACAACCTTAATTCATTTTTTCTTCATTCCTGACCTCAGCATCCTGTGACCCCTCAGCTTTATCTGGTGACCCACTTGAGAGGCCCTGACCCCCAGGTTTGGTATCACTCATCTGAGGCACACTAAGTATATTATTTGCTCTTTCTTTTGTTTTCATCCCACAGAGCAGAGTGGAGACAAAAATACATCCAAAAAAGTCTGGAATCGAACATCAGATGTTAAAATGAAGGCTGGTGGAAATTATTTTTTTAAATTATTGATTAATCTACAGATTATCTTTGATCATTTGATGTTGTTGACATCATTAAATGACTTATTTTGTCTATTAGACGTCCAAAACCTTCAGATGTTCAGTTTATATATAAAACTTCTTTATATATAAACTGAACTTATACACTTTTTTATGATATAAAACAAGGAAATCCTCACATTGGAGGTGGATTAATGTTTAAAGATGTCTAAGTGTTGAATTGATTATCAGAATATATACGTATATATAAATAGATTTAAAGGAATATTACAGAAAATAACTATTAACGGTACAAAATGAGACATTGAACTAAAACTAGCTGTGAAAACAATCACCTGGCCAGCAGTCGGTCGTACAACAAGCTGCAGTCACATCACCGCTGACTCAACTTCAACCCACTTTCATCAACCTGGCAATTAACACAGAGGCAGGCTGGCGTCAAACATCATTCCTCAATCAAGACAAAAACAACTCCAGGATCAGGCAGCCGCTCTCGGCTCTGAAAGGAAAATCCCCCAAAAAAAAGCAGAAGCAGAAGACATCCTTATTCTGTGATGAAACAGGCGACACGTCCTGTTTCCAGGCAGCAAACTGACACGGATACGATGAAAAATCCCAACAATGGTCTGAAGGAAAATAATCCTGTGTCCGAAAGACCCTCGAGGTCCAGGAGAAAATGACGACACACACACCCTTCTTCTCAGGCTGCAGTTTGAGCTGAGTGTATTTACAGAACTGTGAGGCCAAAGAGACAACCGCCCGAGTGTGTGTGTGTGTGTGTGTCACCCCCCACCACACACACACACACACACACACACACACACACAGACACACACACACACACACACACACAGACACACACACACACACACACACACACACACACACACACACACACACACACAGACACACACACACACACAGACACACACACACACACACACACACAGACACACACACACACACAGACACACACACACACACACACACACAGACACACACACACACACACACACACAGACACACACACACACACACACAGACACACACACAGACACACACACACACACACACACACAGACACACACACACACACACACACACACACACACACACACACACACACACACACACACACAGACACACACACACACACAGACACACACACAGACCCCTGACGTCCCTCAGTGGCTCCTGCAAACATCCATTGCGTAAACAACAAGCTGAGCTAATTTGGCTCACATGGCGGCGGCGGCTGCCCCTCTCCTCCCTCACAGCCTATCAGTGTTTCCCTCCTCACTGCCCCCACAACCCCCAGCGGCTCCGACACGTCGCTGTCGTCAGCACGCAGTCCTCATTAAGACTCATTAAAGTGTGCGCCCCAACACTGAGATCTGATCGTGTGAGTTCACAGCAGCACTTGAACTTGGCTTTTCCCCTTTAAAGTCCTAAAAAAAAGTGGCCGTTCGAAGAAGATTTTACAGCTCAATCACATGGAAATGAATGTTGAAATCATCAGTAAATTAATCGATTGGTCGAGCAGCAGAAAATAACGACACGTTCACTGATTCCAGCTTCTCAAATGTGACAATTAGCTGCTTTTTGTATCGTTGCTCAGTGAATATTTTTAGGGTTTCGGACTGTTGACCCCATAAGACAAGCATTGGGAACATTTTTCAGACATTTTAAACGTGTAAGGATTTAATCTACTATTTAAAAATAGAATCAACTGATAATAAACAAGAAGACATACTGTGGTCATTAATAACCCCCCCCACCACCACTCATTACTCCTGTGCATAGTGGCTATGCAGCAGGAGAAAGGGTCTAAACTCAAACACTAATGATTTTTCTGCAGTAATTTTTCAAACTCCATCTGCAACAATAGACGATAAACCTCTTCACAAAACGTCACCTCAGCAGTTTTAGAGAAAATCTGTTCACATGAACACAATGTTCAAATGAAGGGGACATAAAGTTGGTCTGGAGTCATTTTCACACTTCAATCTACAACAATAGATAATAAAGAGAGAGATTTCTATTCAGCTACTTAGAAAAATACATTCCTGTACGCCCACCCACTTAGTGGCAGGAGATAATGATGAGAATCAGAGTTAACTGCAGCCCTAATGGAACATGTCCATGTTTTTGCCCCTATGCTCCAGCGCAGAGGACTGAAATGAAACGGAACAAAAAGTGTGGTTCAAGTCCCGACTTTGAGCTTTAATTTGAGGGATTGAACAAACTCACCAGATGAAAAGTGTAGAAACTGTTGCCCTATCATTGTCCTCCTGCGCTGCTCAGAAACTGGTGGCTTAATATGAAAAGTTGCTGTTTTCCTGATTCCTCATTATGTGAACACCCTGAAAACATTACAGCTGAGAGTCGTTTCATTTTAAATTCAATGTGCTTGAAAAAAAAAAGACAGGAAATGCATCATCGTCTAAATACTTAAGAACTGCTTCGCTAATTTCCCCCAAAAATTCACCCTGACATATTTATTGTTCCTGCAAACGTTTGGATGTCGTCTGGCATTCAAAGGTCACATATTTCTCTCCTCTTATCAACTTATAACAATTCCCACCGGTCCTTAAGAATGTTCTCTATGCATCAAAAAAGAAAGAAAGAAGAGTTTCTCCCATTATGGGGTCAGTAAAAATAATATTCTGCATGTGGGGCGCCAGGTTTGAAAAGCCATCCTCCTCCCAGAAAAGTGTCATTAATCACAGCTAGAGAACATTAGAGACTTTTAAATAGGCGTTTTGTACTTGATGAATCTTACTGGAGGAAACAGCCCAGACTGGGCGCTGGGGGGGGGATTAAGCAGATCTGGGAGTTAATCTCAGACGCAGGACATTTGTGCCCCCATGGCCTCAGATTGAGAGGAGGCTTCTTTCTTTTTTTTAAAATTGATTAGCCCCCCGGTGGGGCACTGGGCATCCACATGTTGTCCTCTTGCCTTTCCCTAAACCCATCCATGCCAAAGACTTAATGGGGGATTTAGGAGATTAACTACTGCGTGGGCTTGGGTTTTATTGCATTACTCGCTATTAGGTTCTCCTCTTTTAGACCCATCCAAAAGTTATTTCCTCTTGGCAACAGGAGGTCCTGATATAACAACTTGTTCTCTGTTTCCTCCTCTTGATTCGTTTTAAACATTGATGTGTACACAATGCAGCCTGTGTGTTTCGGGAGAAATTAACAACGGCCTGATAGCCACTAAATATAAAATGATCGAGTATAAACAAGAACTGCCTGCGGTGGACCACAAAAAACCCCAGAAGAAAACAGCCAGAAGAGGAAACTCCCTCAGTTTTAATGTCAAATTCCTCCTACAAACACACTTTAAACACAACCTGGAGGCTTTTTTTGTCTCCAGAAAACAGGAGAGAGATGTCAAATTAAAGAAAGAAAGAAAGAATGAAAGAAAGAAAGAAAGACTCCTGATTTCATTATTTCCTGTAAGGTGACATCTCTCTCTGATAATTATCTCTCCTTGATTAAATTGATTGCCTTTCTGAAGAAGCATTCACCAGAACATTAACATTCAATGCCTTATCAATTACAGCTAAATGATGAATTTATGGCTGTTGGGTGGTTCAAACTATCAGTAATGTGCAGCAGGACTATTGATCTCTCTTAGTGGAGAAAATGGATCATATGTTTTACCTTCATGGCCACAGTTTCATTTTTTCCCCCTTTAAACTGCTCTTTTTTCCTGGATCTCTTTGTGCCTGCTCCCCCATCCCCACTCACAGCTCCGTGGAAAAAAATATCTTCGGAGCAACAACAAGTCTAAAAGCATGATTTATTCATTGCACTTGAACGTAACGCGCAGTCTTTATTGTTTCTGTTCATTATGGTGACGAATTTAATCTGGAGGTGGAATCCGAGGAAAACGCAAAGCTGGATTTGACGCAAAAGAGAAATAATTAAACAGATACGCGCGATTTAATCCAATTATCGGTTTAATCATTGCAAATGTGCCCACAGAGACGCGATTAATTGGGAAAATATATCGTCCGACTGTGCAATCATGAACATGTTCATCTAAGATTGCAGGCAAAATGTGGAATTAAATCATCCTGGTGTCGGTTTTCTTTGGAAAAAACGATATTAATGTGATAGAACGTGATCTAGAAACGGACGTACTGTGTGAGTATTTTTGGATAAAAGTGAAAGAGGAAACGTTAAGTGCACATGAGGAAGATGAGGCTGTGAGGGGTGTAGCCGACCAGCAGGCAGGCTGGCACGCCGGTCATGTACTTTGCACACTCAAAACTGCAGCGGAAAAAAACTCCCACGGATTCGCCAAATGCACACTTTGAATTTAATTGATTAAACCTCGTGTATATCCATTAAAAGAAACAGAACCGGGCGCGTTATCTGCCATCATTTTATTTTTTCCTCGTTCAAAGATTTTAAGGGACAGTTTTTCCCCGTGAACACCGCCATGTTGAAAATGGTTTGACATTTTGGCAGTGTCCGGTATTTTCCGATGGCTTTTACGCATCTAAAAATCCCATATGACTCATTTGTGGGCGATTTCTAACGTTCATCAGTAAAAACAACTTCACGTAAAAAAAAAAAAAATTACGTCACGGTATTTCAACATTAAAACACCTTAAAATAACGTTTCAAGAGCGACTTTACATATTATTAAAATTCACATTATTTACACATCAGTTAAAAAATACATGACTGACTTTAACAGTGAGGAAAAACAACGCAATAAAACGTTTTTAGCACGAGTACCTCGAGCCTGCGTCCTCCCCGCCGATGAAAGCTGTTAATAACAGCGCGTGAGAAACACTTTGAACAACTTGGGCTCGTGAACGAAAGCTCGCGACTATTCTCTCGTTTCTACAGAAACCGCCTCGAGAGCACTTCTGGATTTTTTTTAAAGCAAAGGAGGAGAAAAATAACTCTCCTCGTGTTTATTCCGTCGACATAACGAAAATAACAAAATGAGGCAACCGCGGAAAAGCCTTCCGGGACCGCTGGAGCCGTCACCTGTCTTACCTGTCCAAGTTTTTTTTGTCGCCTCTCCTTCTCGAGACCCCCTTCTGTTTTTTTTCCTCCCTCGCTCGCGTGAGCCCGAGCACAGCTACGCGAACGACGTCGTTCAGCTGCTGCTGCCCCCGTTCCAATATGGCATCTCCTATCTGCGCATGTCCAGAAACATTACAGATATTTTCAAGCCAACTCCTCCATATGAGTCCAAGTATGTCTCCTGGCTTTTTATCATTAGAAATTCCTATAACTTTAAACACACCACCGCTGAAAACTGTTTTACAGAACAAAACCTTATTTTTATGTGAATTGAAAGCTTATTATGGTGTAATAAAGACACATATACTTAATAAACATGTATTTTTAATCTTTTTCATTAATCAAAATGAAATCAAACATAACTTGATAGAGTTTAGAGACAATTATTGACAAAAAACTAAATATTTAGACTTTTTACAGTTTTATTAACTGACCCCTTTCTTTATTCTTCATTATTGCAAGTTCAAAAGTACAAAAGTCTGAAAAGAGTGTTGAATTGAGTAAATGTACTCTTTATTAAATGCAATAAAACATGGATTATTTCCTGTAAATGTACATTTATGGATGTGAAATATGTCCATGATATTAATAAGATTAATCATAAGTGTTTCCATGTGTGTTATTGTCTTTGAGACCAAACAATTATTCCAAAGTAAAACAAAACTTTAATCAATATTCTCAGATATAACGGTTGCCAGATATTCATCACAATGGCACAACTGTGATCATTAAACCAACGATAAGATGCCTAATATTTAACCCCATGTAGCTGGCTATGGTGTCAACATCATCATTAGCATCAAGTGCACGAATAACCCTGAAAAGTCGATAGACCTCATTCATTTGTTCTTTTGACCTCTTTTTTTTTCTTTTTTAGTTGGCAATGACTTTTCTCCAAAGAGCTCTTGACAAATAGAGATTTTGTTATTCTAGAAGACCCATCATCTCTTATCAAAGTCAACAGTATCCTCTAGTGGTTGGAGGGCATTTTACCACTTATGATAGGCGCATATTTCCATATAGAAACAGGCCTATAAACAGACACCACATCGAGTTAATTAGTTCCAGCTAGAGAGATAAAATATGTCCCTACTGCAGCCTTTGGTGGAAGGATTTTGGCACTGAATTAGACTGAACTCTTATGGGGGATTTTTTTGCCTACAGAAAGTGAAACCTACATTACCTCCTTCAGGCCACGACACGAGGCTTCAGTAAAAATAAAGTAGGCCAGTATGTAGCCTAAGTTCGCTCTTGACCTTTGAGAACAACATTAACTCAACGGTCTATTTATCTGAGAGAAGATTGTTCTGTTACGCAGCGTATTTAATGGGAACCCTCTGAAAAACACGCCGTTCCCCCGTCTTTCACCGAATATCACTTCTCACTGGGTCATATATTAATAATATATGTGCTTCTCCAGGATTAGACTTTATGCATAATCATATGTTGGCCTTTTTTGTCTGTTTGACTCGTGTCACGTGACCTGGTTCAATATATAGACGCTTGAAGAGTCAGAAAAAAGTTATTCTTTTGTTCTTATTTGGACAGAATAAATTGTGCATCTTTAAAATGGAAATAAATAAATAGATTTATTAGATTTTGAATTGTTGAATGTATTGATTGATCTGTCTGTAACTAATTGTTATTGTATGTGTGTGAAACAGGTTTCTCTTGAGAATGAGACCTCGTGTCTCAATGGGATTACCTGTATAAATAAAGGTTAAATAAAAAATATGAGTAATAGAAAATTAAAGGGTTCTCTGTGATGTATTTCTGATTAAAATGTGGTTTTAGTCCAAAATCTGGGATAAGAGACTTAAAATTAATACTTACTTTTCCCCAAATTTTGTTTACTATAATTTATATTATTATAATGTTTATTTTTAAGGTTTCGCCGCATTTCTTTCTCTTTTATTGTGAATTATTGTCCCCATGCCTTCAAAAGGAATCATTCTAAGGGACCATAAACCAAAAAGGTTAAAACACAAACACTATAAACAATATTCTACAAAATAAATGTATAAAAAGAGTGGCGCAGTAAGGATTTTATTTTGAAACCTGTGATGGGAAGTTCGGTGTTATATTTAGGGCCATAAGGCACTGAAGGACTCGTGAGGAGAAAGAAGGAGACGCTCGTGCCGATGTGGTGCCGCGGTAGGAACAGATGGTTGGAGCGTGCGCCGTGACCCATTAATCTGCCAGAGAAGAGGCTTTTCCAAGCGCGCGGGAGGACGGATTATACCCCCCTCCTTACTCACACACACACACACACACACACACACACACACACACACACACACACACACACACACACACACACACACACACACACACACACACACACACACTTGCACACACACTTCCTTGCACGAGGCTGACAACCGTTTTCTGTTTTGGCAATAAACCTTTCTGGTTTCTGGTTTCGGAGACCGGTTTCTTGAATCACATCATCTCCCAGGCTTCAATCAAACCCTCTAGTAAAGCAAAAAAACAAACAAACAAAAACCCCGAAAAAGTAAAGACAAAAAATATATTTTTAGACTTCTATTTAAGCTGTTATCTTCAGAATGTCCAACCAACCAGGCGGAGTCATATAAAGTCTGTTTATTTATTTATATAGTGCCAAATCACAGCAAAAGTTCTGATAACACTTTTTCTCTTTTTACAGAGACCCAATAATTCCCAAATGAGAAAACCCTTGTGACAGAGGCAAGGAAAAAACTGCATTTTAACAGGCAGAAACCTCACAACAGACCCCGGATCAATCTGCCTTGACTTGTTGGGTTGAGAGAGAGCGAGATGGGGGGGAGAGAAGGGAAGAGAGGAAGAGTGCAGCAACAACAACAACACCTAGACTATAATAACAGAATTATAGCCACTCATATAGGTGATATATTTGAAACTGGACAGGAAAAATCCATTCATAACTTTATTAACAATTCTACAAACAAACAGACAGACAAACAAACCAACACCATCAAAAACATAAATACACATTTGCAGTTCCAATTATTGGCTATTGGTGACGTTTCAGAGCCAAAGTGAGCAGATATGGTCATATAGAATATTTTCTTTTACTAATTCACTTGATTTGGATCATTCCAATTTTTCATTTGGAATAATCCAAATGAAAACTGACTTATTTTTAGAAACAGTTTCTTATTCTGACAGCTCAGAGCATTAATACAACTAATAGTGTCCATAATTGTTCTTTGAGTTTCATAGTCTTCTTAGCAAAGTAAAAAAAGCTCCTCTGAGTTGGCTACTGTACCTGTGGCTACCACATATGGGCTCTGTGCCACTGGTAATGGCTCCAGGTAAATAATCCTCTCTAAAATGAAATAAATGAGATTATTTTATAATTAAGAATCTCATAAGTTCACTAAACACATCCTGGTATTAAAATCATGACCGACTTGTACCTGACAAACTTTGAACCCAAAGATTTCCTTGATTAAAAGCGCGCGACGGGGCGCATGACCGCAAACAAGAAGCCTCTGAGACGGACACGCGCACAATCAGGGAATTCTGCTGAAAGAGCCGCTCGGTCAAGTTAGCCGAACCACAACCGGAGGTTAGATAAGAGGCACATCAAAATAAAAGTGTTAAGAGGGGAAACTGAAAACCACTACTCTGAAACCATATCACGAAAACAGCTGGTGCCTTTTATTTTGAAATAAATTTACCGGAAGCTATACTTTCGGTTTCCTGTTGCTTGACAGTAGAGTTCCTGTTTTCGTTTTCACAAACATGGATGTGAGTCAGACAATCGATCCTCTTTAACATCATTAGATAATCACACTAGGAACCGCTGAAGGAAACCCTTATCGCGGAATTAATCGTTAAAATCTGTTGGTTTGTTTTTCCCGTGTAAAAACAAACGATTAAGCATAACGGAGCGCTCCTTTTGTGTCCAGCGTCCACCTTATCGACATGGACGTGTACGGATACAGCGGGGTCTTCTTGGACAATGGCGTTTTTGAAGTCACAAACATGTCCGACATCAACAAGGCGAGTCCTCACGGCTGTGACAACGGAGCCCTGACGGACAGGTTCGGCGTCCTGATCCAGGGACTCCTGGCTATCGTTGCCTTCAGTACGCTAATGTGTAAGTATTTGTGATTCTTGGTTCCGACAACACGTTTAGTGACTTCTTTTGTCCTCATTCACGGAGAATATGTGCAAAGTGCGGAAACTTGATTTTAAAAGGCTACACTAGTACACGTGGCGTTTTGTTGATGTTTGTTTCAGCGGAGACTCTTTAGCTTAGCACCAAACTCCTCTTACATGTATGCTAATTTAACTGTGCCGTGGTTTTAGGGAAGAAATAACGCTCATATTGGACTTTATTAGATTAGGGATTATAATTAGGTAAATAAGGAGGGTCTTTTAACTTCGGCATTGGTTTGGTGCTGTAAACATATTCCATTATGGAGGAATTCCAGCTCTTTCTTATAAATTGCTATCATAGAACACTGTCCACGTACACAAGATATCGCGTTGCTTCGAGTGGTAGCACTATTTTTAAAGTCCATGTTTTGAAAAAATTACCCGCTGTTCGTGACATATCTACACACCGAATTTTTCTAATAAGACCCAAATTAACCATAAATAATCAAGGTATACCATAGGCCGTTGATATGTGCTCTTAAGCAAAGCAGGATCTTAAATTGCTAAACCTTTAAGCGGAGTTTTGTGAGGGTTTTTTTTCCCTCTGGAGGAATGGCAGGTTATGGGTCCAGAGCAGCCTACTGATAAAATCTCCTTATGTTAATTCAGTGAAATTTAATATTTATAGCTGCTGTTCAAGGGCTAGGTCATGATTACATACAGTCTTGTAACAAGTAGTTAAATTTCAGTCTTTTGCCTTCACAGCAAAACAAGATGCTTCTTTATAGTCGGAGTGTGATTCACTGTGAACAATGGCCATTGATTGCTAAATAACTTGTGATTCTCTGGCTGCTGACTTGGGAAGAATGTTGGGCATCTCAGCAGTTTGTCACCTCAGGCTATGTTTAATGCTGCTGTAGCAGCTGTGGAAAGGTGTCACTAAACCCTGCATCCAGTTTTCTTTAGTCCACTTACAAATGTCTTTATTTTGATGCGTGAACCATCAGATTTAATTCTAATATGTTAAATGATTATCTTTCTAGATTCCAGATTCCTTGAATCTTCCAGGATAAAACTGACTTTTTTCAGCTACTGGGTATTATATATACTGTATATGCCAATTACTACACATATAACTGAATTATATGTTCTTATTTTTAACTCCACCAACAAGAGATGGAAGAGGTTATATGATCACCCACATTTATTTGTTTGTCTGCGATATATCTAGAAAAGTTGTGCTTGGATTCTGATGACATTTTATTTCTGAGGTGGACTCGGGTATGGATGCAGATTCTGGATGACTTTCTCCATTTCATGAAAAACTAGCCGGCATTCAGACAGCGCAGACCTCCACCAAGGCAGCTCAATTCCCCTGATATGTCATTGTGTCTAAAAGCAATAGTTTCACGACAGTTTAACCCTCATAATATGACTCCTTGACCATGAAATCATGCTAGTCCACCTCGTCCGCTCATATCAATAAAACTCGAGTAAATTGATGCAGAAATATCAGTTATTACAGATGTCTTTGCAAGAAATGTCTTAAGAATCCAAATATATCGCATAAAATAGTAAACGAGTTGATAAAATCAACTAAATAGTATTTGTGATGTTACTGTTGCCAGTCATATCGGAGCACGCCATGATTATGACGTCAAGTCGGGTTTCCGAGCAAAAAATCCAACCCGACTATGTCTTGGAATTATTTTGTCCAAGTCGCAACCTTTATTTCAATCGTTCGTTGAATGCATCATTGTTCTCTTGGTGCTTTCTAGTCTTTTTTTGTCTAAATTCAGAGCCTGTTTAAACTTTTCTGTGTGGGGTAAACTCATAGCTAGTTATATCGCAAAAGTCTACATAGAAATGACTTAAAAACAAATATCTGCATCCTGTTTAGCGTTCACTTACTCCATGAGAGGGTTGGCATATGGTCAGATGTATGTGGTGTAGTTTATATTTGTCATTTATAGTGTAGTTTTAAAAGGTCACTGAGTCATTTTAATTCAATAAGCTCATCAGGCAGGAGGCCTCAGAGCAGTTGAAGCCTCAGAGCAGTGAAGTGCTGCAGAATTAGGCCAGGCCTTCAGGGTGAGTCAGATCAATGAGCTCTAACCTCTTCTCAGTTACTTATTAGTGAAGAAATCAATACCCCCCACCTCCCCCTCTCATGTTCTCAGCACATGTGTCGTTCCTGGACCGATGCACATGCATCTGTTAATATTTTACACCACATTATATTTGTGTGCAGCAGAGCATTAAGAGCCCTTCAGCTATGATCTCAGTGGCGGTATGCCAAGTCACACCCGAGGCTGCTCCATGCATCCCTCTGCTGATCTCTGCTTAGAGGGCTCTTCCTCAAAGCTATTTTTGGGAGTTTCCTTCCAGTGACTGGCCATTATTCCTGCTCTCACATAATCCAGATAAAGGCTGAAGATCCAGTGGAGCTACCAGTTATTTCATGCAAAGGTGCACAAAATTAAAAAAAACCCAAAATGCTCATTTTAAGGATACTTAATACATCCTCACACCCTGTACAGGTCTGTAAAATCTAGACTTGTAGGAATTCTAGGGCTATAAATAGGGATTTTCCTCATCATACATGAATTGGTTATTTCTACGATTGATAAATAAATAAAAATCTGAAAAAAATGAAAAATGATCATCACATTCTCTTAAGGCCCAAAGGAAAATCTTATTTGAGTCATTGATTGGTTTTTCTTCTTCTTGTTTTCAGTGAAGAGGTTCCGGGAGCCAGCAGGGATCAGACGACCATGGAGGATCTGGTCAGAATTTTTTTTTCTTAACTCTCTTTCTCCCTTATTACAGAAGCGGATTGCATTCACTTGAAATGAAATGATAATAAGATAGTTATGTCATTAATTCAGAAAAACAGACCAGAATTTTATTTTTTCCATGAAAACTTTTCCCAGAATTTTGAGATAATTATCTCGGCAAACAGGGCAATTTTTTTTCCTGAAGTGAATACAATACACTTCAATACCTAATATTGTCCAACGTTTATAAGATTTAACATTCTTACATTGATGAGTCAAATAAAAAGAAATGTTGACCAAAGCCTAATTTTTCAGGGATTGATTAAAAAGCTTCCCATTTTACATCTCCTGTATTTTCCTGCTGCTGAGTCTGTGAATATAATCTTGTGGGTTTCTTTGCATTAAAAATAATTAGAAAGTCATTTTCAGACATGCAGCACATCAGAATGTGGAAACCAGAGCCCTTAAAAAAAAAAAGAGAGATTCAACACGATCCATCGTCTCGTTTCCAGGTTTTTCGACACGTCCAAACAAGCCATCGGTGCTCTTTTCATCCACTTCGCCAACGTCTTCCTGTCCACGCTCACCAAAGAAGACCCCTGCTCCCTGTAAGTTACTGACAGAGCCGTGATCCATGAGGTCGGAGTGTCAGGATCAGGATCGTCTCACTGAGAACGTGATTTCACATGTTTTCACAGGTATCTGATGAACTTCCTGCTGGACGCCACGCTGGGGATGCTGGTCATCTGGCTGGCTGTGAAGCTGGTGGCCAAACTCGTGGAGTACAAGCAGTGGACGCTGCTCATGTTCGGAGAATACGGTGAGAGAAAAATCATTTGCTTTGAATTTCTTTTGTCTTTTCTTTGTGTTTTGAAAATGACACAAGGTGCAGCGCCGGTTTTCGCCACCAGAGGGCGCTGTAGACACAGGAGGCAGAGCAGCATCTCCAGCTGGAACAGGAACACATTCTCAGAGGGTTTAACTCTCCACCAGCTTTGACCCTCAGCTGTTTTTCATGTCTCCTCTGTGTGATGGAGAAGTTCACTGAAACATCTCCATCTTTCTTCTCTTTTATGATCAGTGTCGAGGTTATGTTTCATCCCCTCTTTGTATTTGAAGGAATAATCATTGTCATAGATTTGTGTGACCATAAATGCATCAGATGAGCTCCAGTAATGATGACCAGTGGTTGGTTTGTCTGTCTTCCTCCCTTCTTCCTGTCTTAATGACAGATTTATCCTCCTCTGAGTCTGCTGTGCTGAGACACCTGTGTGACCTTCTGGAGAGGCTGAGAAAACTATTTAAATATCCTATTCTACATGCAGAACAGTCTTTATTATCCCCACTAAGGAGGTCACGTTTTCACTGTAGCATGTAGGAAAGAAGAATCCATTAGATTCTGGAGTGGATCTGGATAAACGGTGGATTTTTTTCCTCTGATAGTAATGGATTACTATGAAACTGAGTGGAAGCTTGTAGCAAGGAGGAAACCATCAACTTTTGAAGCTGATATATATGGAAGTGTATCACAATCACTTGAGAAAATTTTTTTTGCCCTGTATTTCTGAATTAATAAGATAATTATCTCAGATTTCTGACATAAGTTGTCATGAAAACAAAAGATGCTGCTCAGTTTTTCTGATTTATCAAGATCATTATCTCATTCATTTAAAAAAAACAAAACCTTTAATGAAAAAATTAAATTCTGCTCTGTTTTTCTGAATTAATGGGATAATTATGTCTTTAATTCCGAAAAAGAATTTTCTCAAGTGAATGCAATACGACACCAAAAATGTGATTTAATAACGTTGGCTTTACTTGTAATTCAGAACGAATCACTCAGGGGTCAAAAAAACAGAAAAATGCATCCAGCTGAGCTGATAAGGAGCCGATGACGGGATCTAAGGTCTGGGTTATCAGGCAGAGGTCCAAATAGGCAGGTCAGGATAACCTGCAGAGGAGGAGGTCTGCTAGTCTGGCACAGAGCTGGTGAAACTGGGCCTGTATAAATACTGAGAAGCTCATGACCAACTGGGCTGCAGGTGAGGAGGAGGAGGGTGGGGCCGAGCAGGTGGAGGGATGAGATGATTGCAGGAGTGGCAGGATTTAATGATATGGCATGAATGAAGACAGGGTGAAGATGTAAACACCATAAGCCTGTCAGGGTTGTGACAATAATAGTTACCCTAAAGATAATAGACCATATATTGGTGATTCTTGTATTGACAGATTCTTTCCAATCCCTAGTTCAAAGTACCTTTAAGACTTTTTTTTCCAATAGAAGGATGTTAAAGATATAAAATGCAGCATTTAGCATTAGCATTACATTACATTGGTAATGGTGGCTGTTTAAGAATGAAGGCAACAGCTCCCATGATCCCACACTGCTTCAGTGCACCAGTCAGAAAGGAACCCGATCCGATACCAGAAAAAAATAATTTCATCAGTTTTTTAGCCCTGATTTTTTTTTCTTAAAGCAGCACAAGAAGACATGGAGAACAAATAACGTTTTGGGGCTGATGCTGAAACTAATATTAGAGAGTTGAAAGAAAATGTCAGATATTAATTTATTGACTTTATAAAATAATGTTATGTATATTTTACATACATGTAAATTCCTTTTATCTCTAATATAAGTGTATATTATATACGAGGTGTCCACTTCACTGATGCTCCTCCACCTCCTCTCCTCCAGGTGACCCTCCCCAGGCTGCAGCGTGGCTGGGCCAGTGTGGCGTCTACCTGCTCATCATGGTGCTGGAGAAGGGCGTGGTCAGCCTGGTGCTGCTCATCCCCGGTTGGTCCAAAGTAAGGAGATCGTATACGGCCACTCGTGCTGCTTTCACGACCTGTGGGGGAAAATGTTATCCTGTGATATTTTTTCATATGTCCGGCATGAGGGAAACATCTGGTAGATCGATTTCCTCATGGTTTCAGAAACACAGGAGGAAATGAGCATCAGCTGAACCTGTGATGAGGCTTAGTGTAATGTGATTGGTTCAGCTAAAACAGAGGCTTTCAGTTTTTTTTATTTCTATTTGTTTTACATTTTTAAAGTGACCGTTATCATCTCTCTCCTTCTGTTCCAGTTGCAGGAGGTGTTGCTGAGCTACATCGCTAACCCTCAGCTGGAGCTGGCGCTGGTCATGCTCATTGTGCCCTTCATAGTGAACGTGAGTTGTCATCATCTACATGATCTATAGGCTGACGCTTCTGCAGCATTCATGACCCAGATCTTGTCTCTCTGCCCCCCCCCCCCCCCCCCCCCCCCCCCCCCTTGTAGTCTATCATGTTCTGGGTGGTCGACAGCCTGACGATGAGGAAGTACAAGACGATGAAGAGCCTGGACGACTCCTACGAAGGCCCGGTGAAGAAGGCCGACTCGCCGCCAGCCTCCCACAGCGAGGAGTCTCGGGTGAGAAAAACAAAGAGCTGTGGTGAACAGCTGCTTGTTGGTTTTAGTCACTTATGTCATTGAACCACCTGCTTCTTCTGGAGATCATCGCTGCTCATTACATGTGTAATTACGAACTGAAACAAACAGCAGATCATATCAGGACTGAGTAGAAACAAAAGCTCTCTGTTCCAGATGAAATGATTAACGTCTGGTGGGTGGAAATATTTCAGGGTTTGCATTAAAACGAAAAAGCTTTATAAACAAAGAATGAATTTTGGTATTAAAGTGTGTTTCTATCCAGACACAATCTCTGGATAAGGAAAAAACGTACAAATGTATCTCATTATTTTGAGATGTTTAGTCCTTATTTTGACAAAATTTATTGTTTTGAGATATTAAATCTTTATTTTGAGAAAGTTTCTCATTATTTTGAGATATTAAATCTTTATTTTGAGAAAGTTTCTCATTATTTTGAGATATTAAATCTTTATTTTGAGAAAGTTTCTCATTATTTTGAGAGACTAAATCCGTACTTTGACAAAGTTTCTCATTATTTTAGATGCTAGTGAATTATTCTGAGATACTACGTCATTATTTTGACTTTTCATCATATTGGCAGAAAATGTCTTCCTTAAAAAAAACTCAGATGTTTTTTTTAGTTTTAAGGATCTGAGTTTTTCACATGTACGACCAGTGTGACAATAAACATCTTGAGTCTTGAATGTTGAAAGGAGTCCTTTATAATAGCAGACTTAATAGCAGGTGTAAATGGAGTGTCTACTTCCTCTAACATTTAAAGAACATATGATGGAGGATCTTTTCCAGTTCAATGCACTGGTTTGTGCTTCAGTGTCTTCATTTAAACTCCAGTTAGCATCAGAAAAACCGAAACCATCTGCTCTGAATGTGACTCATCACTTTGTAGAGGATTACTTCTGATGTTATGAAAAAAAAAGTTGGCTAAATCCTGAATTTGACACTTAAATATCTTTGTTTTTTGAAGAAGAGAACAAGACTGTGAAATGTGTGTGAAATCATCGCTGATGGTTATAATGTACCCACTCAGTCACGGTGGGCTTCAAATGCACCTGTTGTTTTTGGACACACAAACACTCCCACACACACACACACACACACACACACACACACACACACACACACACACACACACACACACACACACACACACACACACACACACACACACACACACACACACACACACACACACACACACACACACAACACTCACACACACACACACACACACACACACACACACACACACCATACAGATTTCTGCTCTCTACACTTGATCTAATGACGAGCAAGTCCAACAAATACTGATTCCTCCCCCTTTTATGTCGCCTTTGTAGATTCTGGTTTTCTGTGGACGTTAAATTCAAACTTAAAATGCGAAATTTTGCAATACTTTGCAGCTTATTTGGCTCATTTTTTGTAATTTGGCTGAATCAAATGATTTGTTGAACAAAAAACTAAAGTGAAGAGGTAGAGGGCTCCAGTGAACTTCGCCCACAAGACATTTGAATCAGCCTCTATGTCAGTTTTGGGTCAAGTTTTGTTTTTTTTCTGTAGCAATGAAACTGTTAAGGGGCCTGTTGTTGAGTTCAGGGAATAACTTTCCCCCACTCAGGAAAGATTTAAGTGACGCACATGAGGACATCTGACTGTCGGGGTGCACGACCCTCTCGTTCCGTGGGGCGACAGTCCTCTGTGGAGCAGCTATAAATCAAGCCTTCATCCCGGGAATAAAAGTGACATTTAGGAGTCTTTTCCACGTGGTGATGTTATGGAAAGCAGAGTGAAGTGGAGGAGGGCCACAGACGGAGGCATTGACTTGCATGAGGTCTTTGGCGGGGGCGGTGGTTGAAGTCACAATGCTGTTGTTGTTGTGACATCAACGTTTAGAGGAGAGGTCAGATTTAGGACTGTCGACAAGAACGACGATTAATTGTCATACAAATAATTTCAATTAAAGATCTTCTGAAGAAGAGTTATTTATTGGCACTGATACAATCAGCTTCATGGACCTGCGGCCGTCTGAATATTCTAATCATTGTGTCGTTGAAGGACCTTTGAGCTCCATATGGTCTTTCTTTGTATGAATGCTGCCCTGACTTTATCAGTTCTTGCTTTACAGACTCTTAAAGCTGTGCAGGATTTGGAAAACTCCGGAAAACTATATGGAATTTTAAAAGTATTGCAAGCTGTCTTCACTCTGATATCTGAATCTGTTGTACTCTTTAGAGAGGTCAGCAGCCAAATGCTAACACAAAGCAACATATGGAGGTTTATAATGTCATATAGTTTGGGGAATTTTGCTCCTGTGGGGTTTGAATCCTGGCTGCTGCTGCTTGCAAAGTGTCTTCCAAGCTGCGAACAAAACGGGGATATTTTCCACTTTAGGTCAGGAATGCAGAGTTCAGATGTTTCCCAGTGTTCTGTGGAGGATGCACAGTCTTCATTGTATTTTGTCTTTTCGCTGATGGCCTGTGGTTCGTCTTCTCGCAGGTCCTGCTGACTGTCGAGACGGACACGGACGAGGCTTCAGAAGGGGAGGAAGAACCCACCAATGTCGCTCACGTGCAGTACTCCGGAGGCCCACTGAGACCCAGCTGGGTGGTGGTCTAAACCCAGGTGATGTGACCTGTCACGTGACACACAGAACACTCTTTACGAGCCGAAACGTGAGCAAAAACAAATACAACCTTGCATTTTAATCTTTATTAAAGGTCCAAATATCAGCTTTCTTTTAAGCAAAGGCACAATTAAAGCTCTCTAACCTGTGAATGTGAACACTACTGCCTTAGCTGCCTTCCTGCTTACCGAAGGTGTGAACTGGAGCTTGATTCCTGGCATGCATGTCAATCAAACAGCATTTAGTGATCTTGAAGCTCTAAATCCTCTCACATTGCTGCCTCTGTTTGCTGCAAGAGAACATCAGAGCAACCACAACTGAGCACATGTGCAGGGAGATTATTGAGCAGCGCTGCGCCCACAGGGCAAAATGTGCTGGGTGGTAACGACAAAGACAACAAATAAATCTGTCTTTTCTCCACATTGGGGACTTTTGGGAACGATGTTGCTCTTAAGAGAGTCATTTATCACGGATCATATTCCAAAGAGGAGCTGCTGAGTGAAGTATACATGTGCTCTGTCTAATATCATCACTTCAAATCCACCTTTTATAGTCGTTCCGCTACGTTCTGCCTCTAGCTGCTGCTTTTAAGCTTGAAAAGGTGGTTAATTATCAAATATTTTAAAAACCACACATTTGTTGGAGTCATGATTGACCAAACATGTTAAAAGCAGCTGTTATACAAAGATTTTTAAATTTTTTAAAAATATATATGTATGTATGTATATGCGGCAGGAAATAATTTCATGTCATGCTTTGAAGGACCAGGTCACAATACTGTCTGGATATGTACGATGGAGTATTGGGGTCAAAACACTGAGATTTTCACAATGATGTTGGAAAATTTTGAGAAAAAGTTTCAAATTTTACGAGGAAAATTTTAAGAGAAAATGTTTCATTATAACAAGAATAAAGTGATCATTTTAGACACAAATGCCATAATAATTTAGGAGAAAATCACTCTTTGTGTTTCTATAGTAACCTTCCACTATCAGTACTCTGTGTTTGCTTGACTCCCGTAAAGGAATAGTTTATTTTTGGAAATATGACTTGTTTGTATGCTGGATTCAAAGTTACACTCAGCTTCTGATTAGCTTAGCTCAGTTTAGCATAAAGACTGGAAAGTTCCAAAGTGCACTAATTATTATGATAAACGACTTCCTGAACTTCCTTCTGTAGCCCTTTTTTAGACAATAGCACAGCAACAAATACCCTTCTCTACGCCACCGTTTGTTATTTACACCAAACAAACCAACGGTGGCATAATGCCGTATAATACAGCAGCAACAATAGTCATCGACCGTCTCTGTTACATGGTGGTTGATCTCGTCCTCTGCTCGGAGGGTAAGGAGTTTGAGAATTTTATTTTGGTTGACTTTCTTCTTCTTTCAGTTAGCTGCTAACGCACTCGTTTATACAGACGTCGATTCGCTGTCGGCTGTCGCTGCCTTTGTAACCTTTATATAGAACGGCGCGGTGCAATAAAGGCGCAACAGTCCCGCCTTGAACAGGCTGTGTAAAAGGGGCTTGTACATTTATACTCGGTTTGCAGAAGTATTTTGCGGTATGATAACTGTTTCAGAAAATATTACATTTGCATGACCTTTAAAGTATGAAAACAGTGTTTCCTGTTGAACAAACCGTCCTCTACTGAAATACCACTAATGCGGTAGAATTCAATACTGCAGATAAGCAAACGTGCACGATATGATAAATTTACATTTTATTTTCATAACATTCCGACTTTTTATTCCACGAGTATCCCTAATACTCCATCATAGTAGTATTACTCTTTGTGATGATACAGTAGCTGTGTAATGAACTTATTTATTCTGTTCATATTTTACATGTATTTGACTTTATATATTGTGATCCATCTGTGGTAACTACAGTAGAACAGGGAGTTTATTGTGAATAAATAAAATGAGAGAATTTTGAGAGTCATGGCCAAACAACACGTTGGGATTCAGTATGAATAATATGATTCATGTTCTTTATATATTCTACTGTTTATTTGCATTATGGTTTTAATCCGAGAGTTTTACATACTCCGTTTTTAATGTTTTATTTTTTATTCCATCGTATCTTGTATTTTTTATAAACATAGTTGTGAACATAAAACGGCACAAAGCGTGTTGAAGTGTCTTTAACGGGCTGTAACCGCCACGGTGCTTCTTACCGAATGTATAATCTGTGCTATGAATAAAGATGATTGACACATGAGCCGGTGTTCCGTGTTGAATTCCTGGGGCGAGGCGGCGTGATGACAGACAACCTGGCCGGAGCACACCTGTGTGGGCGGGGCCAGCAGCCCTGTGACCTCCAGCTGATGACAGGGAGGACTATGGAGCTGTGTGTGTGTGTATTTGTGTGTCGTATGCTGCATCTACTCATTGGCGCTGGACAAGGGGTTAGTTACTGGTCTCTGGTAACCAGGTGTGATAATCAGTTTAAGACATACATATTTGGTGTGTGAGGAAAACATAATTATTCGCTCCCATGGATGCAAAAGTCAGCGGTTTTATGTTTTCGTGCCTCAGGAAAAAACCTCAAAACATGGGTTTAAGTGTTTTATTTACAATTACAAAATCGCTGTAAAAATAATGCACACAAAATAATAAAAAAACATTTAATTCTCACTGGAAATAGTACAAAAATATACTCAAAAGAGCCTGTAAGCAGAAGGAAGAACTGAAATGTGCAGGTTTGTGCTTTTAAATCTGTTGGGATTTAATATGGTTAGAGATTAAATTAAGTCAAATAAATGTTAAAGCTAAAGCCATCTCACACTCTGTTAGTCCCATGTGGCCAGTTTCCGGTGTCGAACATGTGCGACATCAAGTAGTCCTCGTACTGTCCATCGATGAGCTTGGCTGCGTTGTTGCGGGCGAACCAGCAGTCCACGCTCTGAGTCCCGCTGTAGATCCTCCTGCTCTTCCGAACCACCGGCACCGATCGGTCCTTCACCTTCAGGACGGACGAAGGTTTCATGTCTCTTTGTGCAGGAAGCTCTGCTAGTCCCACTTCCTCATACAGGAACTGACCTGAAAGACGAGCCAGTCAGAAGTTATTTGAGTCTCAGAGTTCGACTGAGTCTTTGAAGGCCTGCCAGTAACTTAAAAACCAGTTCACCCAAAAATTAAAATTCACTCATTATTTACTCGCCCCAGTGCCGATGGAAAATTAAGTTATTTATAGGGCATAAACTATTTCCTGAGCTGTACAGCAAAACAGCCTGACAGAATTCTTCTAAACAAACTAAAGAAGATTAGGATCTGTTTTAAAGTGCAAAAACAACAACAACCGAAAACAAACATAACATAACATGCACCCAACCATTTCCAGTGGTATTGCTCCATTTCGTCCATCTCGTCCGTATCCGTAAGCTCTCTGTGTCCGATTACGTAAGGAATGAACACAGAAGACGTACAGAAGGCTCCGTACCCGTCTTTAACGTAGAGCACAAATGGGGCCTTACTCAATCAGCACACAGTTAAAACCCATTAACACCTACCCAGCAGGCCGTGGCAGTTGTGCGACAGCCCCTTGCTGTGACCGATGTAGAACCCCAGATGGTCTCTCTGGTAGGGGGCTGGATTCTTGTACTGATGCAGCAGAATCACAAAGCTGATGTTGCCTCCCACTGTCACGGTCACATTCGACTTCGCCACGATGGACACCGCCAGAGCGCCGCTGTCCACTGCAACTGTGGAGTGACAGGGCAGCACCATTCTGTCCTTCCCATCTAGGATGACTTTCTTAGGCGTCACCTCGATGTAGGCGCGTTTGGGACGATCCACCACGATGGTGATGGTGCTGAAATAGGTACGCTGCTGTTTGTGGCTGCCTGGCGGAGCCGGGGCGCCGATGAGCTTACCGTTCACTGTCACACCTGGAGACAACAATACAAGATGTAGACCTTGATGTGAAACTGGAGTTTTAGGGCCATGCAATGCGCTTTAGCGGAGTCTTACCGGAGTACTTGTGGTCAGAGACCAGACGCAGGATGTGTCCAGGCTCACCGTTGATGTTGAAGCACACGGTCAGTTTACTAAGCGGGAACTCCACCACAAAGTGGGGATCACCGTCCGCTGAGGTTCAGAGACAGACAATAATAATAACGGTGAGCAGAAAGAATCAGGAATACAAATAGGCCTGAAATAAGATCGCTTAATGTCACGTCATGTAAGCTACTAGCTAAGACTCCTCAGTCAAATATTACTATCCAGAAGGATAGTAATATTTGACTATAAACTATCCAGAAGGAACAGAGGTCTTGTCCTTCAAATTAAGTCTGAAAATCTCACAAGGTTTATAATGAAAAGAGGAGAAAAGGCTGATTTAGATGTTTTTAGAGGTTTGGTTTTGTTGTGGTTAAAACAAACAAAACTTTTTTAGTGTGCAAAGCTGAACAATCCTACACATTTCTCTTGTCCCTCCTCTCCACTAAGGTTGTGTAATCTATTAGTTTAGTTCCTGATGCTTGTGCAACACAAACCAGCTAGGAAACAGGTGGGAAATTGGCTCGCTAAAGAACATTTAAGAACATTTAAAACTTGAGCTGCAATGTCTGACTTCTCCGTAAAGCCTCCACTTAATATAAAGAAAGTTAACAGCTGATATGTCTGTTTGATTGATCTAATTTGCAGATCGGTTACATCTTTAGCCGGAGTCTCTTCAGCCTTGTGAGAACCAGCTAAGATGAAGAGAGGAGTGATGAGATGAGAGGAGATGATAGAGCAGCAGTAATGACAGGGTCATTAGCTCTCGCTAACTGCCTCTGATGGGGTCCCTCTCTTTACTGTAACACATGCACAAACATCCACTTCTCGTCTCTTAACTAATTCCCATTCACCCGCTGTCTGCGTGAGTGCAAACACGCACTTGCATGTTCAAAGTGCCACGTAGCGCTTGTGTTGGTATTTCAATTAGACGCTGTGTGTTCTTTCCTCTTTGCAGGTAATGTTCAGAGGCGTCCCTGAACCCCTCTCTTCTGTGTTATCGCTGTCTGACGAACGTCCAAATTACAGGACGCCCACACAGAGAGTGTGGAGAGAGAGAGAGAGAGAGTCTACTGTATATTTCCTGTCTCCTCTTTCAAGTCTCTTTATCCACTGCGTACAAGCCTTCATATCATACGAAGCATTCAGGGGAAATGTACAATTGTTTACATGAGTAGAGTCACCTGATGTTTTGGAGATGGTGACGGACTTCTTGGCCGGTCTCCTCTCAACGTTACCTAGAAGGGAGAGAATATTTATTTGCTGCGATGAGTCAGAGGGCTGCCATTGTTTAATGCTTCCTCTTCAAATATTCCATATGAGTAACATTAACTGTTGCTGGGTCCATTGTTAGTGTCTGAAGAGAGAGGATAGTTATATGGTTATAACACAAAAGTCTATTTCTCCTGACTCCTGCAGTCTCTAAATTATTCACTGATTCAACCCTCAATGACCCTTTAGCTGCTATGATCTGCTGCGTTCCTGAGGAATCTTAGCCCATTCCTCATGGACAAAGGCCTAACAGTGAACAGTTAAGCTAGCAACAGAGACTATCTATTTATTCTGAGAATGGCTATGCACAGTTTTTGTTTGTCAATAGTGTGTTAGATGTTTGACTATGCCGAAAAGCGCTATCATACACATGGACGACATATGTAAACGGCTAATTGTTCAAGTAACAAATAGGAAAATATGCTGCTAGTGCAATTAGCTGTAGTTGTACAGTATGTAACAAAGGTGAACAGCCAATCATAGCAACAAACAGAAACAGTTCATTTAGCTTTATATTATTTATATATATTTGGCCGGTATGGACTATGTTGAAGGTGCAGGAGTGGCTTTAGAAGATTTAATGGACATTGTGATACTTCTCCACCACAAAGGACCAACTTTTCAGAACTACATTAAGTGTTTGATACTCAGAACGAAAATAGTGGGGTGTTTCAACCCCACATCAGACACCCTGTGTAACCAAAATTATAAGACACAACCTCACCAATCATGTTGCTCAGAGAGGAAGTCTGGCTGCCTGACTTCTCGTTGGGTTGCTCTGGCTGTCCATCCTCTGTGTCACCTGGCAGCTGATTGGCAGTTGAGGGTGCCTCATCAGCTGCTGGGCTGGTGGTGGGTGCCGGAGCCATGGTGCCATTAGCCAGGACTTCAGGCTTCTCCACCACCAGGTTGGTGAGGGGAGTGAGGAAATTGTAGGTCAGAGACAGATTGGTGGTCTGCTGGATGTGCTCTTCCCTTTCCTTGCTGGTTTGGCTGCGCAGCCGCGACCGCAGACCCTCCTTGATGCTCAGAAAACCCCAGACACGTTCCACAAAATCTTCCGCTATTGAACCCAAAACAACACCTAATCCCTGTGCGACTCCTGACTCTAGAGCTTTAGTTCCAGTTGCTATTGCTGCGATGGCTGCTTTCACGTGTTTCTCAGTCTCTGTCTGTTGGTGCCGCAGTGGAACGTCGGTCTCCAAGATGATGCTCTTGTCGTTGTTGCTGGCTGTAACTTGGACATGGAGTGACTCTGCGCTTTGGTTGGTCAGCTTGCCAGCGATGACGATCTCAGAGCCGTTAAAGTAGTTGGTGAACAGATGCTGAGTGACGTACTCGACTGAGTCGGCAGTGTAGTTGATCCTTATGTCAGACAGCAGAGGGGTTCCTATCTCATCGTAGAACCTAGAAAGGAATGAGGAGACATCAAGGAATGGTTGCAAAAAGGCCCATGCCCTACCCCTCTGGAAAGTTTTGTACAAATTAGTTCAGTATGTCCTATCTCGCGATTTTACGGAAAGTTATAAAAACAGTGTTCAATGTGCTCATCTATCCGGATCAGCACTAAAATGTAATGTTTGGCCCTGAAAACTGGTGCCAGAGTGGAACCAAAGCGTTGCTGGGCCAGATAAAAGAACCAGTTATGTCAGTAGCGGGGGGGCGGGATAATTTTAACTGACCAAAAGTTTGTGACCACCATTTTTAAAGAATCTGAGTTTGTGTTACGTACGTTCTTTTGTCTCCATACAAGAATCCAACAGCGACACCAACATGGAGTTTTGGTGCTGATGTTGCTCTGATCGTTGTCTAAGTTGTCTCCAGCTTTTTTTATTTTTGCACATTTTTTTACGCATTATGCACTAAGCATCCAAACCTGACATTTGCCTATTCTTTGTTCACCACAAATCAGTAACACATTCAGCGCCTTCGCTCAAAGGCATCTGAAGTTTTTGAGGCAGAAAAACAAGGATGTTATTCCAGAGTTCATCAGACGTCTTGTTCGTTCAAACAAGGCACCTTCCGGCCATACACTTGCTTGTCTAACCTCTCAAAGCTGCTGCCACCCCACTTCAGAGTTTGTGCACACATTCATAATAGAGTGTATATAAGGCGAGATGTATGTGTGTATATAGGTCCTCTGTCCCGTCCTTGTTGTCACGCTGCAGTAAACCTCGTCACCTCTTAACCGGCATGTTTGCTCAAGCAGGACAAGGGCTATTATCTGCGGAGTCTATCTGTTAACCCCTCGTACATACTCAGATGCAGGTTTCACAACACACACGCACATTCCTGCTCGACTGAACAAACACCTTGTGTGTCCAAGTACGGAAGGGAGAGAGAAGAGGGCTGTGTGTTAAGGATAGGAAAACGCTCCGAGAGAGAAAGAGGG
The DNA here is from genome assembly GCA_037577475.1 of Chaunax sp. Z400. NCBI lineage: Eukaryota > Metazoa > Chordata > Actinopteri > Lophiiformes > Chaunacidae > Chaunax > Chaunax sp. Z400. The sequence goes on from CM075204.1 coordinate 19,842,370, forward strand.
TGGCTGTGTTGCTGTCTGTGGCTGTCACATGTTGAAGTTGATTAAAGATCTCTGTTGTCAGCACCGTCACATTTGCAGTCTTCGCTCCCTCGTAGCTTGATGAGAGAAGGAAGGATGTGTCGGAGGGGTAGAGGGGAGGGATTACGGAGAGCTAATTGCTTCATAAGAGGTGGATTATACGGATATGAAGGGGGAATTTGGCAAGAATTAGTTAAAGTATTAATCAGTGATATTGTCTTTAAAATGAGTCTGGCAAGTGCAATGCAAAAACATACTTACAGTATGTACCCGTAAACCACCAAAGGTGGAAAAAGACGATGACAATATTGCATGAAATGTTTTCAAACTACAAAGAATAACCAAGAAAGATGTATGTATCTTAAAAAGGTCTGCTCAAAAATTCATCTTTTAGATGGCCTACAGTGAGAACTGGGACTTCTGGCTTCAAGCTACTGTTGGACTGGTTTAAGGAAAATCATCTCTTCTTATTTCATTGGTTGGATGTATCTGGGGTGAAGAAAAGAACAAGGTCCTATGTTCCCATATATCAAGAAGGCAACATACTTGACATTTCAGTGCACCAGTGCATGGGAACCAATTAGCTCACCTTGCAGGTTGGGCTACAGAATTCCTTTGTGTCTGGATTGAGACTGATTCCTCCAAAAAGTTTCACTGTGTTTATCATCTGGCCAAACAAATTGTACCAAGGATGAAAATGAAACCAGAGTCAGACTCAAATGAACCAAGACAAGACAGTCCAAAACACTCTTACCCTTTGAGCATAGCGCTGGCGTCGGCCTCCTCGTGGATCCGTCTCATCATACCACAGTTTTCCAGAGCCATGCGCTCCAGCAGCCGGTAATCAACGTCATTACCAAGCCCGATGGTGAAGATGCAGAACTTCTCCCGCACGGCTGAGCGAGTGTTGCCCAGGATCGGAGTGGACTGGATCTCTCCTACTGTGGGCCGTCCATCGGTCAGGAAAATAATGAGGGAGACGCTGTTCAGGCTGGCGTCAGGGCCTGAGAGGTAATTGCGAAGTAGAGAGGAGCCAGTCTGGATGGCATCGTTGATATTTGTGCCTGCAGTAAAGAGACGTCACAACGGATTGTTGCTCATGAACATGTCAAAGATTTACAATTAATTAATAATAAAAATAATGAATAAGTCGAGCTTCTTATCATCTGATGAACAGACAGAATCATGTTTATCTAACAAAATATAGGAACTGAGAAGACAAGCCATGAGGATGATGTCTCACCACCAGACGTTGGCAGCATGTAAATAAACTTCTTGGCGTCTCGGATGTTAAGAGGCGTCACCGGCACGAGACGATTCGGCTGCCAAACTTTGATCCTGTTGGAAAAGCTGACGAAGTTAAAGCGATCGCTGGGTCGCAGATCTCTCAGAATCGTGAACAGAGCATCTTTGGTCTGGGAAAGGAAGAAATTATTTCTTACAGCAGAGAAATCTCATGTCAACCTCAAATCTTACAGTTGAAGCAGTAAATTCCTCAGTTGATGCTAAATTGACCGAGAAATATGGGTTCTCCTGCTTCCAGAGTGATGTAACTACTGTTAAAGAAGACTTATGAGCTTTATCGCTTTGCATTTAGTCTCTGGGTGGGTCGGGGTGAGGAGAGCGTCTGGTTTGGGAACCTCAGAACTTTTAACATCTTTAAAGTAGAGCATAAATGGACCTTTAGACTTTTACCACCATGACCCAAGCAAGGATAAGCAGAAGTAATGCAGGGATTATCATGGACAAGAGGCTCATGCTCGTACAGCTATAACGTTGCTATAACGTTAGCTAGCTTTGTTAGCTTTCCTCTCATGTATAAGTAGATGTATGCGTCCTTCTGTGCGATGATACCCAAAAAAAAAATAGTTACAACATGAAACGGCTCACAACAAGGTCTGTGTGTTATCTTTAGTAGCTGGATCCTGATTTCTGGAAAGACACATTGCTGTTGAGTTTTTCAAATGTATTTCATGTATATAATATATATCTCTATATTGACTGTATACAGCAGTGCTCAGAACCACAGACTGACCTACACTGAAACCCTCTATTGTGGAGCCACATCAAAACACACTTGTTCTGTTCCTCTGGGGGCTGGCGATGGGTGGGGGGTGGATCAAGGGGTCGAGGGTGCTGCTGTCGAGAAAGTTCCATTACCCCATAGACACTGACCTTCCTGCCTCACAGCGCAGCCTTGTGCTTTATGTTTCCACTTTTCTTTCTCACTGAAAATCTGTTTTTCGCTTTCTGTCCTCTGGTCCTGTGGCAGCTGCAGAGATCGGCTCTGAGTCTGGCCAGGGGGGGATTATCAGGCTTTTGCAGATGGAGGAAAAGGTCTGATACTGATATTCCAGTGTGGGAGTGAGGAAGTGGGGTGTCGATTGTCTGATCTGATGCAGTCGCTGAGATTCTGCTCAAAATCAGGGTGAATTGCTTTGCATGGGAAGTAAATCGTCTGATTTCCTCTGACACACTTGAGAATGTAAGAGAGAGTTTTCTGGTCCTTCCATTAACTGCAACAGGTAAAGCTTTACTGTGAAAATGCACCAATCTTATAAGACTTAATCCAAAAGTGTCCCTTAGGTACAGATGGCTATGAGCAGAAAGGTTCTCACTGGGAACAGATCAGCAGGAAATGTCTTCCAGTTCCACACAAAAGCAACCTCTACTAACCTACGAGTTCTATTACTGACAACATTCCCGATCTTTTCCCCCAAACTGACTGCATTTAGAGTTCCTTCTGCATATGGTGTCACCTCACATGGGATATAAAGGTAATTAAACAAATCACATTCCTGCAGCATCATTCTCACAAAAGGTTCTGTAGATATCTACAGACTGTGCTGCTTTACCTGTCTGATCTTAGTCCCCAGCATGGAGGCGCTGGTGTCGATGACAAACACCACATTCTTCGGGACGACAGGCAGATCTTTGGGGGCAAAGTAGTGGACAAAATGGCCATTTAAAACCTGGAAAAGGAAGAAGTTTATAGGCGGTGAGATCGGTTGTGTGTTAATGTCAACTCATAAAGTGGCTCTGAAGACAAACTGAAGAATTGGCAGTGGAGTGGCAGTGCTGGAAATGAGTGACTAACAGGTGGGAAGTTTGTGTACACATAAACAAAATATGATAAGTTTATTGTGCGAAGTTTATCACATGAGAGCATCACCTGAATGTCTCCTATCCCCATCTCTCTCTGCACATCGTAGCGGATCACAAAGTCTCCCAGGAGGCCACTGGTGGTGATCTTGGCCTGCTGGACGAAGTTGGGGCTGAAGGTGATTTTGCAGATGTTCTTTTCGTATTTGATCACGGTGTTGGCAGGAGGCTCGGGCTTGGCTGGTGCACAAAGATGGGAAATGTGTTTTATTTGGCTGAACAACAAAACCCTGACACAAAAAGTGACCGCGACCTAAAAGTGGATTAAACAGATGACAAGTTTATTTTCTCTGTTTACTTTTTTTGGATGGGCTATGACAAATACAGTTTCATCACTGTGAATTCCTGAAAAAAAAATTTATAGTGTTGTTAATTTCAACTTAATAAGGTTGGACCTCTAATTCATCCAGTTTTTAAAAATACTTGTTAACAATAGGCCGGCTACTTTTTTTAATATCATATGAAACATGAATGATTTCTTTGGGCATCTCCAATAACTGCACACAGTTTGAGCGCAATTTAAAAGAAGATTATCAGACAATTTTAGAGCTTTCTCCACTCAATCAACATTCCATGCAAAACATTAGAAAATCTGAAACTGATGGAAAATTCCCCGGAACATAAACTGCGATTTCGCGAAAACTGCTGTAGATATCAAAAAGCCCATTTAACCCATTAAAGTCCCAAATCTCATGACCGGTTTACACTTTTAGTGATGTCGCTATGTTTAGATATCATAAAGCAACGTGACCCCAAAGATGAGTGGGTTTGAGATCTGTTCACTTTTATTTCCCGTTGTTTCTTATAGCACAATTTTTAAGTTTTTTGTAATTTTCATGAAAACGGTTTCATGAATCGTTACCTAAAGACAGAACAGACCATTCCCACTTAATCTGCAATCTTTTTATGTATTGTTTTATATGTGCTGGCAATGCTACGGAGCTAGTAGCGTGCCAAATGAACACAAGGAGGAATAATAAGCAGTGTGCTCATGTGCTTTGGACATCAGGCGCAGAGTAAAATGAGACAATAAAAAGATGAATTTGTAAACCTGGTATCTTAGGTGCTTTCGACCCATTTGGTGTGTTGGGGGCGCTGGTGCTCCTGCCGTTGCGGAGCGGCAGCACCTGGAGATCCGTGATGGCCGAGTGGTCGACGATGGTGACGTCCAGCCTCAGGCGGCTGACCAGCTGCATCGGCCGCAGGCTGGTCACGTGTTCGTAGCGTCCCAGCCGCCGCTGCAGAAGCTCCTCGTAGGTGAGCAGGAAGATGGCCCGGTTCCTACCTGGGATGCTGGCCGCCATCCTGAACACCTCCACCTCTGACTGAGGACTGAAGGGAGGAGAGGTGAGAAAAGGTCAATTAAGAATTCACGAAAATTCTGTTATAAGGCTGGTTATTAAAAATGTGGCAATAGTTAGTCACTAATAGAACACTTAGGTTTTAATGTCAATGTCAGTGGGTTGCGTTCAAATTATTCAAAAAGATAATGTGTTATCAAAGGGACTGGCCTTGCTGCCAAGGACAGTCCGTTTGATAACATGTTATTGTGGACTATTCCACCCCGACAAGTAATCCCCCTCAGATGCATGCATTTATTAAAAAAATAAGTTAGTTTGCTACGTTTTCTAAATGAAACTTTATATTTGTGACCTGTTTTAAGGGGAATCAATGGACTTCAGGCTGAAGTCAGTCCCTCTAGGAAGTTGCAGAGTCAACATGGGGGACTGCTTTATTTGGCGAAATCTGTGGGAAACTAAGATGATTGGTCAAATTTGCCGATAACATGCATTGATATGGACAAATTTTGCAAGGCCGTGCAGACTGTACGCGGATTGGTTGAATTTATGTTAATTGTTGTGATTGTGACATTACAACTTCCTGAAGGGTCTGATTCAAGGCTGCGATGGCATCTCGTCACAGCACCAGCGTGAGTCCGTCGAACTCAAAGTCCATCATGCTTCAGACATCTTATAGTTTAGGTATGTACAGGTCTATTATGGCTGCACGACCTATTTCTGAGGTGCAGCAGGCGGAAACGTCGATCCTGTCTGTCCGGTCTGTCGTGGGTCCTCTGGCTATGTAACGCTGGCCTAGAGCCACTATTGTGGAATGGTGAGCATTCACCGCCATGGTAACTTGTTTGGTGGACTGCCCCGCCTACAACATGCCATTGCCTCGATCCCGGCCGCGTTGCCCCAGCTGTGGTATTCCCCCCAATGTTTGTGCCTTGTTATAGAGGTGGGTTTCAGTCTCAAGACTCCTCACACAAATCAGTGAAGCGTGTCCAAACCTCGTACATTTAGGTGTTCAACCAAGTTAAAAACAGAGAAAAGGTTTTCTCAAACAGGCGGTGCATTTTTAAATCCCTTGAGTGTATTTTATGTTTAGCTTTTCCTGTATGTGTGCCCTGTAAACAGAAAAACTTCAAATATAGACAAACACTGGAGCTATAGTTATGACAGAGGTGGAGACGAGGTGGAGCAGCAGTGACATCATGAATGTGGAGGCATCGCCTCAGTCAATCTCACATCTTCCATTTCAATCCTCTCCTTCCTCCTCGGCTCTGTTCTTCACAATGGAGCCACTGAAATGTCGTTTCATGAAATGTCACTTTACACATGACAGCTGCAAACGTGATGTCACTTCTTCCATATGTGTCACAGATTTTATAAGACAATCCTCGTCCCTGGGGCGATGATCTTATTTCAGACTCAGACATAAACTCACTCTCTGTGGTAGAAGTTTGAGTGAGGACGTTTCCAGTCTCTGTTTGCTAAATAGGAACATTAGAGGGAGCGAGAGCTGCTGTGTAATTAGGAGGAGACGCCAGACGATAAGAGTGACACACACACCCACCCACACACACACACACACCCACACACACACACACACACACACACACACACACTCCCTCTCAGGTTTCTCTTACCTTGCTTCACCTGACTCTTTGTTCTTGGGTTTGCCGTTCTCCTGTTTGACCCTCTTTTCCTTCGGTCTGACCTCACTCTGGTAGACACGCCCTCCAATGATCCTGGTTCACGGGGGTCAAAGGTCGAGGATTAAAGCGGTGGACCACCTATTGTCACGTTTCAACTGGGTTTTCTCAGACAAAAGACACAAATTCATGGACAAAATCCTGCCGTTAAGAGTCCTGCACATGAATGAATGCTGGTCACTGTGTGTGTGTGTGTGTGTGTGTGTGTGTGTGTGTGTGTGTGTGTGTGTGTGTGTGTGTGTGTGTGTGTGTTAACAGCAGTATAAAAGTTTTCATCCTCTCTTGGCTCCTTGTCTCCACAGAAACAAGACACATCATAAACCCCTCCAGCCTCTAAATCCTTTCATAAATTAGCTTCTAAATCCAAAGACTGGCTCATTTTTGGGAACAAACTGGAGTGGAAGCCATAAAAATTTGGTTTTGATCAGTTTTTTTTATTAACTACGCATAAATTACCTGACAGATTTTGATGACAAGGTAGAACCCATTAAATTTAGGATTGGATCCAAATAAAGGAGCAGATTCAGGAGATTTTTCTACTTTTTTTTTTTTTTTAACCATTTTTGTCAATTAGACGAAAACTACTTGACAGATTTTCCTGATAAGTATTTAATAAAACTTGTCCAACCACACTAACAATACTAATTGATGGTTATACCTACAGTAATTAGAATGAGTATCTTAATTGGAGCCCATTTTAATTATAATTGTAGATCAGTGGGGGTCAGGCCTAAAATGCCAAAAAAGAGGATAAGAGTTCAAATTGAAATAAATTTGTTGGATAAATTATTTTTTAAATTTTTTGTTAATTTTTTGCCCCATTATTCTTAAATATTGTTGCTTTGACCAGATTTTGCCTCTAAAAATCCTTCAAATGAAACAATCCAGGTAAAGATTGCTCCTCAGGTCAATACTAAAGTCATAAGGAAGGATGACCAGGTTTGGAACCCCTGATGTAAAGGAACCGACTATTTTTATCAGGATCTGAAATTTAAGAATATTTTACAATCACTTATAAAAGTCTTTCATTGCTCTGTGGGCAAAAATTTGCATTCAAATAAGACATCCATCAGGGGATCAGGGGACCTGCTCCACCCTTACATGGTGAAGTTGGAGACGTAGGCATTAGCGGGGATCTGAAATTGGAAGACGCCCTCGGTGGCGGCGGATTTCCGGTTGAGCATGGCGCAGTACACCGCGGTGAAGGCGTAGCGGGAGATGATGGTGGTCTTGATGGAGAGCTCCTGGATGTGAGGTTTAGTCTCCTGCAAAAAAAGGCACGTGAACGCAACATCAGTGCTGAACCCCCGAAAAATGACCCGGATCACTGCTTATGAACCACTCTGGCACCGTTTCACGCAGCCCCACCGTGCGTGATAAATGCATTTTTCAGTGAAATCTTAAGTGCACCATAGTCACAATAACCAAAGCAGATGATTCCCACGAGCCAGTGCATTACAGATTATCTGCACATCTGCGCGCTTGGCGGACCTCCTGTGCGTCACACCCAGGACGCACAAGTTCAGGGTAACGGAATATCCCTCTATATAACTTAAAGTAGGTCATGCATTCAAGGTCAGTAATAAAAAATAAATCCAATTAGATGTTTTCTTAATGCCAGGCAGGTCAGATCACTATGAATTTATTAAATCTAACAATTAGAGAATATTTTATCCAATGTGCCAAATTATCCACCAAAATAAGATAAAACATCGATATTTATTACAAATAACTAAGAATTTATTTTATTTTATTTCCATTAAATTATATATTTGTCTACATAAATATGATGTCATAAATTTGACTTTACCTTGGCTAGAATGTTTTTCACCTGCCGTGGGACCCTCCGTGGCGCCTGTGTGGACAAAAAGTTGAGTCAGACAGGCCAATAAGGAAACCCAGAAACAGCAGAATCTACTAACCATCGTCTGTTCTTACAATGTCTAAATCAAAGTCTGCCAAGTCTGAATCGAGATCCTCTCCATACTGGGATTCCTCCAGTTGTCCCAGCACACAGGGGCTGAAACACGCCAGTAAAGCCAGCAGCAGCATCTTTCAGTTCTCCAGTAAAAACTCAACAAGATAAATGAGACATTATTTCCAGCGCGCTGCGTCTCTGAGTCTCCGTCTGTCCAGAGGAGAGTGACCGGGGAGGACGGAGGAGAGGCGCGGTGTCCTCAAGAAAAACACCCCCACCCACCAGGGGGGAGACAGTTTTCAGACCCGCTCCTTAATGAGTGGCTGCTGATGCCTTCAAGGAATGTCGGATATTTTTAGAATTATGAGTGAAACCCCGCATCTTGAATGTGTATTCTGTTAAATTGCAATATAAAATGTTTCTTTATGTGTTTAGAAAATTATCCTCCACCCTAAAATCCCATAACAATAAAAATAAATTCTTGGAATGGCTGGAAAACCGAAACACGGCTGAAACTTTTTTTACAGAACAGCCAGACCACAAACTTAGGCCTACGCTGATCTTATAGAATATGATGCATAGCTGTAGATTAAACTGCCCTACAGCAAATAAAGTAGTTAAGACGATACAGCAGTAAACATGCAGCACATGCATTAATACAGCAGTAATATTAATCTTAAAATACTTGGGTATAATAGTAAAATGACTAGTTTTACTTTTCATACTAAGTGGCTGACATGACTGTTTTCTTTCCCATCTTACCTAACTTATTTGTCCTCCTGTGTTGGCCTCCTGATGAACTGGTGACCTGTCCGGGGTCACCTATCCCAGCTGATGTTGACCTCTCAGCCAAAGTCAGCTGGGATGGGCTCCGGGCCCCTCGCCACCATGCAAAGGACATGAGCTTAAAGAAAATGGATGGATGGATCAGACAAAAAACACAATATGAAAATATCTTCATTTCTCAATAACCACTCAAAGAGGTATATGGACACATATATCACCTCATATACAGTATTTATAGAGGGTTGTCCATGTGGTTGTAGAAGAAGTGTTATAATGCACAACTTAACCATTCTTCTCTGCAGCACAACATATTGTAAACACAATATAGTTGATTGAGTTTACAGGAGTACTTGAAGGCAACATGCCACTACATTAAATTTAATGGGATCTTTCCTGGCCCATGCACCAGCCTTCCACCAAGTTCTGTGCAAATCTGCCCAGTAGCTTTTGTGTAATCCTGCAAACCAACCAACCAACTACCCAGCCAGCCAGTCAACCAACCCACCAACCAGCCAACCAGCCAGCCAGTCAACCAACCCACCAACCAACAAACAAACCAACTATTCAACCAACCATTCAACCAACCAACCAGCCAACCATTCAACCAAACAACCAACCAACCAATCATTCAACCAATCAACCAACCAACCAATCATTCAACCAATCAACCAGAAAACCAACCAACCAGACAACCAACCAATCAACCATCCAACCAACCATGGAGAGGACATAATCATCTTGGCAGATGATTGAAATAAATCTACTTATAACTTTTGAATGACACTGAGTAGATGTAAAGTCTCCAGTATGTTTGTCTAGATTGTCAGTCCTCCAGGTCATGGTAATCCTTGAAGGTTGTTTCAGAAGCAACTGGACTTCATTTCTAGTCCAGTTGCTTCTGAATCAACCTTGAAGGATTAAAGTCTGCAGTAGTTAGACCTTGGTGCCATCTTGTGGGGGGTTGTGCATAATGCAACTTTACACCTCTCCCATACGAAGACAAGTCATTAAGATGTTCATATTTATATTTTATGTGGCTTTTTCAAAAGCTCAGAAACCCATCAGAATAATATTTGTGCCTTCTGTTCAGAGTCCTGACAGCATCTGTCTGATGTGGGACCTCTGAATGCTGTCCTGTTTACCCTGTCCACACAGCAGGTCAGGTTTCAAAGTTTCCTTCTTCTTTCTGGGTTACATGAAACAACAAATATTGACTGGGGCAGGGAATCGATCAGTTGAGTGGAACTTCAACCCTCAGTTGTGTTTCTCTCCGCAGGAGAGTCACCCGTCTCCCACCATCGTTTTTTTTAATATATATGTGTGTGTGTGTGTGAGTGTATGCGAGTTTGAGCCCACAGTCCTGGAAACATGAGGTGTCTGCCGCTGCTTCTTCTGGGGCTCCTGCTCCTTCAACAAGGCCACTGCTTTGAGTTTGTGATAGACGGGGAATGGGAGGAAGAGACGGTGAGTCAGAGGGTGAAAAACCTTTTTATTTTTTTTATTTACAGGATAGAGTTTAACTGACTGCATTGTGTGATAGCAGGATAAGGATCAAGCTGGTTGTGATTTATGTATGGAAAAACAACCAAAATATAATTTGGATCCATGAATAGATCCTGCACCTATTGATATTTTTTTCATCTTTCAATCACTCACAAGAAGACAAAACTTTTTAGGGGATTTTCTAAATTTATATGAATTAAAAAGAAGTGAAATTGAGAAAAAAAAGAAAAAAATCAAGCATTTTTTTTTTTGCTTTTCATCTCACAATTAAAATTGTACTGTATTTCATTTGAATTCTTGCCCTCATGCTGACTTTAAACTGGCCTTTATATGTATTATGTATTATTTATACAATTTATATCTCAAGCAACTAGTCTCTGATCTGTTGCCGAGAAAATACAGAATTTATGTCTCACCAGGCTAAATATTTTTGATCATTAATCTGATTTTTTAAGTCTAAACTATTTAAAACTCACCGAAAAATTACTTTTTCTACAGCAGACAAGTTATTTTTTTGTCTAAATGTGAGTTAAATCCTGACAAATACAAGCATGTTTTTCTTTACCAGATAAATAAGACTGAATTTTCATCCTTATTTTCTTTCTGCCACCAGTCACATCTACAGGATCATCTTGAGAGACACAAGGTGAGATCTCTTTCTTCACACCCTGATGATCTTATTTTTATACCTGTCTAATTCTATAACAGAGAACATGGATTGTTGGATCGATATGTGGAATGCGTCTCAGAAATGAGGACGACCCTGTGATTTGTAATCTCCTCTCAGAGGGTTGATTAAGACAGTGTGAAGCTGATGACTCGTATGTGTTTCAGAGGGACGTATTGACCAGCGAGGAGCCGGAGGCCGCGGAGGTATGACTCTCTGCTTGTTGTTCCAACACTCTCCACTGTGGCACAGTTTAATCTTATCTCATAGTCAATATGCTCCTGTTTGAAGAGATTCCAATGGCCGACGGGTTATTGACTTTGTTCATGTTAATCCTGCTCTGAGTTGCTTTTTGTCCTTCTCTCTCTACCTACATTTGTCTTCATTAAATATCAAAATATAAGCTCTTTCTGTCTTAAATTTGACTCCGTGCTCTCAAAGACTCTGTGCAGCAGTATAACCCAACCCAATGACGAGACTTAGAGTGATCCTCAGTAGAGGCTGAACAATCCTACAGATGTCTGTTTAGTTTGCCTGGCCCATGCTCCGCCCCTCGGTTCAGTAGATTTTGCATATTAAGATGTTAAAATGTTATAGAGAGTGGAAAAAGAATCATGGATCCACCCTTTTATTCCTGACCCACCCCTCCACCAAGTTTCCTGGAAATCTGCCAAGTAGTTTTTAATGTGTTGTGTGTTTAATACGTTGGGAAAATAATCCTGCATCCGCCCCTTTATTTATTCTGGTCGAAGACCCAACCTCCCTCCAAGTTTCATGGAAATCGATTTGGTAGGTTTTGTGGAATCCTGCTGACAATCCAACAAACAGACACTGGTAAAAAACATCATATTCATTAGTGATTCTATCTCCTGTAATAGATTACTCTTAAGTTATTATTATGATTTACTCATACGATTGAAAAATATTGTATTAAAGATTGAAATCTTACATTTAATTAAAATATTAAAATTCATCATGCCTATGCAGGTCGTTCAGGGAGATGGCATCACCATCAAGAGCTACAAGGTGGAGAGCCGGGTCACATCGCGCTTCGCCCACACCACCGTCAGGAGTTCGGTGGTCAATTCAGGTTCCGAAGGCCAGATCCTTGGCTTCGACGTCCAGATCCCCAAACAGGCTTTCATCACCAGCTTCACCATGTGAGCCCAGTTTGACACAGTCCCAGCAGCCTTTGAATTAGAGCGTCCAGATGTTTGACTTCCGCTTTCTGTTGCAGGAATGTAAATGGGAAGACATTCCTGGGCTCAGTGAAGGAGAGGGCAGTTGCCAGGAACTTGTTCAACCAGGCCAGAGCAAAAGGCAAGGCAGCAGGCATCATCAGGTACTTAACCAGCCTCTTGGATTTCCGTCCTCTGTTAGAGCTCAACAGCGTCATACAGACTGAAATGTTTCTGCTTTACAGGACGAATTCCCAGGACTTGGACAGGTTTAGGACAGAAGTCCATGTTCCTGCTGGCAGTAACATTGAGTTTGAGCTCCACTACCAGCAGATGATAACCCGGAAGCTGAGTTTCTATGAGCATTCACTGTACCTGCAGCCTGGGAGGCTGGTGCCACTCTTCCAGGTGGGAATATCATAGCCTGCATGTATTTTTGCATGCCTGTATGTTTTCTTGCAAACGCCACTGACCTGGTCTCTCTTTAGGTCGACGTGTACATCTTTGAGCCTAAGGGTATTTCCTCGGTACAACCAACACACACCTTCGGAGAGCATTTTACAGACCAGATAAAAGTTACTTCAACAAAGTACAAGGTAATGCTGCTGGAATCCATCCGTTGTTCAAATTTGATTGCAATTATGTAGATTTATAACTTATGTCAGACACTGTAGGCCATGCCCACCTGAATTTTGTTATCAGTGATAGAAATAATAAATAAAATCAAATGTGGTGAGCATAACACACATCACACAGCTTTTCTATAGTACATCACACCTTATTCACCCAAATTGTTTTGTCTTAATCAGGGTGTTGAGGCCTTGGATACCCGTTAATCATGTGACTTAAACAGCAGATCTATAAGTCACTCAAATGCCCAGGTACTCTGGAAATAAACTATTTTGGTTTTTCTTTTTTTAATTTGTAGCGGAAGTGTTGAAAAAAACTGTCTTCTTAAAAAAAATCAAAAATGAAGAGTGACTTGGAGTGAAGATTGTCTTAAACTAAGAAACGAGGGGGGGAAAATATTTTTTTCATTTTTTGCATGCCTCACAGTGAGGAGGTTCTGGGTTCGAATCCAGACTTGGGGCCTTACTGTGTGGAGTTTTCATGTTCTTCCTGTGTCTTCATCAGTTCCCTCAAGTTGCTCCGGCGTCCTCCTCCAGTCCAAAAACATACAGTATAGAAGAAATGGTGACTCTACATTGTCTGTAGGTGTTAATGAGAGCATGAATGGTTGTCTCAATAAGTACAGTATCAGCCCTGTGATGAACTGGCAACCGGTCCAGGTTTTACCGTGCATCTCGCCCAGCGTCATGTGGGATAAGCTCCAGCCCTACTGCAACTCTACAAAGGATAATCTGTTATAGAAAATGGATGAATAGCCCAAATATAGAGTTTGCTATTACCACCAATCTTTTTTTATATGCTGGCAAGCATCTGAATGTCTAACCAGATGTATGATGCACTCTGTCCCCAGGCTCATCTTGCCTTCAAGCCCAATCTACAGCAGCAGAAGAAGTGTCACAACTGCACCGAAACCGCCATAAATGGTATCTTAACTGTCAAATACGATGTGAACAGGGAAAGCACTGCTGGGGAGCTACAGGTATCACACACTCATCTAAGTGTATGGTTTTTAGACCTGAGTAATTTGGAGACGGTCCCTCAAGCCCTCACTGCTTCTTCCAGGTCTCCGATGGCCACTTTGTCCAGTTCTTCGCTCCTTCCAATCTCTCACCCCTTCCTAAAAACATCATTTTTGTCATTGACGTCAGCGGATCCATGTGGGGAGTCAAAATGAGACAAGTAAGTCATAGCCTCTAATATGGATGGTGCACTTTGATTCCTCCAAACATCGTGCATGCCCTTCGCCCCTCCTTTATAAAACACTGCCACCGTGTGGTCGCTCTGCAGAATGTGTTTCATTCCAAACTTGTCTCACAGACAGTGGAGGCCATGCTGGCTATTTTGGATGACCTGACCGAAGAAGATCACTTCAGCATCGTCGACTTCAACCATAATGTGCGTTGCTGGAGCGATGAGCTGGTCCCTGTCTCCTCTTTGCATATTGCAGCAGCCAAGCAATACATCCAGAACATCAAACCCAACGGAGGTGTGACAAAACATGACTCGCTAAGAAGAGTTTGATTCCTCTGGGAACCTGCTAATATTTTAATATTTTACTGACCTTTGACCCCAAGGTACCAATATCAATGAGGCATTGATGAGAGCAATTCATACGCTGGTGAGGGCGTCCAGCCACGGGCTCATCGACCCTCGCTCTGTCTCCATGATCATCCTGGTGTCTGATGGAGACCCCACTGTGGGTAAGACAGGCTCAGCTGGAATTACAAAGCTTTTAGATCGGTCCTTTTCAACCAATTTAAATTCTACTCTCAAAACACAACAGGTACTGAGGCTTTTCAGTTTCTGTCTCACCAATACTGTTATGTTTTCCACTTTTCCTTTGCATGCTTTAGGCGTCGTGCTCTTTTGGCCCACCATACAATGAGCTCCTCATCCACTAAAATGTCCTACATGATTTCCATAGGTGAGATCAAGCTCAGCACCATCCAGAAGAATGTGAAGCGGGTGATGAGGGAGGAGTTCTCTCTCTTCTCACTGGGAATCGGTTTCGATGTGGACTATGACTTCCTAGAACGTATCGCCATGGAGAACAGGGGCATGGCTCAGAGGATCTACGCCAATCACGATGCTGCAGAGCAGTTACGGGTACGACAACTTTGAGAAAAACCGGCATCACTTATCTTATCAAACAGACTTGCTTCAAATCCAATAGTAGAATTAGTTCCATGGATCATATGTTTTGCACAAATGCATATATGTCTAGTTTTTTAAGTTCTGAATAACTTGCTCAAGACACAAAAATGTGGGAAAATAGGGTCCAGGTTGAAAAATGTTACCCTTTAAGCTATGCAGGAACTCGAGATCTGGGTTTGCTTTCCTGATGCTCTTGAAACTCCCTTCTGTCCCGGTGCAGGCGTTTTACAAGCAGGTCTCTTCTCCCCTGCTGCGGAGGATCGCAATTCAGTTCCCGGACGGGACAGTATCAGACGTCACCCAGAACCGCTTTGATAAGTACTTCAGCGGCTCAGAGCTGGTGGTGGCCGGGAAGGTGCTGCCGTCTGAGGGCAACACCCTGACCAGCTTCACCACTGCGTCTGCTGTGAGTATAATGAACAAGTAACAACGGTTTTGACTTGTCCTCAGGTTATTTAATGCATGACCAATTCATGAGGCATCATGGCTAACCAGAATGTAGCGGTGGGGAGGGAGGAAGGGATAAACAACCTAATTAGGGAAATATGTGTCATATGAAAGCACAATCAGAATATGATGGTTCACGTACATGGGTGAAGGGAAGAAATGGGACCTCCAGAAGAACTACCAATTTCATCTGTCCCATCCCGTCCTACAGTCCCGTCTGGACATTACCTTGGAGACAGAGACCGACACCACGGAGCTTGACACGGAGCTGGCCAAGCAGGAGCACTCGTTCACGGGCTTCGCCAAACAAATGTGGGCCTACATCACCATCAAGCAGCTGATCGCTGATAGGTGAGAGAGTGAGATAATAAAAATAAAAGCTTATCGAGGATCGCATGATCTCTCCTAACAGTGAATTGGTGCTACTGTCAGTATTTGACTGCTGCAGTCTGGCTCTCCTGCAGGTCTCTGGCTACGACGGCAGCCAAGAAGAGGAAGATCACCCAGAAGATCATGTCGCTGGCTGTGGAGCATCAGTTTGTCACTCCTCTGACCGCTCTGCTGGTGGAGAGCGAGGACGGCACAGAGAGGCTTCTGGCTGACTCCCCGAAGGACCCCAAGCAAGGCTGCTGCCCAGGTGCCTGATGCCACTGGCTAATATTTATGGTGTTTGGTTAGGACAGAAAAAAAGCACAATTTGGAAGTCAATTTAGATGTTTTTATTTTATCTTTACCAGACCAGGATGTTCTATTTAGTTGTTTGACAGATCTCTGCCCCAACAGATAGTACAGTCTAAAAACCTAAGGAACTAGAATGGCATTCATTAGAACACCCTTTCCCAAGGCTAAACAAAATCTAACTACATTTTATCCGTTCATGCTACATCATGTGTATGTAGGAGCAGGAATAGGAGGAGGCTCGTCGTCCTCTGGTCAGTCTCAGATCCAGATTGTCTACCAGCCTCCGCCCTGGGTCCAGATGACCACTCCGGTCCCCCCGAGTCAGGTTGCAAAGGGTCCAGAGGAGTGGACCCTGCCTACCAAGATCAACTTAGGTAACACAGACACCTCTGCTGACTTCCATGAAATCACGACAGCAGGTGCAGTGTTAAAAGTGAACAATGCTCAGTGGGTAATAAGCTAAATTTTTCTCACTCAGTGGATAACGACCCTCACTTCATCGTCCACCTGCCAAGAAGAAACATGGATGTCTGCTTCAACATCGACTCCAAACCCGGTCACATTCTCAACCTGGTTTCTGACAGCGGAACAGGTACTAGAGCGTCCTAAATGTCCAAAAATATCTGTTCTTGTTCTTAATGATGTTACTTTTGTCACAGCAGTATATGAGGACCTGCAAAGGTTCAACCTGTTGATGGTTGAAGGTGGTTTAATGGAATATAGAGGATTGATATCACCGTGGTATCTGGAATTCTTGTTGGCTATGGCTCAAAAATGAAAAATGCTATTTAGTAGGCTAAAAGAGAATAACTTAACAACTCTGCTAAGTATAGCGTTTGTTACTTGATGCTCATTTATCCAAATAAAGTGTGACCGTTTTATTTGATGGGCTGACCCTCCCCTTTAAGCCTCTCCTCTTGTCCTAAAGGTCTGGCGGTCAACGGACAGTTGATTGGCGCTAAGCAGATGGACAAAGGCAAACTGAAAACCTTCTTCGGGACCATCTCAGTCTACTACCAGCCTGATGGTGTCAGCGTGACCGTCAGCCCCGACAGCATCACCATGAGCGACGGCAGGAACAACCACTCCTTCACATGGGGGTCCACGACTGAAATCAGACAGGATAGGTAACGGCCACACCTTTATTACAGCGTCTGCCTCGCTGCCTTGACGTCAGCGTCATTTTGTCTCATGTTTCTGTGTTTCAGTGTGAGGATTTCCATTGTGAGGAACTCACGTGTTTCCATCAAGATAAATAATAATATCCAGGTGATGGTGCTACTTCACCGTGTGTGGAAGAAAAATCCAGTCAATGTTGACTTCCTCGGTGTCTACGTTGACAACGAGAACCAGTACTCCCCTCTGGTCCACGGACTCATAGGTACGTATCTGTGGTGTGAAACGCTCAGTACCCTCACAGGGAGTGTTATGGCCCATTTATGCTCCCTCTAGGTACGTAAATAGATACGTCTGTCTGTAAACAGTCTATCCGTCAAGGCCTACATACTTCGTACATCCTTATTCCTTCTTTGGCACATGTACCACTCTTCCAAGTCTCATGAAAATCCATTCAGTAAGCATTCCTGCAGGGATATTACAAATCGAACCACAGCAAAATCCTACAAGTTGAAAATGTGGAATTCTCCTCAGGTCAGTTTTCCAGAGAGCCTGAGGTGAGTGTGTACAACGTCCATGACGGGCTTGACCCTCTGAAGAGGGAGGCCACCATGGAGGTGAAGGGCAACAGGCTGCAAGTCACCAGGTAATGATGGAAGAAATGATTGATCTCCAAAATAATGATTCATATAAAACTGTTCCTGAGCAACAACTTCATCTTAACACTCTTGTGTGTTTATCAGGGGCTGGCAGAAGGATTACAGGCGTGACAATAAGCGTGGCTCAAACGTCTACTGCTGGTTCATACACAACAGTGGGAAGGGCTTCATCGACGGTCACTACACCGACTACATCGTCCCAGATCTCCACAGCTTCCTGCCGATGTTCTGAGCAACCAGAAACACATTCATGCACCCTGTGCTGCTATTAATCCCCTGGGTCAGTGAGGTTATGAGAAATTTACACCCATTTCAGCAGAGTGAGTGAAAAACTGGAGCCAGAAAATCAACAAATGATATGCTGATTTTTCTCAAATTATTTTCCGAACAACACCAGGAGTCATACGTGTTGAATTTATTTGGAGAAAATGTACATCTGCAAAGTTAAGATCAACTTAAACATCAATAAAAAAAAAACAAAAAAAAAAAAACTGCTCTAAGCTTCTCTGTAATAACCTGCAGGAATTGCATTGTGGGATGTGTGAGTATGTACAGGTGAATCTCGGGGAAGTAACTCTGACACAGTAGAGTCCCTCAGCTGGCGTTAGAACAGGAAGCTTGTTGGTTCAAGCCAGTTTTGAGAAATCCTCATAGGCGATGTCGACTCTCTTCCCCTTCTGTTGACCCTGATGATGAGAGAAGATTAAACTTAAATGGTAACTGAAGCTGCGACACAAGTACTGGGTACAACTAATAAAAACATGCAACATTGAAGTGAATGCAGCTCATGGAACGCAATAAACCTACTGCAACTTTTTAGAAAAATTAACACTCGAGTGTTATGCTTTTATGATACTGTATGTGGTCAAACTTTTTTTTTACTTATGCATCAAGCAGCGCTGTTAAACAATGAAATAACATGGACTTGAACGCATCGTCTGGACAGACGGTAAGTAGCTGTATCACAACCCTATCCTGTCCTGCCACCTCACTGATGTCATACAGACATTGATTCAAC
This sequence comes from Chaunax sp. Z400, assembly GCA_037577475.1. NCBI lineage: Eukaryota > Metazoa > Chordata > Actinopteri > Lophiiformes > Chaunacidae > Chaunax > Chaunax sp. Z400. The sequence goes on from CM075204.1 coordinate 19,861,305, forward strand.
ATTGTTACTGCCGGCTCAGACGCAGAACAACAATTACACCTTTGTCACTTTTATACAGGACGGTGAGGCGCAACAGTCCCACCTTGAGGGGCGAGTGTGAAAGGTGGGGGCTATTGATATTTCTGATTTTAATCTAGTTGGTAGAAAGAAAAAATGTTCTGGTATTATCCAAACAAACAGTAATCTTTTATATGGATGAACTGACCCTTAAAGATTTTGACAGAGTTGTGATAGTATACAGTTTTTAACAGGAAACCATCAGACAATGTGTTTAATATCCAATTTACTGATGTAGAGTAGATAATAAACCAGTGACTAACAAGCCACAGGAACAGCGGTATACTCACAGAGTCGAGCGCGAGAGTCGCGCTGAAGTTTTTTTCATCTATTCCCTCCAGCAGAGCCTCGGTGTCTCTGTACGGTCCGTTCAGGATCAGAACCCGTTTACCTGCAACAAGTGTGACAGCGAGATGCTGAGCAGGACAGAAAAAGACAACCATGACACATCGATACTTTCACCTCAAGTCTTTGATCAGTTTGATATTCAGTATTCTGTAGAACGCTGTTCACATGTCATACGGGTTAAAGGGTTTTAGTGGTTTACCTGGCGCAGGTATGACTGTCTCTACGTGATTCTGGTCCAACTTCAGTTTGTCTCCGGAGTCGATCATCTTCACCACTGCTGCATATTTGTCTCGTACCTCCTACGACAAAAAGATCCGAAGCTATTAGCTACACACGTCTTTGGTTTTAAAGGTGAAATCAGTTCAAACAGCTGCTAAATGTTGCCAGGTGAGACGCACTTTAAACGAAGTTGACAGGCTGATAGTGATTCCGCAAAAGTGACACTTTTTACAGGTATAAACACTTGCATCCAAAATCAACACAAAGGATTGTTACCGTAACGACAGCCTTCTTCTTGTGGTACTTCTCTCCCAGCCTCTTGGTGACAACTTTGACCACGATGTTGGGCTGTAGCCAATAATCTGTTCTGACCGACTGCTGCTTCTTCCTCTTCTTCTCCTCCATCTGAACAAAAACCATCGCAGCTGCTTTCAGAACACTCAGCTGGAAGAAGTGGAAACACATATAAGAGACGAGACCGTCTTCTCTACCTCAATGATCTCCTCCAGGGCAGATTTCTTCTTCTTGTCCGCCCTGGACTCTAAACCGGAGGACGTGTCTTTCCTCTTGGTGGACGCTGCTGCTTTGAGGGCGCTAGCGCTTAGAGCAGTACTACAGAGAGGCAAAAACAGTGTCAGACAAAATAATTTAATTACACCTGCTTTTTAAGTAGAAGCATGAACAGAGCTTTCAGTACCTCGATTTGGAGGGACCGGCTACAGATGAGGAGGCGCCAAGGTTGAAGGCAACTGCAAAAAAAACATGTGAAGGTGAGAGGAAAGAGTTAAAAACGCACACACTCAATCTGGACTATTTTTATTAGAATCACAGAAAACCCTCATTTCTTATGACATCCCAAAGACTTTATAAGTAAGGAGAAAAACATTTAAAAGAACCGTCCTTTAACTATTTTATTTACTCACCCTTTTCTTCTTCATTCTCACGTTTCAGCTCTGTGTAAACTGGAGTTTCCTGCAGAGTCAAATACAGAACTAAGCATTCCTAATTTTGACTTCAATTTGGCTGAACGAGCTGAAGTTTGTCCCTCTGGTACTCACCTCCGTCTCCTTGCTGTCGCGGCCCCTGCGGACCTGGTCCTCGATGAACCTGGCGCTCCTCTCCTCGTCGTCCAGGTCATGCTTCTTCTTTCTCGCCTGCTCCTCTTGGCGGCGGATGGTCTCTGGGTCGCGGTCGATGTACTGGATGTACCAGCCTTTAGGGGTCTCGTCGACCTTACAAAAACCTGGCAGTAACATTTAGCTAATTATTACATATTTTCGATCATCTCTCTTTAATGTTGCAGTACCTGCACCCAGGGTGGTCTCTAAATATCTCTGATGGCTAAGCCTTTAAAGGGTCACAAAGGGCCGGAGCTTATCCCAGCTAACATTGGGCGAGAGGCGGGGTGCACCTTGGACAGGTTCCCAGCTCGTCACGGGGCCAACACAACCATTGGGCAATTTAGTCAACTATTCACCTATATAGCATGTTTTTGGACTGTGGGAGGAAGCTGGAGTACCAACAGGGAACATGCAAACCCCACACAGAAAAGCCCCAGGTCTGGATTCAAACACAGAACCCTCTTGCTGTGAGGCACAGTGCCGCCCAGAGAAGACAGTTCTAAAATCCTAAATGTTTCACGAAGAGCATTTCCTACCATCTAGGTCATTGTGAAAGGTAGGAAAGGTGTGCAGGTGGATTTTAATACGGGAAAACACACATTAATACTTCCTATTGGCTCTGTTTACCTTCTCTACCCAGCCACTTAGTGAAGTCAGTGAGAGTCTCCCACTGTGTGGAGTTCATGTGGACGTGTTCTCTGTCGCTGATGTATTCATTGTAGACAATGTTGTTGTGCACTCGTTTGGTTCCTGCAGATGAAACGAGAATAAATTGAGTATTTAGTGCTGCTTCTGCACGAACATCTGGATAGGGAAATTAGGACTCACCAAAACGTCTCCTGAGCAGCTCCACGAAGTCGCTTTTGAACTCACTGGGAGAAAGGAAACTAGAATGAACATCTGAAATAAACCACTAACAACTTGAGAAAACCTTTGTTTTATTTTTTTAAATAGTTGTACGTCTATATGTAGGGCAGGATTTGTGATCAGTCTCAAAATACAAAGTTTGGTCACACTGATTTTTGGACGTAGTCTTGAGAGTGAAACCACAATTCTTAGAAAAACAGCCATGATGGCTTTATCCAGCTAATCTACAGGATGACGTCATCTAGAAGTTGTGGGAGTCCATGAGGAGGAGGATTAGTGCTGTAATCAATGCTGATGCAGACACACCGAATACTAAAATAATCATCAATAAGGGACAAAATGCAGGTTATTTTCATATGACACAAACTAACCAAGCAAATGTGCATTTAAACGCATCCTTTCAGTACTTACTCAGAAAAATAGTCCATGAACTTGTTTGGGTTTTCTGAGGCCAGCAGCAGCTGCCTCTGGTGGGACTCTGACATGCAGTGACATTTGAAACCGTTCTGTCAACAAATCAAAAAGACACACAAAGTCAAAACATCAACAGCAACAACAAATAAACAACATTACACATATGTAATTGATATCCCACCTCATCTCTGCATTGTTTCTGACACATCTGACAATACCACCTCAACTTCTGGAGACCTTTGGATTTTATCCGGTTGGCTATCGCCTTTGGGGAGAGAAAATCTGCTTTTCCCATTATCACCGGCTACAATAAGCATAAAAAATATATTGTATTTATCTATTAATAAAACTTAAACTCAGAAAAAGTCTGAATATGATCCAAACGCGCCTGTCGAGGATCGGCTTCTACGAGCACCAACGAAACCCAATGGCTTCCGCGTGTTTAGCGTCATAAGCTCGCGCCAAGGCTTAGAACTCGCGATAGCTGCAGCTGCGTTCAATACCAATTGTAAGCGTCGTATTTTTGCTCGAATTTCTAATCATCTTTTGTCAATGACAGATGCAAGCGCCAAATTTTCATTAACTTTAGAAACCAACCAACCATAATGTATACACCAGATACAAAAGTTACTGTTCACTTTTCTTTTGTTGTTTGATTTTTACATCTCAGTAGTAGCGACAAACATTTTACATGTCTTGATTACCCCTTAAATCTAGAGGAAAACTTAACAATTAGGCTAACAGGCCAATAAAGCATAAAACGGCTGTTTGGCCTCAAGTTGCATTATTTACGTAATAAATGACGTTTAACTTGTTCTTTCAATGGGTTTTGAGTTGCAGATTCTCTGTGTTTTATTTATTTATTTATTTATTTTGACGTGGTGTCTTTCATGTGTTTGAATTGCATTTTTACGGTATTCCTGTTAGTCCTGAAGGCAGCGTTCGTCCATTTTGCCTTAAACCTGCGCCTGCGCAGTCCTGCGTGTCTGACCTTCATTGGAGTAACCATGTTCGCTAGGACCAGCGCGTTGGTGTTCTCCCCACAATGGTAAAGTGAAATATATTAAAAAACTTTCCCAATCGTCTTTAACTTGATCTTAATTTCCTGCTCTTAGTGTAAACATTTGATTGGTATGAGTGTGTAGCTTCTAATCTGTTAAGCATGCAGTTGTTGAATGCAAGGACATGCTAACGTGGAGGCCGCGGCTAATGAATGACAAGGGTTTGCTGCATTGCATATGGACAAGTTCAGCCGGCTAGAAGCTAATGATAGCTAAGCTGACATTTAGCTGCTAAACATTCTGTGATTGAGCTAAAAGATTGAGAAAGGCGCAAACATTTCACCAAGGAATCACTGAGCTGTTTGTTTTATTACATTTTGTAAAGGATACGAAATGTGCCATTAGTTAGTGTTAGCTGTCAAAGCTTGTTAGTACTGAGTACTAAGCTAAGTTATGTTAGCGCACTTGCAGAGCTAGCTAGCAACAAAGCAAATAATTATCTCATGCTAATGTGACATCAACTACTAAATAACACTGTCAGCGTTGCACTTGCCAACAATACTATTACATGTTGATGATACTTGCAGCTAAAGCTCACATGCACTTATTTCTGTTCCCAGTGGGCAGGTCAGGAACATGGCTACCTTGAAGGACAGTAAGTACTTTTGTGTACTGTTCTCTTACTATGTAAAGACAACAGCACAACAACATATTGATGATCATATACTCGCACTGATAACCACTTAGATGCAAAATCTGGTACATTCTGAGGGAAATGATAGACGACTGTGTGTGTCTGAGACAGAAGTTGCAAAACAGTTTTAATCTTTTAGAAAAATCACTACAAAATGTTACATTTAAGGTATTTCCTATTATTGTACTGTTTAGAAGATCCTACCTTGATAATACTGTGGTCTATTTTGGTGGAAGATGAGTATGCAGACAACTGGGTGAAAACAACTTATGATGGACATTGGAATAAGCCTATCCCAGTAACTTAAAAAAAGTCTAGTGTTTAAAGTGTGTCTGGTTGTCAGATATGTGAATGTAGGTTACTGTGATGTTCTCATATTTACCATATATTGTATAGGCCTGTAATAGTTGTTACAAAATTGCCTTGTGGGGGTTATTTTAGAGAACTGCGATTATTTAGCATAATCATTAGAAGAGCTTCCTCTCATCTGTCTAAAAACAGCCGGACGAAACAGAAATGTTCAGTTTCCACCACTGTTTCCACATTGTTGATGTTCGAATGGCACTTATTAGTGACGTCATCTGGTTGCGTTTAGCCCTTGGTGCCATCGACTGTTTATCTCTCAGGATGCTTAACTTTTTTGAGTAGCATTTATTGATGTGAACATCGTGGATCTCCACAACACTGCTGCGGGCGCTTTTTGGTTTTAAGCCAAATGAAAAAGGAGATTTCAGTAATTTGGAGGAGGCGATTTGCCAGATAACAGGTAGCGGTCAAAACTTCCAATACCATTAATCTAACAAACCATGTATAGATTGATGCTGCCAATAAATAGCTCTTCTTCATTAGGTGTATTTGTATTATTACACTCACATTTACTTCATTATAATTGATTGTATAATCCATACTGCTGTCAGACTGAGCATCATCCTCTCTTTTCACTAGTCACCATTCGGTTGAAGTCCATCAAGAACATCCAGAAAATCACCAAGTCCATGAAGATGGTGGCCGCTGCCAAGTATGCTCGTGCTGAGAGGCAGCTGAAGCCAGCCAGAGTCTACGGCACCGGTGCTCTCGGTATGTGCCTCCGTTACGGATCACTTGAAAGTGATTTTACTCTTTATAATAAAATACCACCGTTTCCTTTTTTTGCTCTGCAGCCCTGTACGAAAAGGTGGACATCCAGGCGGCGGAGGATAAGGGCGCCAAGCATTTGATAATCGGTGTGACCTCCGACCGTGGACTCTGCGGTGCCATCCACTCTGGTGTGGCCAAGGCCATTAAGAGCGAGATCGCCAACCTCACCGGTGCTGGCAAGGAGGTCATGGTGATCAATGTGGGAGACAAGCTGAGAGGCCTGCTGCACAAGTATGAGTGGAAATGCAGCCTTTTTTTTAGTTTCTCTATGTAACATTGATGAAAGACATGAATCAGGTCCAGGGTTGTTCTTTAATGTCTCTGTTTAGTAGTGTCAGACATCTGGTGATATTTATTTGGGTTTTTAGTTTGAAGGGGTTCAGAATAACTTCTAATTAGATGAATTATGGTTCTAATTTTACAAGTTTGGAAACCCAGGACTCATTGTTCTCTCTACTAAATGACAAAGAAAACAACAAATCCATACATTTAAAAAGCTGGAATCAGCAAATGTGTGGAAAAATAATATCTGAAACGATTAACAAAATGTTGCAAATGAATTTTCTTTCGACTGAGTAATCGGTGCAACTCTACTGTAACTGCATCCTCTGTATGCTGAAACAATCATTAGCTCTGAGTTTCATTACATCTTCCTCATGAGAACGGTTTGATTTGTAAAATTGAGTGATGGGCATTAAACAGAACCTCTGAATCACAATTCATATTTAGCAAAGCTCTAAATACAGACAAAGAATAAAGTGTGCAGGTGATGGTAGATTTGCTGTACCAATAAAACCCACTGTTCCTCATCAGAACTCATGGAAAACACATCATGCTGAACTGTAAGGAAGTCGGCCGCAAACCGCCCAGCTTCGGTGACGCTTCTATCGTTGCCACCGAGTTGCTCAACTCGGGATATGAGTTTGACCAAGGCGCTGTGTTCTTCAACAGATTCAGGTAAAATACTTTTAAGTTTTGACTGATCTGTTTTTAAGTGTGTAAAATGTTATTGAAAACAATTAAATCCCTTTTCTCTGCTGCAGGTCTGTTATCTCGTACAAGACGGACCAGAAGCCTTTGTTTTCCATAGACGCAGTTGCAAACTCAGGTAGTGTGTTTGTTTTTTTGATGAGTTCGACACGAATGTCCAACCAGAGGCGTACTTAACGTATTTGTTCTGTGCAGAGAGCATGAGCATCTATGATGATATCGATGCTGATGTGCTGAGGAACTACCAGGAGTTTGCTCTGGTCAACATCCTCTACCTGGCCCTGAGGGAGTCCTCCACCAGCGAGCAGAGTGCCAGGATGACTGCTATGGACAGCGCCAGCAAGAATGCCTGTAAGACTCTGCACTTCCTGTAGTTTTTCACCTATAACTCGATTGAAGGGTTAAAACGTCCTGAATGGTATTAAGAGTTTCTCTCGTGAGGTAAAACGGCGTTATTATCAGGAGGTAGTTGAGCGAGGAGTTAGAGGAGTTACATCATCTAGAAGCACATTCTGTAGGTCTGAAGTCTTCTTTTATTTTTTGGATGTTCAGAGGAAAAGTTAACTTGGATGGTTGTTGTGAGAAACACGATGTGTTACTGTGGCATTGATGGATTGTGGTGTTGGTATGCTCCCATTTATGGGCTCAATGAGAGCAGCTGCTGAGTCAAGTGTGACCTAGTGGTAAAAATCGGTACACTGGCCATATCTGGTGTCTGACTTCATATCTAACCAGTTAAATTGCTTCCACTGAACACGATGTGTAAAAAGGGCTGCGACCATCCATTATTGTCATTATTCATAAATTGCAACTTATTTCCTCTTAAGTAGTTTTGGATGGCAGATTGTCTGAAAACTGGGGGAAATGTCCTCACAGTTGTTTTCAGATCTTATTTTGTAAAAAGGGTCCAAAATAAAAATGTTTTAAAAGTTAAAACTTGTATAAATCAGAGAAAAGCAGCTAAATTGATGAATGATGGTGTTTTATCATTTAATCAATAATCCAAATTGTTTTTCCGAAGATTGAGTTTATAGACCAGTTTTTAGCATTTGATGTAATATTGATAAGTTGCAAAGTTAAAAACTGTGTAATGTAGAAAATAACACACTGATATCAGATAGAAGAGAAGCTTTTGTTGTAATCGTCACTATTCATTACTTGAATGGAATATAATCACGTCATCATTTCTCCCCCCCCCTTTCAGCTGAGATGATTGACAAGCTGACACTCACCTTCAACCGTACCAGACAGGCCGTCATCACCAAGGAGCTCATTGAGATCATCTCTGGAGCTGCTGCTCTGTAAGTCGATGCTTCTCTATCACCTCTGTTCATCTGCACAGTTTCCTCAGTCACTCCTGTATTTTCTGACCTCATGTCTCCTGCAAAGATCTCCTCTCAACCATGCATGTCTGTTAAAGTTTCCATAAACCATCACATTCCTTTTTGCTCTCTGACCTTATCTGCTCTGCTGACCTCAGGAACTGAGGCTTGTTTTAACAGAGGAGGTAACGATGTAGAGTCAGATCCCTCCTGGTTTAGTTTGATCATCTCATGTAGAAATGTGCACCATAAAGTCTTTATAATAGTCTAGATGCCCTTTAGCTTTACAGAGTATCTGCAGACCTTCCAGCTTGTTGAACCCGGTTGGTTTTTCTTACTTTTGTTTTTCTGTCTTTCCAGATAAACGGGCGAGATCTTCGTTTCCATTACCTATAGCTCTTCAAAAGTACTTCAGGCACCTGTTGCTGTTGAGTCAATGAACATTTGTGCTTCTGTTTGTAAAATATATGGAGAAAATAAACCTCTTAAAGATTCCTCATCCTTTCTTTGGGCTCTCCATCTTATTTTACCCCTCACAATAAATACTGATGACAGAAAGGTGAATGTAGTAATTTAAAGGTGTGACTTTTTTTATTTTATGATACTGATCTGGATTCAGTTGTGCATAGAGGTAGAACATCATGAAAAAAATCTAAATTGAATTTTTTTATTTACCTGTGAGATTGATGAAAACCAGACCTCTGCTGGTTTAAAATGGACATTTCCCAAAAAATACTTGAATTCTGATTTGAACATAAATTATTCTTTTTCTTAAATTTCTGAGTTTAATATCAGAATTTGTTTATTTTGGCTGCTCTAAACTTCAGTCAGTAATCTAATCTACTTATTTTTGCCCTGAGACTTTTTTCCTGCAAAGGACCTCAAATGTTGGTTACTATTGATTCCTTTAAATTTAAACCTCTATTACACTGAAGCATCATTAAAGAAGACACCTGTTACCTCACAGCTAAGGAGCCAAACTACATAAAGGCTCGACCACAACATCTGACCCTCTTTTGTAAATGCAAAGGTGTTCAACTCCTAAATAAGCATCAATAAAAAAAATCCTTTAATCGAGATATCTTCATCTTGCAGGAGCCTTATTCAGTGTAAACCGGTGCGCTGCAGTTCCATAAATGTCCACCAGGAGGTGCTGTCTGATAAAGAATAAGATTATTTTCAGTCTTCAGAAACAACCTGCTTGTAAGTGAAACTCGAAAAGGAGCCAGTGAAACAACACCTGCTTTAAAGAGTGTTACTCTGAACTATTGTGACAATATATTCTCTCAAAATCTGATCCGAGTTCAGCCTTTTTGAGCAGATTTTGTATTTTCTGGTGTTACAGCAGACTGAAAAATGGGATATTTAGTCTCAGGCAACAGTTACAGCCACATAAATCCAGAAAACATCAGAAGGAGCTCACGGTTTGTGTTTCTGCCCGTGTGTCCGAACGCTCTTGTGCATTCCTGCGTCTGTGTGTGCACACATGTCCTACAGGCCTTGTTTGTCTATTGTATTTGTGCTTGTTATTGTTTACTCCGGAGGGGAATATGGAGCGATAGCATCTGAACACTGAAATTACAGCGATGCCAGACTCTGATAAACACAGTCAGAGAGCAGCAGCTTTTCTAGTCTCCCTTATAGTGCTGGCAAGGCCCAGCATTTCAACATCGCACATGTGGGTGAGGAAGGGTGAGGGAATGGGGGGAGAGGAGAGGAGACTTTTCATGTTGGGGATTCTGCAGAACCAAATAGTTAAGACAGTATTAACAAACATGGCAACCTCAGAAGTGCAAATACAGAAGATTGATGATTTTAAAATAGACATATTTCAAAGACGTTCTCAAATCAAGCACTCCTTGATAATGTAACTGTAATCTGATTACACTTTTCATCAAATATAATCTGGGTGAAATATTCACTTCATTTTTTTTTTGCAATCCCAATCTGATTATATGTAATCAGCTACTCCCCAACCCTGGATACAAGTCACACACGTAACGCTTTCCTAGATCTGGATCATAGACCGGATCTGGATCCAGTTGTGCAACATGATGGAACATCATGAGTTCTCCAAGCGTGTGTATTTTTATTTTGATTGGCCTATAATTATTATTCTTGATATTGGCAACATGTAAAAAACATAAAATAAAAAAAAGAGTCCTTGTCTTACGATGTTGAATGGAGTGAAAATGTGATCCAGAATCCTCATCTGTACCCGGCAAACTGAGCAGTTTGAGGTTCGGGACATTTCGCCTTGCAGGGTCCTGGGACAAACCACCGAGCTTCAGATAAGTGTCTCTACATCCTGAACCACAGCTTAGATATACCCTCTCATAACCGTGACGCAGATTGTAGTGGGTCATCTTTTGTTAAAGATCATTTTTGCCATCACAAACCCTAAAGGTTTGCCACATAGGCCTTGCATTTCTGAAGTGTCCTAAAGCTAGCTGGCTAATGCTAAAAGCCATAAATACCCGGATTCAAACCAGCAGCCAGTCACAAGCCACCCACTACTTCCTACTTCCATTAGAGCAGATAAAAACACGACACGCTGTTCTTCTTCTACTATTATTGGAACTTACAGTGTGTACTTTGTATTGTGAGTTGGCGCCATAATGAAATGGCTCCAACATCTACACCTGAGTGACTGGAGAAAAAAGAGACCAAATGAGTGTGTGTGCGTGCCGTTCTGCATTAAGGAGTGTATAAAGGTGTGTGTGTGTGTGTGTGTGTGTGTGTGTGTGTGAATGAGTGAAGACATCTGAACATTGTGTTCGTGGGGCCCCGCCGCCGCCGCCGCTCTGTATTAGCTTCACCTCGTTATCGTTATCGCCCTCCTCCATTGTGGCATGAAGGGCGGAAAATGATTAGAGGAACAGGTGACAATGGAGGCAGAGATTTGTGCCTTTACCCGGGGGCAACGCCACCGTCAGGTACAGCAGCATTACACTGAAAAGAGAAGAAGAAGGGGCGCCGCACAAAAGAGCTCCTTTCTTACTTTAAAACACTCATGTCTTCTTCAAGACGGCAGAATCGGTGTTTCGTGGGAGCCAATTGACTTCCCTCCATCCCTCCATCCGTCTCTCAGGTAATCACAGAGAGAAAGATGAGAGCTCTGAAGGGGGAGGACTTTCTCCTCCCTTCTTCTTCACCCTCTTTTTTTCCGATCAGAGAAGGAAAAAGAGGGAGAGATAGCGCCGAAAAAAGGGGAAGGCAAGGAAGCGAGGCCGAGGCTGTTTCCCACAGGCGACGGCTGTGCACGACACGGACTCTGATGTAGTAACGCCAAGCATTATCTCATTCAACCCCCCTCTTCTTATCTCAATGCGTTCCCCTCCCTCTTTGCTCCCCCGACTCCCCCCAGCCTTACATAAAGCTATCTGCTCTGTGGACTTTTCTGACTATTTATGTCGGACAAGGTCAGGATCGTTTAAACCGCTCTGCCTCTCTCAGCCCCTGCAGATGAGATAGCGCGGCAAGGAGGGAGAAACGATCGATTCCAGCCACCACGCAGATTTATTCCTCTCCTCCTTCCCTTCGTTCGCCTCTTCTCTCTCTCTCTCTCTCTCATTCCCCCGATGGGCTTTAGCAGCGAGCCAGTAGGGAGGGTCACCATCGCCGCCGCCAGGCTCATCAGTCTCTTTAACACCCGTGGCATTTAAAATACAGTAGCAGTCCTTAAACTGGCCACTTTTCTCCTGGTCCAAATGAGAGTCATCCTCCCATCAATTTGATCTGCTCTGGTTTCAGAGGGGTGTGAATGGTGAGGCCTGTGGAGAGAGGGGGAGATTTAGACAGAGGAAGAGGCAGTCTGCATCATTCACACGGGTGTTTCACAAATGAGTTGGAGCACTTAGTCTGCAGGCTTGACTGAAGTGGGAAACTAACCAGTCAGAAGAAAAGGTTTTTTTTTTTATTGGAAGGCCGATAAAGAACTGATATTTCTTGATCAAAGCTTCTGATGGCTGTTGTTTAGAGCCCCCTGTTCTGTATCCGGGACATGGTCATCCTCCAAATGTATACTTTATGTGCTAATGCTGCGTTCAAGATGACGGTAACATCGGTAATCCCAATTTGGGAATCTCCAGCCTCTGAAAAATGTGCCCAGATATTTGGACATTTCAATAGCCAATCATGTTGTTCATATCAATAAAGCTCGAGTTGACTAGTGAGATAATATTAATTATTACAGATGTTTTCGCAAAAACTGTAATGCAAATGCAAACAATGATAATGAGCTGTTAACATCTATTAAATACTGTTCACAATATATAAATATATCTATTTTTCTTTCGTCTTCTCCCGATTCAGGGTCGCCACAGCGGATTTCTCCGAGTCTGAGCATGTATTTTCCCATTTTCTGATGTGTCATGAACTAAGCATTGCTGTACTCCTTCAGTCAAACTGTTGCTTAGTAACAATGTGTCGTCTCCTCAGATGCACGAGTAATTTTATTCAGATTTTCTGTTGAGATTTTCGATGTTTATTGTTTATTTATTGATTCCAATCCCCATTATTACAAGTAACAGCTCCTCCTCCTGGGGTCCATATTAAGAACATAATGTATACATGTTTTCATATACATGCATACATAAATACATTACATCACCGTCTGTACTTTCTCTCATAGAACACTTGAATACAAGACATGTTGCTCTATTTCGCGCTCTTTATTGGCTGCATCAGATTGCTGAGCAACGTGGAGTCACAAGCATTAACTGAGCGACAGTGGTAGCCATGCTAACAAGGGGTAGCAAGGTGTTAGCACACAGACGCCAATTAGCCGACTATTTGACATTGTCATTGTTTTTACTAATTAAAGTCTTAAATATCTGCATAGAAAATACAGAAAAAACGGGTCTGAGAAGGTGCAGTGAAGGAATGAACGTTGAACTGAAATGTCAATCAAATAATCAGCCAATCATTTAAACCAGAATTTATTTAAACACGATGCAGAATGCGACTTTTCGTTTCTCCGTTTTCATTCACACGTTTATCAAAAATCCGAACAATCACACGTTTGTGTTTATCCACGATTCCTCTATCTTGTCGGAGCAGAAATTGTGGTAATCGTGTCGACGGCAGGACGCTGGAGCTCTGCTTTGAAAGGCGGGATAACACTGATGATGATAGCAGTAGAAGCTACTGAAGCGTACATGTGAGGAGTCTGATCAGGACGTCTCATTAGATGCAGCTGGTATTGAGGGTTTTCTCATAGACAGCCAGCGTAGCGTGACATAGCGTGTCGTCGGCTTTGTCTGAGCGAGTGTTTTGTTTGTGAGAATACTAACATATGTCTTCTTCAGTGTGTGTGTGTGTGTGTGTGTGTGTGTGTGTGATCCCCTGCCACTCATGTCTTGGGTTACTGTGTCTCTGGCTGTATGATAGATGGCTCAGTCCAACCTGAGAGCCCTGAGTCTGAGCCGCCGGACAGCATGTCAACGCCGGTTTCCGCCAACTGAGCGTGTTTGAATATGAGGGTGTGTATGATTCTGTGTGTGTGTGTCTGGCCAGTTCCGACCCCCCCCCCCCCAAATGCAACAGAATAGGTGAGAGAGGATGCCCTTAGTGTGTTTGTATGTGTGTGTGTGCAGTGTGAAGGGCCCGAGGTCCGTGTCCTGCTGAGCGTGGCGGCCCCAGCCCTTTCCTGTCCAGACCCCACGGCTAACCAAAACCCAATGTGTGTGTGTGTGTGTGTGTGTGTGTGTGTGTGTGTGTGTGTGTGTGTGTGTGTGTTTGTGTGTGTGTGTGTGTGTGTGTCAGGACAGTCTTAATCATTGATAATTCCATTCAAGGCTGTAATTCATGATCGTTTTCTTCATCATTTAATCCAGTGTTATTCAATGTGGGGGTCTCGACCCTCCAGGGTGTCACCAGGGGACGCTAGGGGGGGTCACGGAAACTTGGAGGGAAATGGAGGGGGGGGATGGAACAAAAATAAAAATCAACTAATAGCTTTAGTTGTGACATAACGTTTAATATATGTCTGTTTAGATGTGTTCTTTTTCTATTCCTTTCTTTTTCTATATTTCATCTTTTAAAAAATAACAAACCACTCAAGCCAATCAGAATCGAGCAGCCGCTATGAGTGACTCTGATAGGTTACTTAGCCCCTGAAATCTAGATGGAAAGGAATGTTTGTAACAGAGGAAAGAGTATAAATATATTATATATAATATAATAAATAACAAGAGGGACAGATACTAAAAAATATGTTTACTCTTAGTATTACTGTATATATATCTATATATCTATATATCTATATATATATCTATATATATATCTATATATCTATATCTATATATATATATCTATATATATATAGATATATATATCTATATATATATAGATATATATAAATATATCTATAGATATATATATATTTGGCTTAATATGAAACAGATCTGATTTATTTTTTAGGGCTGTCTGAACACAAAAATCCATTTTCTTTCAAATCAGGTTTTAGTAACTTTCATATGTGCTTCTACATCAGGTGCTTTTTGTGATTCGTGGACGTGCAACATGAGTGAGAAAGGTCGTAAAATTGTAAAAAAAAAAAATGAAACAACATTCTATTGCTTCCAATATTGAAAAGTGACCTTTCTGTTCAACCTCTGGAGCCAACATGGATTAAGCATTAAAATGCCTGACAGATCAGCCACTAAATGGACCTGGTGTTGAGATCGACTCTTTTATCTGAGGTCAGGAATCAAAGTAAGTTGAAAGCTCAACATAGAAAGTTTTTAATGCTGAATAAACGTCTTAAATGATTAATCGATCATCAGAATTGTTGACATTTTTGGATAATGGATTAATCAACCGATTGTTTCTTCACCATCCTTCCTGTTCCTTATCAGGAGCCGATCTCCTCACGCCTCCTCTTATCTGTTCATCTGTCCATTAGCCCTCCCCAGCTGATATTTGAAATGCTAGAACAAGTGATTAATTATTGATCTTTCTTTATTATTCAATAATTACTTGGTGTGATACCATCAAAAAGCTCCAGACGGGCTGCTAAAGGATGTTGTGGTGGGATTTTTAGTTTTTTGTTCAACTCAAGGATGAACTTTAAAAAAAACAAAACCTCAAACATTTTAAAGAAATAGATTTTTAGCCTTTTTATTAAGATAAACTTCTAAAACGAACAATCGATTATCAGAATAGTTGAACTAATTTTCCATGTATTGATTAATCAGACATGAGTTTCTCTTTCCACTCCTCTTCCTCATCCTTTCTCATCTCATCTCCTAAACTTATTCCTGTCCTGTATTTCTCCGACTTCCCTCCTCGAACCTGCGATTCCTCTTGGAATAGCCTCTGAGATGTCGCATCCAGATGTAGCATCTAGAGGAGAAGGAAAAATAAGTAGTCACCCCCCTCCTCTTCCCTATTCTTCCTCCCTCTCTCCAGTGCTGCCAGCAGACTGTGTTTCTCAGCGTAGTGGAGATTATAGCTGGGAATGACAAGCACGCTGTCTGATACCATATCCGCTCTGAATTACAGATCAGCCCTTTTTAAATGATATTTTAAATACTTGCTGCAGGCTGCGAGTTTTCACAGGGTCTTATTTCATTGTTATTATACTAGTACCATATTTTTGTTAGAAAATCAGTGTTGGCGCTTATTTAAATGAGGGAGAGTGGAAGCCGATATATACACTCCAGTGTGTTATTTTACTGTGCCACTTTGGAAAATCCCTCAGTAACCCCCCCTGTACTCCTCACACACACCCCACCGCCTCCTCTTTTTTTTTTTTTAGTGCGTTCTTGGTGGGAATTAAAAGGGAGCACTGTGAAAAGGACAAAAGAGAAAGGACAAATTGTAATTAGTTTGATTTGTGTGTGCGTGTGCTTGGCTGTGAGGTTGGCGTCGCTCATTAAGGGTTAGATTCCCACACAGAAAGAAGGCTGCTTTCATTACCTCTCATACGTGTTGTGCTTTCCTCAAAACCAGCCGCGGATTTTGCTTGAATTGTTTCGCCGCTGCTCATTTTGATCATTGAATCGACTTGGGGATAGAAAAAAAAAAGCCCCTTTTGTTTTCCCCTTTCTTTTTAATATTTAGACAGACAGGTCAGGATTTAGAGGAGGTGTAGTACCCCCTGTACCGTGCTGGGTGGCGCTGTTGCCCCAGCCATGCTCCCGCTTTGAGACTCAAAAAAAGAAAAAGAAGAAGGTCCCTCAGTTTCAGTCTGAGGCTCTGAGCTCTTTGTGCTTTGGCGTTTCATGATGGGATTCTCTGGAGAGCAGAGGATGGAGAACGACACTCCTTCCCCCTCTAACCCTCTCTCTCTCTCTCTCTCTCTTTTCTCCCCTCTCACCACCTCCCTCGCTCTCTGCTGGAATACACCCTAACCTTGACATATTGAGAATGAAAAACGACGGTTCCACATCCCATGCTCGCTTGTTGACAGCGTTAACGCTCTTTTCATGTGTGTTGTGATAGCTGGAAATGAACCATATTAGACTGTTAGGAGAAATTATGTTTAGTGTCGCCCTGTGTGTGTGTGTGTGTGTGTGTGTGTGTGTGTGTGTGAGTGTGTGTGTGTGTGTGTGTGTGTGTGTGTGTGTGTGTGTGTGTGTGTGTCCACATAACGCAATGTTTTTGACCGAAAATGATTCTGTTTTGCTCCCAAAGCTTTTAATTGACGTGTGCGTTCACACACAGGAGGGACACACATGCACAGTGCTAATTGTGCTTCATGTTTGTTTATCAGGTCTGAGAGAAAAGTATGTAAAATAGGCCCAGGGGAGGGAAAATAGAGCCAACGGGGCTAAACTAATCATTTTAACCCTCCCAACCTCTGTCTCAACCCTCTAACCCTCGTAGGTTTTGGACTGAAGCTGCTGAAAACCCACATTGTGGCCTCAGGGCTAACATGTTAGCAAATCATGCTAAAGAACAAACGCGGATCTCGCATATCCAGAAACGTAACCGCAAGACAATACTGATGCTACTGTTAATATGAATGCTAAAACAAGTACCTCTAATGGTAATGCTAATATTAGCAGTGGGCTAATGCAGGTGTTACTACGGCAATGTTAATGCTAAAGCTCAAACTAGCAACAGTTACCTCTACTATTATCAACACTGAAAAGTAAAACCATTTGGTTACCATGGTGATTCTATAGGTAGAAGTGGTGGACTACTATGCATGTACAGACACATGAATCAAAACGAGTCAAAGCCATGATGTATACAACATATGAGCCACTCATAACACTCATAACATGCTGTATTTCCTTATATTGAAGCTCCGGATTGGCCTGAAGGCCTGAAATGAAAACCCATTAAATCGGACATTTTTCACTTTCACTTGCATCAGGCGCATCGCACCGAATGGGTGCTGCACGTTCAAGGAAACGTGATCCGGGACACCACATTGGCTGCAGCTGTTCATCTGAGCAATGAGTCCACGTGTCCGCCATGTTGGTAAAGAACAGCCGTGACTCCTAATGCATGCAAGCCAATCAAAATCCTCATTAACTCTTTGAATGTTCAACTGATTGTCTAAGAGTTTGTATTAAAGATGAGTATTTATGATACAGCTTGATTGTTTGAATGAAAATTACTTATATAGATAGTAATATTTCTCTAGAGTAATATTTAAGATGGAATTAGCCTACTTATCTGTTTGAAGGTATATATTTTTTTCTTGCTGTATTGAAAATAGAAGGGAAATGACTGAGGGCTGCATGTTTATTTAATAGATATGACCAAAAAATATCTCTAGTATCAAATAAATGTAAAGAAGATTAATTTTCAAGATTGTATTTATATATAACTTGAATGCTAAACAGCGTGTTTGCATTGTGATTGTGAGCTTGTTAGCATGCTAAACTCCCAGATAGTTCACTTTTTTTTTTTTTTTACCATTTTGATCGTTTTTTTAAGCTAAATCTTATAATTTTTTCCCCCCTGTTAGGCGTCAGGTAAAATGTGGTCAGTCAATAAAAATCAAAAGAAGTGAAATAAAAGCGATGATGAAGTAATAATAGTGAAGAAACATATTTACTCACACATGTGGAATCTGATTTATTACAGTGTAAAAGCTTCCAACAGACAGTCAGTATTGTATTAATCAATGAACAGCTTCATAATCGATCAGAGTGGATTGTCTTCGTCTTATTTTCAGGATCCTCTCGACCCTCAGAGCTTTTAGGAAGGTAAATATTCTAATCCTGCAGCCGTTGGTTCCCACAGTCGTCCGCCTCTTCCCACAGCTCCAGAGTGTGAAGTCCAAATGAAACAGAAATATTCATGGCTTCTCTCCCTGAGCATAAAGACCTGGACCTCCTGCCCTGGCCATTCAATTAGCCTCAGTGGCCAGTGTGTGTGTTTCTGTGTGTGAGTGCAAACTATTGCCCTGACTGAGCAGCCAACCTCGACTAAGGGCCAGGCTCAAACAGCGGCTTAAAGCTAACCAGGTCACAGCTGATGGTGTGAGAACCGGGCCTGTGCACACTTTAGTGTGTGTGAGGAGGAGAGCGAGCTCACACTACCTTCCTGAACCGCGTCTATGTCGGTGTTTATGCAGGTGTTGTCGCCAAAAACAAAACCTGCTACCTGACAGTTTTCCCATGACGTCATTCGCTGGTTGTCGGGGGTGTCACACGTGTAGTAAAGCAGCAGTTTCTGTGTGCATGTTTAGTTTATTTTTATGCAGCGTTTGAGCCTGTTACGTTAAAACTTTACTGCCCTGATGTGAGCTTCAACCACCTGACAAACCACCATCCTCTTCCTCAGTGACAGACATTCGCCACCATCAGAGACCGTCTAGTCCGTGTTCCTATTCCTGCCATTCCCGAAGTTGGCGGAGTGTGAAGACATATAATTGCTTCATGAAACCTAACTAGGCGATATGAATAATCTGTCAGTGGAGGAGGCAACGCCATGCCAATCACCGAGGGGTCCTGGAGTAGTGGAGCGTGGTCAAAAACCAGACTTGTCCATCCGGAAAAAAAAAAAAGCATATCTGTCCCTCAACTTCCCCTTTCCCACCCAAACCGGTGTTATCAGACCAACAGGCTGGCTCTGTGTGGATGTGAGTGAATTCATTGGAGACCCTCTATGTGCCACCATTATGAACTCCACATCAGATACAGACCTGGCCGCTGTGTGTTTGTCTGTGTGTTTGTCTGTGTGTTTTCCTCACTCTGATAGAGAATGAGAAATTCTTCACAAGACAACAAGATGAGAGACAAAAGGTTTTGATAAATGCGCTAAAAATTCAAGCTGGTCTAGTCTGAGGTCGGCCTTAGGCATCGAGAGGAACAAAAAAATAAAATAAATAAATAAAAAATCTTTGTTTAAATTAAATAAACTTCAGGAGGAACTAGAAATCATTCAGAGACCTCTGCAGACCTCGTCACTAAAGGCCCGTTTAAACAGCAGCATTGTTACTGTTGAGTTTTGAAAAAGTTCTGCCTTCACATGGCAACGTTTTCTAAACGATCCCCGAACACATGGATCTGCACAAATGGCTGAAAATGTTGTAGTATGCATGCCAGGCCAGTAGATAGCGGAGTAACCTTCCAAAAATCAACACCACAGAATAAGATCACAGCAGTGGTTCAGCTAATCTACGTTGGAGGAGCGTTAATAAACTCAACAGAGTCTGCAGCACAAACACAACCAGACAGTCCAACATTGTTTTTTTCTGTCCACGTGCGCGAATTAGGCTGGAACCGTGATTAGCATGTGCGAAGCTGGGTGGTGACGTCATCGTTTTCAGAGGAGTTGCGTTTTGCCCGTTTACACAATAATGGTACGATTCAAAAGTCTGCTTTCACTTCCTGAAAACGATGTTCTCATATAAACGGCCCCTAAAACCTGAACGATTCTCACGGTGATAGATTTTATACCTTGGACATAGCACACAACATGGTGATGTCAGTCGAATCTGACTCATGCCAAATTAAGTAACAACACCTAATTCCTGGAACGCAGAGCATCTGTTAGATTGGAATTATGATCCAGATTATGATTTGAATCTGGATCATAATTGCACATAGCAGTGATGCTAATTTACAGTTAGCAAGCCTGGAAATTTACACACCCTTAAAAAAAATTAAACACCCTATTAATTAAACATAAAACTGTAAACTGAATAATTTAACCTTCTATATGTGAAAATATGCATAAATTAATCTGTTTTCTCTTCTCGTGCTGTAACAAAAGCTCTCTACGCTGGATTTTGTGGGCATTTTGCAGCAGTAGAAATTAGCGCACACCTCCACCCCTCTTCCCATGATCCCCTGCTTTAACCCCCCTCACCCCATTCCCCTCCTCTCACCACATAAAACTAAGTCACTCGCCCGTCTCCCTGATCTTATCGAGCCTTTTTCATTTACAATGCTGAACTGGCCTCCATGTGTCATTACTGTGCACACAAACAAACACACACACACACACACACACACACACACACACACACACACACACACACACACACACACACACACACACACACGGGTGTACACACATGCACACGCACAGATACACACATACAAAAAAAAAATCCCAAATACAGGCTGCATTTGTGTTTCTGTCCACATTGAATGTAGCTAACATTTGCTTCTTGTGTGTATTTATCTGTTGAAACGCATGTGTACCTTGTGTGTGTGTGTACATGTGTGTTCAGACGTGCACGCCACGTTGCGCGTAGGTACATTAAATCGAGTGTTTGTTTTTATCAGAGATCTTTAAGCTGGGTCATGTGTGGTTGCTTCACATTTCATCATCCTGCTCGCTTATCTGCCGTTTTCATACACAACTGCTGTAATACTGTTATAACACACACATGCACACAATATACCAGACTCCCACCATATAACGCCGGTAAGCCGGTAAAGATAGTAAGTAGGAGGGAGCATGAAGGAGTAAAGAGGAGAATGGAGGCAGCAGCAAAGGGAGGGATAAGAAGAGGCAGCCTCCATGTAACGTTGATTTTGGCGGCCGACGCGGACAGACAGAGGTTGGAACCCGTCAGCGATGTGAGGAATGAGGTCTCTCCGATCTCCTCTGCAGATTATTGTGTCCTCTGGCAAACACACGTCTCCTCCTGCATGCTCCACATAGTGTTGTTTTGTCTGTGGCGTCTTTAAGTATGAATGTTTTTGTGTTTGTGCGTCTCCACGCCTGGTGATGAGGGTTACCGCTGGGTCACAGCGGCTGATATTCATCCTGATAGACTTGCATCACGTCGTAAAATGCACAGTTCTCCTCACCTCAGAATGAAAAAGGCATATTTTCCCCTCTTACCTGTTGTATTATTTATCCGTCTGGTTTGCTTTGTGAGTTGTTGGTTGTGGAACTTCAGGACACTTAACTAAAGCGTATAAAAACACATTTAAAAACTCAACAGCAGAGATATTCTAATAGTGTAGAGATATTCCACTCTCAGAACTTCTGGGTATTTAGGGGGCCTTAGCGAGGTCATCCAAAGTGAATGAGGCTCTGTGGAGCAGAAGCCCCAGAATCTTTCTGTCAACTTTCATCATGTTTTCGATATAATAAATATCAGTCCTTTAGATATTTTTTCACTGCTTCAATTGTTGTGAAATATCATTATATAAGTAGTAGCATTGGTAGCATCTCTGGTAGCACCACAAGCCACTTTACGGCATTAATAGTCAGTGGAATATCTCTGCTACATGAACCAGATCTACATGAACCAGATCTACATGAACCAGATCTACATTACTCTGTTAGGACCGAAGGTCCTCCTGGTCCTCCTTTAGTGATTCATTTCATTTCATTTCAAAAGCCTCTGCAGACTTCGAGGAAGAATGTCGGGTCGCAATCAGTCGTAAATCCTTAACTGACCAATCAGCATTCATTAGCAGAATGCTAGCAGTTTGTGGGCAACATCGGCCACAACTGTTAGGATGTTGTGTTTTCATTTCACTTCTGATATATAATCAATACTATATTTGCACAAACTAAAATAAAATTTGGGCGTTTTTTTGTCTAGAAGTAGGAGAAAATAATTATTATTTAGCATTTAGCTCCATTCACTCCCATTCATTTAGGACGCCTTCATTAGCGTCCTCCAGGTGAATCACAGCCAATTTAATACATTTTAGATTAAACAACCTGTGATTTATCTGCTAAATTCAGCTTCTTTATTAGCATTTTTAGGATCTCGGGACACTAAAATTCCTCTGAAACCCAGGGAACAATTAAATACACAGATGAATAATTAAAATTTATTTGGTATCAATCTGTCTTGGCCTTTTGAAGCCATCACCTCAAACTGGTAAGGGCAGCGTGACGTGTGTCAAAAAGGACAAATCATGAGTTTCCTTTACTGAAGCCTCTGGAGACTTCCTGCCCAGGAAGTATCATTTCCTTTCACTTCCTGTACGAGCATCTCTTCTCCCATGAGCCTTTTCTCTGTCGGTTTCTGTCTCCCGTCCCAGTCTGACTCGTGGGAGCCTTTCCCAACACGGAGCTCGGAAGCTGATTGGATGATGACTCTAATCGTTGGTGGAGGAGAAGGGGGAACATGAGTGCGGAGGCGCATAATGGTATCCGATTTTCGGGAGGAAACGAGATGTAAATGAGGTAATTATGTGTCTTAACGAGGGCAAACAGCATTGACATTCTAGACCTGGTAACCAGTGTATTTATAGCCTATAATAACCTTAAGTGGGACTTGCTGGAAGGCTGTCAAGGGAATTACAGCCGTCTGAACAGCGCTCCTTTTGTTTTTATTAGGGTTGTGTGTTTGAATCGGGAAGGTTTGACTTGGATTCTTCCATCAAACTGGAAAGAATGATATTGACAGGGTAGATTTTGGGCTTTTGGGATGCAGAGAGAGGCCCACTGACTCGTCCGACCCTCCCGAAAAATCTGGTTTAACACAGAAAGAACAGGATGAAACTTTAATCCCCCACCTGTGGAGAAAGCTGGAGGGTTCGACCATCTTGGGGGGGGGGGGCCTCTCATGTAAAATGTATACGATCAGGCAAAAATATTTTCACTCTAAGATTTTTGTATTTGTCTTACTAGTTAGTGAATAAAACGTGTTCAAGAATCAGTGAAAACAGAGCAGATTGAGTTTCAGTCGTTTTTGGCTCCTTCGACACGTCTCCTCTCCCTCCTCCTCCAGACTTAACTCCAGTTATGGTTCTTTTGTTTGTAAAACACGACTTAAAAAGATTTAAAGAATATATGAGCTGAAGTGCGACCTGGTTCTGGGGGGCAGCCAAGAGGACTGTGGGTAAATGTTTTGGCATTAGGATTGTGCTGAGCGCAGCAGAAATGTATTTCTGAC
The DNA here is from genome assembly GCA_037577475.1 of Chaunax sp. Z400. NCBI lineage: Eukaryota > Metazoa > Chordata > Actinopteri > Lophiiformes > Chaunacidae > Chaunax > Chaunax sp. Z400. The sequence continues at coordinate 19,884,758 of CM075204.1, forward strand.
AGAGTAAGCACAGGGGGCTTTGGAGTTCACCCTATTTTCATATTCTCTCACATCCATTTTCCTCCCCTACAGATTAAAATGAGAATTTAGACGGCGCTCCTGCATTGGTTATGCACAGCAGGGTTGTAATTTGGCGCTGTGGGTTTTTTTTTTGGGTTTTTTTTGAAGAATAAATTTGGAGATGGTGTGATTTTATTTTGAAGAGCTGGACATGGTCTCGAGATCAAAAGGAGAGGAGGGTAATGACAGGAAGTGCTTGTTTAATGCTGTGTTTTATTTGTGCAATTGTGATGAACTCTTCATGTACCTCGTGAGGAGCCGTAGTTGTGTTAGTCAACCTGAGTCACAGTCTCGCTATTTCAACTGCTTCATCGCTGCCTTGTTGGTGAGGACAAAGTGGCATCACCAGCCTCACCTTTACCTGCCTCCTTGCATGGTCCAGATATTAAGCAACCCTCCCCCTCACCCTCCCTCCCCTGCCTCACCCCTCCTGCGGTCTCTCTTTCCGATGGCACTCAGCCGTTACGTTCTCAAGGGAAGGGCAGACTGCTGGCGCCGCACTGTTTGGGCTCTTGCTGTATCACGCCAGACACACACACACACACACACACACACACACACACACACACACACACACACACACACACACACACACACACACACACACACACACACACACACACACACACACACACACCTCTGCAGGTACACAGGTACTCACGCGGCAAATTAAGCATATTGTTGCGTTGCCTCCGGTGCTGAGGGGGTGAAAAGTCTCTCAGAGTTTCTGTTGTTGCACCATATGAGGGATCAGGCCATGTTTGAGAAGTTTACTCCCTCACTGTAGCCATCGTGTCAGCATAAATGTAAAATGTTTACATTAAAATACTTCTATTTGTCTGTAAATACAGTTTATAGTCATGCAGCAAGAGTTTGAATGTAGGCCTCAATAGAGGTTTTACTTTACTACTTTAACTGAAGTAAAGATTATTTCCAATCCTTGACATTTTCTATTTACAAAACGACATATTTCAGCTTTTAAATAAAGTTTAGAAAATACGCCATTTATTTCATGAAGTCGTTTAATTGTCATAATAAAAATGAAACAAACTATTTGAATCTGATGAATTACGAAACAAGCTGCAGAGATAATTATAATAAGATAATAATAATATTTTTGACCCTTAACACGACAGTAGTATTCAGAATGTTAAGATGACACAAAGGTTTAACTTAATTTTACATCTCCTATCTGTGAAAAATGTTTTATTAACTATATTTGGTGAAGTTAAATAATATGATAGATATAGATAAAAGATAAATGCATGACCTGAAAAATGTCTCCAGGTTCCTGTATGTATGCAGCATGCAGTGAAAATCATTAAACCCTCATAAAATCACTAAAGGAAGTTTAATATTCTGCAAAAACTCGTCTTTCCATGAGCTTTTCATTTGGAGCCTAAGATCAGATCAGTGTTTCTGAATTGGACATTTGTCTGGTCCTCGCTGTGTGGAAGTGTTTTAACAGACTGAACGAGAGGGAAAATAGAAAAAGTGGTTAGAAAGGAGAAAAATATTCGTGACACTTGGGGTGACCTTCTTGCGAATCGCAGCCTCCTTCGGCTGGAGTGTTTTTGTGGTTTGTAAAGCTTATTTGACTTTTAACAATAAGTTTAAAGTCTGATGTTTAGTTGAGGTATCGCAGGATTATTTTTCCAGCCTAATTTGAAGCAGTAGGCCCTCTCAGCCTCTCTCCTCCTCATGTAGTAATCCACAGTCATCTTGATCAGAGGCAGACACCAGGGTTCGACGGTAAATTAAACAAATAAACTCTGATTCTTTGGATAACATTCCCCTCTGATTGACCTGACCCCGTGACCTCTGAGACACTTTGGCCGGGGTCGTGACCTCACGGTGGCGTTGGCTCTCAGCGTTGGAGGGGGGCCTCAGTCTGTTGGTTTGGCCTCCTTGTCCTGACCTGTAGGAAAACATACAAAGAAGCTCCGTTCAGTCCACTTCTGGCTCCGTCTCCTCTAGAGAGGTCTGTGAAAGCAGCATCCTATTTACAGTATCATACTGACTGTTTTAGATCTAATTTAGTAGTGCCTGTAATTGTTAGAAAAATAATAAAAATGTTCTAAGATGCCGCTTACAAGGCGTTCCCTGGCCAGCCGCGAGATATAATCCCTCCAGCTTCCACCTTATCATGGTGGAGGGGACTTGAGTGCCTGAATGATCCTCGGAGCTATGTTGTCTGGGGCAAGTTGCCCCTGGTAGGGTCTTCCAAAAGCAAATTGGTCCTAGGTGACAGGCCAGACTCAATGCGGTTCCTAATACCCTTATGAGGAATGAAAACAGGATCCAGTTTACTTCGCCCGGATCGAGGATACCGAGGCCCCACCCTGGAGCCAGGCCTGGGGGACGGGCCAACGAGCCCGAGGGCACAGCCCGAAAGAGCCACATGGGTCCGTCCTCCAGTGGGCCCACCAATCGCAGGAGGACTCGTTGGGGTCCGGTGCGTTCTAAACTACCCTTACGTCTGTCTAGCTCTTATAATAACAAATTTTTTAAAAGGGAAGTGGTCTGATATTATGAATGATTGATGATTGTTTATCACAGCAGATGATATGTGATAGTTGATAGTGTTGGGCGGGGTTTTTATCAAAATGTAAAACTTTCCGAACTCCTTTAGAAGACATTTCAGTAGGAAATTAGTGCTGCAACCAACAGGAATTTTAATTATTGATTAATCTGCCAACTGATTCCCAAGGCGACGTCTTCAAAATCTCCACAGATATTAATTTTACCGTCCTATAAATAACAAAGTAAAGCATCATATTCTCACATTTAAGACGACTTTTTTTTTTACAATTTGCTAAAACGAATGAACATCTATTTTCCCACAGTTTCAGCTCTAAAGAAAACCGACACTTTGATGAGTTAATGATGGTGTGCGAACATATAAATGAGGTACAAACACCTACATGCCCCTGTTGTGTGTTATGTGTGTAACCGAGCGTCTTCCTGTTCTGTGCTGTAGATCTGAATGTGTGAAATGCTGTATTTCAGGATTCAGGATGTAACATGTGATAGAGGACAGTTCATGACCAGAGTGCAAACAAAGCGTGAGATGTGACCTGCTGATGGACCCACAAAGAAAAAGTGTCAGGAATGGAGACGCAGGCAAGGTGTTGCATGGTGTCTGCACAGATAATGAAAACCATTATCTTTGAACATCACCACCTTCAGGTAACCTTAGTGTATACTTAACTTATGATCCAATAGCCTACTGGTACCAGCACCTGGAATTCTGGATTCTTCACTATCTCTGTAGTAAAAGAAAGGCCGTTGATTTGTGCTGTGCAGGATGTTCCATGCATGCCGAGCATTGACCAATCAGTGGTCTGTACCGTTTCATGGTAACTTTTATTACCTGCTTGGAACTGGAACAGAGGAGGAACTAAAAAAGTAGCTTTTGTCAGAAAACTTCACATTTTGTTTTACCAGAAGAAGAAAAAAACAATCAACTTGATATAAAAATGCAAAGAATATGATCTATTTTATTATTTTTTTGGCATATATTGATGAATTAGGACATAATATGATCGTGGATGTGATCTAAAAACTTGAAATAAGTTAATATTTTCAAGCAAATTTAGCTTTAGAGGTCGAGATCTTTGTCTTGCTAATCGCTATATCGCTACATCCTGGGTTTCATTTTGAAAGTGGACAAATTTAAATATATTAAGACAGGATATTTGCTGCGATGTCGCCCTTAAAATGCCCGTAATGGTGGAAATGATTTCTTCGGTTCTGTAAATGTTTCTGTTTCCATGGCTGTAAACCCAGCAGCGTGTCATGTATACTGGTAACAGCGGGATCGAGGACATCCAGTCCTGAGCTACAGAGTCACTTATCCCTCCAAGAATAAAGTGGAGGTTGGACACGATAGGCGGCACGCATACGTGTCCTCCCCCTTATCTTGTTTATATGATGGAGTTTTTCAAACGCAAACATTTTCTTTAGATGGCACAGTGGACCTCTGCTCTGAGATTCCTATCAAATGCAGACTTAATTGCTTGAGATAGAAGCTTATTATTCCCATTAAAACGGGCGTTTGGGGCCTCGCTCCCCAGGTCTCTCTCTCTCTCTCTCTCTCTCTCTCCCCCGTTTTTCATCCCTCCTCCTCCTCCTCCTCCTCGCCTGCTGCTTGTCTCTATTGTCCGTTTGATGTGGAGATGAAGGGGAAAAAGGGCAAACAAAAACAGTTTGGTGCTGAAAAGTTTGGAAATCTGGTAACAATTGGAATGTAATAGAAGTGTTTGGAGGTCTTGTACCCTGACGGGCTTAGCTAATGATTTTGCCGGCCTGAGTTCACCCTGCGATAAGTCTGAACGTGTGTTTCTACATAACATACCTTATTTCTATGTTTAAATCTTTCATTTCATCCCTTTGACATCCTGTTAGATGGACTTTGTGCAGCTTCTTTCTGCTCAGACACAAGTCGTTTCTCCTCCTCTTCCTGTCTATCCCGCTTCCCCAGCCTGACTCCTGTGCAGCGCAGCCTGGCCGTTGCCTTCGTGGGATTTGTGTGCGTCTCCGGCGGCGTTTTCCCTCGCCGGTCGGCACCGAGCCGGCATTCCTTCACGGGTTCACTGGCAATGCTCAAGTGGCTCCCTCTTAAAAGCCCCCCTTAATCACTCAGGGACATAATCACAGGCTACTTTGAAGTAATAGTCAATTTGCTACGAGTCCACCGTTTAGCAGAACTGCTTCGACACAAGCCGGGTCTGCGAGCCGGCCAAGGCAGATGAAAAGATAAGCGAGCCTGCGCCGATGGAAAGAATGCTTTTTTTTAAACACTCGATTCAACATACAGGGTTGAAAAAGTGTTTATTGTCAAGGCCTCAGGTTGTAGACAAAGGACAGGTGAGGTCGATAAGAGATGGCTTGTGTATACATGTGTTCACAGGAAGTGTGCAGACTTATAGCTGTCACTCAACCCTGTACGCTCTGCCCCTGAATGCACCAGCAACCGCTCACAATGACACACTGTACCTGATGATGTGAATCAGGTATGAAAAAGCCCGCCATGGGCCCATGTTTATTGTTTACGGTACTCCGGGTGGCGCCAGGCCCTGAAAAAACAGGAGCTGAAAAACACTTTGTTTTGGTGGGGAGGCTGCTCCTGTGGTTTTTCTAATCGCCATCACTATCAGGAGCCCTGATCGCGTTCCAGGGAGGGAGGGGAGGAGGGGAGAAAAGGTATGTTATTCCACACGGTACACAAAGGGAGGGAACAGAGAGAGAAAGAGATGTGGGTGCTTGGCAGTGTGTCTGTCTGCCCCTTTTTCCTCCTCTCCAACCGCTTTAACCCCCCCCCCCCCCCCCCCCCCCCCCTCCTCCATCTGGGCTACAGCTGACTCAGACCAGGAGTCACTGAGACCGGTCACCATCCTGCCAGGAATGAGACAAGACCAGGTCAATTATAACCCTTTATTAAAGATTACAGCCTCTTTATGTCCGGGCTTGTTGCATAGTTCCTGCATGTCTCAGAAGGTTGTACCACACATGGACAGTTTAGAATACTCAGATTACATGTTCTAGGACATGTTTGTGATGCAGTTTCCATCCAAAGTGTTGAAAAGGTCTGGATCTAGTATGACGAACTCTGAGCTAACGCTGTACATTGACTTTTAAGCATTTACTTTGTGACAAAAGTTGTGACTCAACAGATTTCAACGAAACGTGCTGGAAGGATGTGGCATGGGCCAGGGAAGAGGCGTTCAGGTACGTGCTCTGCTGTCCGTGTTCTCAGATCTCCCACAGAGCTGATCGTAGACAGATCTTAAGTGTCATTGAGGACGTTCCCATAAGCCCCAGTATGCTGATACAGACGTCACCCACAACACTGTCATTGAGAAAAGCTGCACCCTTCATGGCTCGTCTGCTTCACCTGCCCCTGAACAAAGAGCAGCGCTGGGAGGACGGCGGGCGGAGCTCGTATGCTTCGCCCTATTTTTCAGAGCCATTAGTGTGAGGAGGGAGTCATTCAACAGGCCTGCACCGTCTTTATTCAACGCAGCCATATTAGAACGTAATGAATCATGAAGAAGCGTATTGTTCCACGCCGCTCTCCCTAACCGACACACACTTGCACTGACACACACTGACACACACTTACACAGGTGTAGAACATCATTATCGCCCAGTACCAATTGATGAACAGTATTATACCGACAAATTGATTTTCCTTACTCTGCGATCAAGAAAGGAGGCGACGAAGAAAAAGACGCAATCATCAACAACTTTATGTTCCAATCAGCATATCTGAGGAAGATGAATGAAGAAGAGCTGCACAGAAAAATGGAGCCGGGGCTCAAAATCGTCTCAAATTGCTTTGCTTTTTCTTTTCTTTTTTCTTCTTTTTTTTTTATATCATGAAATGCTACCGATTATCACAAAACGCGTAAATTGAATTCTTTTTTTTCATTTAAGTAATAATTGATTTGACATTTCGGAGCACTTCAAAGGCAGTTTGGCCCGAAGGCTCTGCAGTAAATTACAGTATAAAGCTGAGGATTTACCATTAGCTGGGTGTCAAGTGTGCGCTCGGCTTCGCCTCCTCCCTCCCCATCATCCTCCTCCTCCTCCCTCTCTATCTTTTCTTCCAAAACCCTCTGAAATTCTAGTCAAACTTTATAAAAACTTGCCCTGTTTGTGTGTGTTTGTGTGCCTGTGTCCAGGTTTATTGTAGCTCTACAAAGGCCCGGTGTGTTTATCAGTAAACGGAGCTCCACACAGTTCGCCCGCCTCTGTTAGAACTCTTTTCACTTCCTTGTTTAGTTTATATATTTTCCTTCTTTTCTTGTGTGTGTCTTCTTCCATGCGGGGCGCAACAACAGGCCGCAGGGCGTTTGATATGTAAATGGTCCGTTCAACAAAGTCCAGGTGCTATCTGTGGCTCCAGGAGCCGATGCGTGGGGCCACAGGCGGCTCCCTCGCCTTCTGAAACATGCAGACACACAATGAAACACACAGACGGAGCTCAGACCAGCATGTACGGCTGGTGACTTCCTTTTTATTAGAAATGAGATACAGTCTGGTCAGTGGCATCCCCGTCTGATACGATGCACATGATGCACCGTGGTCCAGGCGATAATATCTAGGAGTAATGTCTAAGTCTTCAGAGTAATTAATAGTTCAATATTTTATTAATACTTTGGCAAAGTTTTTGTAAAACTGAAAAACACCTTCTAAACTTCAACAGTTCATTTAAAATAAACCTGCAGATCCGCGAACATTTATTATAAGTTCTCTTTTATTTTGGCTGTTTTCTATTTTTATATTGTGAAAACAGGAGTCATGTAATTATTTATATATTATTTATATTAGTTTCTAAAGCACCGATGCAGAAAATACGTGTTTTATTTTTTTTTTTGGGGGGGGGGGGGGGTAAATTGTAGACATCTATGCTCTTTTATAGGTTAAGAAAATTATGCTATTTCATTAGAGGCATAAACATAAGATGAGCTTTTTTATAGGTGAATTTTCTTTTTCTGTCAGACAGACAGATCTAGTTTGTTACAGACCATTAATACATACAGGAATCCTGTGGTTTCTTATGTGCAACGATTTTCAAGTGATAAATTCAATTTAAAGTTGATAAGTAATTTAAAATAAGTGGATTAAATGATGGATTTACTGAGACAAAGCTTTAAATGTGTTGTTTTCTCAGCAGGTGGTAAACTGATGTTTTAAAGATCCGTCCTCACAGAATGGAAACTTTTTTTTAAATTGTGTTATTTGATGGGATTTCACTAATATTTATGAATGTTTTACTCTGATTATCAGCTTCAACCCTGGAAATGAACAATATTTAATTTCTCTTCTTCTTCTTTCTTCTCCACTGCATCTATTTTACCGTCATAGTCGCTAAACAGATTAAGATGTTACATTAAAACATCAGTAGAGCTATATCAGTAGTGGATTAATTAATCCACTAACTAATGATTAGTTGATCAAAAGGAAATGTCAAACATTTGCTGGTTTCACTTTTTTGCATGTCAGAATTTGTCCTTAATGATAATAATAGAAGATTCCTTCAGTTTTCAGCATTTTATAGACTAAAAAATTAATCAGTTAAACAAAATGAAATCAGCCTTTAGTGGCAGTCCTGATATTAACTTGTAAATTATGATGCATTGAACAAATAAAGTAGAATCACAGTTATCTCCACTTGGATCGTAAACATAATCCAATCCAGAATAATCTGTCAGAATATTCTGAAAAGGGCCGTTCATCATCGGTACGTTTACTATTCATTCATTATACTGCATACTTTTATTTGTTTTATCAGTATTATGAATGCAAGACTTGTTTTGAGTGTGTATCAAAGTATTTAAATACATTTATGTTTTGAGATGTTTAAATAGAAAAAGTAATATTTATGTATCTTTTTTCACTGTGAGGTGTAAAAGTAATCTAAAGTTACAAAGTATCGATACTTTTTACAAACCACAAATTTAAAACAATACTAAAAAAATAAGTCCACATTAGTATTGTGGTACCAACGCTTTGGAATTGTTATTTTATTTATTTACAGTTTTTAATTACAAATAAACTCAGCAGGATTTTAAACCCAAAGCTTCAGAGACGTTTTCTGTACAAGACTTTTCTTCTTTTTGGCATAATATCTGAAGTAGATCGAAGTTTAAGAACCTCAGTGCATGAGACCAGACACTGTTAAAGGATTTGTAAATAAATATATGTTCAATATTTTGTTTATAGCCAATAAAAAAGCTGAATAGAAGACTGGATGTGATTCATGATATTTTTAGAATGGAGAAACTTACATTTATTTTTAGACTTGAACAAGAGACGTTTAAAAGCTGCTGGGCTTCTTGGACTGAATATGTGTCTTTAGATCAGACTTTAACTGATCCAATAAGATGAAATTATTACACTGCTCAAGTGTTAATTGTACGAAGTTTATTTGTGATTCTACTAATTCTTTTCTTTATATCTTTAAGGAGTACATGCGTTCAGCAAGACCCTCTTTTCCTCTTTATGTCTAAAAATTATTTTTTTTAAATAGCGGAAGGAGATGTGAAGCATGCTGTGCTGTGTGGCATGTGCCAACTTTGTTCCAAATAAATATTTGAATAAATAAAAAAAACAAAAAACAACAACCTTGGTGGAATATTTCCTGCGTCTTATTTTGAAGTAATCCCAAATTATTCAGATTAATCGATTGGATTGCATCACTAATCACAAAAAATGTCATGCAATTAGACAAAAAAATTCCAGTGCATGTTTTATACATTTTTGTGATGTATTGAAAATAGCCTTTGACTCTTTCAATGTAAAGATAGTGAAATCGCCATGGCAACCTGTATTTGTCAACATACTTGTAGGACGTAGTATCTTTAAAATATCTCCGTTATCTTAGCTCTTGTGCTAAATCTGTGAACCTTTTGTGACCTTTTGTTTTATTCCCTGTTACATTTTATTAGTCGAACCTGAACTCACACGCGTGTGCGAGGCTTCGCATGCACACAGACCTACAAACGCACGCGCGCATACGTACCTACTGATTGTCACCTGAATCCCGAGTTAGCTGGAGGTGACACGTATTGTCTTTCGGCCTTGAATTAATGTGCCTGTAAATACGTTCTTTCCGCTTATTCCTATTTGTTAAGTTATTCATAGAACTGCTGATTGCAGGCAGCCGTCAGAGCTAAATGAGGGCCTTTGTTATTGTTGAGTAATTAGGACAGCCATCATCATGCTCCGAGATGACAGGGTCAGTTAATAGTTTCTCTCTCTCAGTAGTCCGAGCTGATTATGGGAGCTCAGGCAGCCAGGCAGGCAGGCCTGGGAGCTGGAGCTTGGAAGGGGATGGAGGGGAGGAGGAGGAGGAGATGGAGGGGAGTACAGATGGGAGGAGTGGGGAGGAAAGCAGACCTTATCTCAGGCAATTAATCAGAGACACTCATATTGCGGGACAATTATTCAAAGCTCACTCCTGCATAACTCAGCCCAAGGTTCCAGTGGGCTTGCTGTCTCTTTCCATCCACCCTGGACTGGAAGGTCAGGGAAGTGAGAGGAAGGAGAAAGGGGGAGAAAGAGGGGGACGCCATTGAGTGTGAGTGTGTGTGTGTGTGTGTGTGTGTGTGTGTGTGAGTCAGTAAAGGCAACACAGGGTCAAAGTCATTCAACTCTTCTCTGGAGGCTTTTTTTTTTTTTTTTTCAAGGAGTTTATTCCCATTTTTGGCCATTGGTGGAATATCAAGGGCGTCGTGTGTGTCTGTCTGTGTGTGTGTGTGTGTGTGTGTGTGTGTGTGTGTGTGTGTGTGCGTGTCTGTGTGTGTGTGTGTGTGTATTACAGCCCAGGGCCAACATTATCAACATTCCACGGTGGCAGCAGGGTGGCTCGACTGGCACCGCACAAACAGGAAGAGGAAATAGCTCGACTTAACTACGTTTATCTCCCGGAGAGCCCTCACACTGCGAACGAGTGTGTGTGTGTGTGTGTGTGTGTGTGTCTGTGTGTGTGTGTGTGTGTGTGTGTGTGTGTGTGTGTGTGTGTGTGTGTGTGTGTGTCTGTCTGTCTGTGTGTGTGTGTGTGTGTGTGTGTGTCTGTGTGTGTGAGACGGCAGACTGTTTAAATATGGATCCCAGTGGCGGTAAACAGCAGACGATCTGTTTACTAACAACTTCTGGATTGGTGTTGGCACATTGTTGATATTTTGGACCGAAGGAGTGGAAATAAACAACATGTAAACAATAGCATTCCTTAAAATGTAAAAGAAAAAACAACAACAACATAGATGTGATTTTATTAAACCCCTGACATAAAATGAAGAGATACAGTCATCAGTATGTCCGTTCATCATCATGTAAACTTTACATTCTAGCCTCCCCAAACTTTACACATTTATTAGTCGTGATAATAGTTATAAATTGGGCCTTTTGATATTTAAAATTTTCTACAAATTTTATTTCATATGGTTTCCACCAAAATTTTTCCATGCAATTATGCAGAATTTG